>LR753366.1:908644-984684 GCA_902729485.2 Mus minutoides | reverse complement strand
ACCCCAAAGGATAGCATTAAGCACATGTGCTTTAAGTTCGAGTCCCCAAACTTAGAAGATCTATAAAACAAAAATGCCTCTAACCTATAAGCCCTGGTTGTCCAACTTCCTGGAATGCTGGGGGCTGCTGTTCATGGAGGATAACAAGCCACATATTTTCACTTCTGCAAACAAGCTTGGTTGCCCCAACTGCATAGGATGAGCTTGGTCACACATAAGTGGGAGGTATGTAGGCAGGAAGTATGTCAAGATGTATGCTTGCTCCTGATTGGATGAAGGTGGGAAGTTTGTAGCCTTGTGGGTTTTGCCTTTATAAGCAAGCCTCTGTCTGTAGTTCACTGCCATACTCTAGGAACCTGGGTATGGGTCTGGCCAGGATCCATCATCCTGGTCAGTATTTAATAAAGCTAGCTTCAAATTTGGATAAAAATTAGTGGTAGTGACCATATTGTCTCTTGTTGGGATTTATACAAAGTGGCCAACACTTACAGTTCCAACATTGAGGAGGCAGAAGGATTGGGAGTAGAGAGTAGCCTAAGCTCTATAATGATACACTGTCAGTGTGTGTGCGGACACACACACACACACACACACACACACACACGAATTTTAATTTCTATGAGCTTGTACTTGCTCCCTGTCTCCATTCTCCTCTCAGTTTAGGGATCCCTGTGAATGCTTAGAGGAAAATCAGTGAAGAGTCCAGCCCATAATAGCTGATTCCAAGACCATGAGTTCAGTTGGCTAACCATGGAGCAGTACCCTCACACCACCAGTGGGTGTGTTCAACACCACCAGTGGGTGTGTTCAACACCAACACCACCCTGAACTTACATTTCCACAGCCTCTTCAGTGATCCTTAGCATACGGGATTTTACACTTTCCCCAATATCATTTCCTAAAACAAGCATGTTTTATATAGAAAATGAGATGTATTTTGTTGGAGAGTATCTTATAGTTATAAAAGCCAGCTGCCCTGGGAGTCATCATCATCAGAATTTTATACTGCATCTGTTATGCTTTGTGCATGTACAACATTCCAGAACAAACTTAAGAACTAGTTTATAAGCACTAGATATACATACAATATACGTTCCATTGTCTGGCCATAGTATTTCAAATTATATATTTTCTTTTTCTTTTTTTTAAAAATTTATTTATTTTATATATGTGAGTACACTGTCGCTGTCTTCAGATACACCAGAAGAGGGCATCAGAACCCATTACAGATGGTTGTGAGCCACCATGTGGTTGCTGGGAATTGAACTCAGGACCTCTGGAAGAACAGTTGGTGCTCTTAACCGCTGAGCCATCTCTCCAGCCCCATTATATATTTTCATATCATACAATGAGTTTCCTTAGGAATTCTAGCTACACATCTCTGGCCTAAGGAATAGGGTACCAGACAGTCACAAGCAAGCCAGAAAGTACATTTGCACAAGAGTTATGACATATTCTTATATTACTATCTGAAATGGAAACCAGCTATGGAGACCCTGCATCTTTTAGTTTATGGGATAGATAGTCAAATTTTAATAACTTCATTCGATATATCCATTCTTTATCTTTCAACATTCCTTATATAGATTTGTTTATTAAACTTTTTTGTGTGCATATGGATGTTTTGCTGCATGAATGTATGTGTACCATGTGCCTGCCTGGTGCCTATAAGGCCAGAAGAGGACAACAGATGCCCTAGAACTGGTGTTAAAGATGGTTGTTAGTGGGGATTGAACTAGGTCCTCTATACAAGCAGCAAGTGCTCTTACCCACTAATCCGTGTCTCCTACCCGAGAGAATTTTTTAAAAGATTTATTTATTTATGCTTTTATGTATATGTGTGTGAGTCCATCTCTCATGTAAGTTGGTACCACATGTGTGTGGGTGCTTTTTACATATGGGTACCCTCAGAAACTGGAAGAGGGCATTGGCTCCCTTGGACAGGAGGTGATAACTCATGTCACCCAACATGAGTGCTGGGATCTAAGCTCAGGTTCTCTGGAAGAGCAGGAAGTGCTCTTTACTGCTGAACCATCTCTCCAGTCCCAAATATCTCCTCTCTCTCTCTCCAAAACTGGCTGACCTTGAGCTCAGGCCTCACACTGACAATCCCCATGCCTTGGCCTCTCTAGTGCTGGGATCACAAGTGTGCACCACCATTCCTAGCTTAAAATGTCTTTGATACAACAAGGTCCAGATGGCAGCAGGATCAATAAGGACCTTTTCCAAAAGATTGTCAGATCACTAAGCAGTGATAGTATGCAGACATCTGGGTGGAGAGCATTCTTCCTGGCAGAAACAAGCAGCCCCAAGACTCCAAAGCATTCTTAGGCCTGTGTGTCTGAGGAGTTGATCTGTATGGACTGCACAGGGCATACTGCTCTCCACTGGTGACTGGCCATGAAGATTCGTGAACATGTGTGCAGCTGGGGAAACTAGGTCTTCTATTGTCACCCAATGGCCCTCCTTAGAATGTTGTGCCTTAGGCATAGACACCTCCTTCTAGGACATACCCAAATACCTCATGTGACAGACATGGTCTCTGCCTGCTCCATGTGGCTGTTGGGTATAACCATGTCAGCAACTCCATAGAGATGCAATTAAAACATAAAATGTGTGTTGGATTTCAGAAACATGTTTTAAAGTGTGTAGAGAAAACAAACAGGAAGTATTAAAACAGAGAGCAAAATATCCCAGACACACTGGGTAAGATAAAACAGTTTACAGTATTTATAATTGAGTTTGTTTGCTTGGTTTTGCTTTTTACAATGTGACTATTGGAAATTTATTGGTTTTGTTTGTTTGTTTGTTGGTTGGTTTAGTTGGTTTTGTTGGTTTGGTTGAGACAGACTCCCACTCTATAGTTTAGGCTGGTCTGAAACTCACTATGAAGCCCAGGCTGCCTTAAAACTCATGGTAAATCTTCTGCCTCTGCCCCCATTTGGTGGGATTTCAGACATGAGCCACCATAGTCAGCTCTATTTCACTCTGGAGACAGAAGCCATGGTTTGACCAGAGCCTCCAGGGAAGACTACTCGACTACTCTGGCCTCCTCGATCCGGAGTTCAGGCACACTGCTGTTCAATTTAGAATAAGATTTCTAAATGCATCATTGCAGTCCTCAGAGCCCCTATGGGTGGAAAGTCCCCTTCCCCCAAAGCATTGAAGCCAATCCTAAAATGGTCTTGGAAAAAAAAGACAGAAAAGAGCAGAGGCCGACAGGGGTGTGGCACGTGTCTCTAGCACCGGCTATGTGTTCTTGGCACAGCTGATGGGAACCCACATACCCTGAGGCAAGTTTCTCACTCAGAGTTACCATATGCCACAGGAATGTCTCAGCCATGACACAGGCCAGCTTTGCATCACAGCAGAGCCATATCCAGTTCATCTGTGCCTTCCTTCTTTAGCTGTCTGGCTATCTTATCATGTCCCTGGCACAGAGAGAGATAGATGTAACTTGTGACTGACCTGCTAACTTAAAATATAGCTATGCACCTCCCTCCCTCCACGCACATACATTCAGATGTGCATTAAAGTGGGGCTGACAGACACTGCCCAGGGTCTCAATGTGTGGTCTAGGCTAGCTTCAAATACACAACCCTCTCCAAGATTACAGGTATGCACCATGTGCTCTTGGATTTCTGTGGCTACACTGCTAGCTGGTAGTTAGGGAATTACCAAGCTAGAAAGGGAAGAAGAGAAGTGTGTAGGAAGGAGAAGAGTGGAAAAGGTGGGGATGGAGAAGAGTTGGAGACAGACAAGCAGAGGAGCGTGAGAATTAGCGAGCTGTGTGCTTCTCTGGCAGCCTGTTGCTCCATGGAGGCTGCTCTGAAACTGGCCACTTTAGGTTTCAGTCAGCATTGCCTCTACTCAGCGAGCTTCCACTTATTCCTCATGAGTGAGAATGGAGACATTCTCTTGAAAAATGATTGAGAAGAAAATGGTCTCTTTATGGTAAGATCAATCAGGTCTGATTTTTCTCTCTTTGCTCTCCCATTGAGACAGATGGGTTTTCTTCACTTTGGTTTAGAATATTTTTTAATATGTAGTATGTGCCTGGGGAGCACATGTTTGTGGGTGTGTGTATGCCAAAGTGGCCAGAGGACTGCTTTGGGGAGTTGGTTTTGGCCTTCCACTTTGTTGAGGAAAAGCCTCTCTTGTTTCTGCCCCCTTGTTACAAGGCCCACGCTAGCCAGCCTGCGGAGCTTCCATGGATGCTTTAGTCTGAATGTATCTTCAGAATCTGGGGATGGTTTTCTTTTTCTTTGTTTGTTTGTTTGTTTGTTTGTTTGTTTGTTGAGGGTGATGGATGGGGTCTCACTGTGTGGCTCTTGATGGTTTAACAGAGATCCACCCACATCTGTCTCCCAACCACTGAGACTAAAGGGATATACCACCTCTCCCAACAGCATCTTTTTTAATCCCCAGGTTGTATTCTTGCATGTCCTTGGTGGCCCGAGCTTTTCTACATGTAACATGTTAAGATCTTCCTCTCTCCTTTTAGGAATTACTGATATCAAGGTAGGAGGTGAGAAGCTTCTGGTAGAGTGACGGTGCTGGCTTCTTGTCAGCTCTGTGACCAAGAGTGTAGCTCAAAGCAAGAGGAGGAACACAGGCCTGCCAGCCCATTTGTGAGCCTCAGGGCTTAGAAACCCAAAGGCATTGTCCTCCAAGGAACAGGAGGCTGAATTCCTCTCTCTGTGTATTCTGCCCACTGACTAACTCCCTAAGGCACCAGAAAATATCAAGGGCACTATCTAATGGGCTCTTCATTAATGTCAGCTCATGAATTTACACTCTGTTCTCAAAAGGATCCTGTAGAGTAGTGCCCCACTACACAGATGAGACCACTAAATAAGATAAGAGAGTGAAGTGACCAGTGGCCAGGTGGAAACTGAACTCACCTTGCTAAGACATTAGCGCTTCCTCGTTAGAGATGTCTCTTCGGCAACCTGCCATGCTGGGTTTACCTGCCACTGTACTTCCTTGGCATCTCCTTTTCCTTCAAATGAGAAAATATTCTGTCTGGTTTCCAAGACACTTCAACCTGAACCAGAAATGATTGTGTCATTTTTTTACCAGAGAAACTCTGACAATCTCAGTTCAATTTGCAAATATTCTTGTGGGGGATCTGCTTCTCCACTCACAGACAGACTCTACATACTACATACATGTCAATTCACAGGCTGGAGGGCCACTGAGGATCTGCTCCAAGCTAGGCAGTGTTCGTCTTCAGAAAGACAAACTTGAGGGGCCAGTGAGATGGCTCAATGGTCAAAGGCACCTTCCCCACTGGGCCATCAAGTTGTCCTCTGACCACCACACGCATGCCATGGCAACACACCCACATTATTATACCTCAGGCACGTGTACACACTCGCACACTTAAAAACATAGGAATATTTAAACTTTTTTCATAACTTAGATAAATACTAGTAAGTCCTCACCTTTAAAGTACTCCCAGGCTAATGGGAAAGACCCTGGTATCAGACTCTGTTTATCTTCCCAGATAGCCCACGCTGGTTTTGAACTCATTGTTTTCCTAGCTCTGTCTCCTGAAAGTCACAATCACAGAAAAGTATCATCAGCTGTAAAGAGTTAGTCAAGTTAGGGGACTTAGTCCTGTCTGGAGAACAAGGGGAGCCAGCAGGGCCTCAGCTAGAGGCATGGGGACATGGCTAACATTTCAGTGACTGGGCTCTTTGGTAGGAGCCAGAGTGAGGACTGACAGCTTAGAGTGTCTCAGGAATGTCTATGTCTTCAGACCAGGGAGGGCAGACACTCGGGCAATGAGAGGAGTTAGGGGAGGAAGTCCAGGCCACAGATGACAGGCCTGCTGTGCTCAGGAGTTTAGACTCCATGCTTTGAACCAGGAGGTGCCAGGGAAGTTTCCCTAGGGGAATGGGACAATGAGATTCCCAAGAACACCCTGGCAACATGAGAGCTGCTGGTAGGAAAAGCCAGACCTGTGAGAGAGAAGCAATGGCTGCACCACAGATCAGGTGTAAGACAGGCTTCACGGAAGAGACTAGACACCAGAGGGCCATGTCAGCAGAAAAGGTTGACTTAGCAACAGCAGTCAGAAGACAAACCTGACCAGGAAGAATTTGAGAGCTAACTCTGAGGTGTCTCACTGAGGCCTGGTGGATGGTGACTTAGTCAGGGTTTCTTTTTTTTTTTTTTTTCCTCTTTATTAGATATTTTCTTCATTTACATTTCACATGTTATCCAGAAATTTTCCCTTACCCTCCCGCATCCCCGCCCTGCTCCCCTACCAACCCCCTCCCACTTAATGGCCCTGGCGTTCCCCAGTACTGGGGCATATAGAGTCTGTATGACCAAGGGGCCTCTCCTCCCAATGATGGCCAACTAGGCCATCTTCTTCCATATATGCAGCTAGAGACATGAGCGCAGGGGGAACTAGTTAGTTCATGTTATTCTTCCACCTAGAGGGTTGAAGACCCCTTCAGCTCCTTNCTTCTACATGATAACCACCAGTTGTGCCAGCACCATTTGTTGAAAATGCTGTCCTTTCTCCACTGGATAGTTTTAGCTCCCTTGTCAAAGATCAGGTGACCATAGGTGTGTGGATTCATTTCTGGGTCTTCGATCCTATTCCATTGATCTACCTGTCTGTTGCTGTACCAGTACCATGCAGTTTTTATAACGATTGCTCGATTGCTCTGTAGTACAGCTTGAGGTCAGGCATGGTGATTCCACCAGAGGTTCTTTTATTGTTGAGAAGAGTTTTTGCTAATCTAGGTTTTTTGTTATTCCAGATGAACTTGCTAATTGTCTTTTCTAGATCCTTGAAGAATTGAGTTGGAATTCTGATGGGGATTGCGTTGAATCTGTAGATAGTCAGGGTTTCTATGACTGCAACAAAACCCCACAGCCAGAAAGCAAGTTGGGGAGGAAAGGGTTCATTTGATTTGTATTTTCAGATCACAATCTATCATTGAAGGAAGTTAGGACAGGAACTCAATTAGGGGTGGAACCTGGGATTGGGAGCTAATGCAGAAGCCACAGAGGTGTGCTGCTTACTGGCTTGCTACCCATAGCTTGTTCAGCATTCTTATAGAACCCAGGACCACCAGCTGGGTCCTCACAAATTGATCACTAATTGAGAAAATCCCCTACAGCTGGATCTCTCGGAGGTATTTCCCCAACTGAGGCTTCTTTCTCTGATGACTCTAGCTTGTGTCAAGCTGACACCCAAACCCAGCCAGTATAGTAACATTAATGAAATAGGGTGTCCCATCGGAAAATCAGGCTTGGAGCACTAATTAAAGAACACCGTTTTGTTTTCCTTTTGGGGACAAGGTCTCGTGTATCCCTCATTGGCCTCGAGGTGCTATGTAACTGAGGATGAATTTGAACTTTTGATCCTCCAGACTCCACCTTCTGATGCTAGGATAGTGGGTACGTGCCGCTGCTCTGAATTCTGTGAAGTGCTTGAGATTGAACCCAAAGTTTCAAGCATGCTAGGCAAGCACTCTACGAACAGAGCTATGTCCAGCTACTTCCCGTGCCACCTTTTAAAAGTCAGTCCTGATGCTGAGCTCTGGAGACCCTGAGGTGCAGTCAGCTTACCTGAATATATTCAACATTGAGATTTTTGTTAAATCTCTTCTGGTAGATCCTAAAGAGAAGCCAAGTTGATAAGCTGGGGTGATAACTCAGTCAGTAAGGTGCTTGCGTAGCTTGAGGACTTCTGTTCAATTTCCAGAAACCACATTTAAAAATCCAGACACAGTGAGTAACGGGTCAAAAAAAGTAAAGCAGATGACATCTGAGGGACAACAGGCAAGACTGTCCTTTGGCCTCCACATGCTCATGAGCTCACACAAGCACGCACATGAGAAGCCAGGTTGAGAGCCAGTTCATGAGATAGGACAGCACTGCAAACAGCACGATTCAAAAGGCCTGAAGAATAACCCACGTGTGGCTTAGCTTAACTGTGTGACTCAGAGCTCTGCCCAGAGAGGCAGAGGACGTAGGGGTCATTGCCTCACGGTACTGTTGCATCAGATGTAGCCATGTGCTTGGTCAGAATGTAGGGAGCAGAGACCTGAGAGCTGCCAGGTATGGGTAATTGGCTGGAGGTATGGCTCAGTGGCAGAGGGAGTGCTTACCTTGGGCAAGGCCCAGGGACTCAATCCCCAGCACAAAAGTATGTGAGTGTGTATGTGGGGGTGGGGTGGGTGGGTGTGATTATAAGAGTGAGCAAAAGAGAGGGGGGTGAATGACAGAGAGACAGAGAGTTGGTGGTGATGGGTGTGTGTGTGTGCGCGCACATGTAAGAGAGAAAAGGGGAAGGAGAGGGAGAAAGCGAGAGAGAAATTAAGAAAAAGAAGCACAGGGCCAGAAAGAATGGCTAATTGGGTAATGGTGATTACCAACAAATCTAACTAATCCTAAGTTTAATCCTCAGAACCAACTCCTGCACACTGGCCTCGGATCTCCACGCATGCAGCGCATACCAAGACCTTTGAGATAACCTCCCTGCTTGGCCGCTAGGTGGCACACACACAGAACAGCTCTGAACAACCTCCAAAGACTTAGTGGATCTGACTGGTTTCCCGTGCTTGAGTCCCAGCTCTGGGAGACTGAGGCAAGAGGACAGCCACAGTTTGAGGCCAACCTGGGCAACACGGTGAGTTTCAGGCCATAGAGTGAGACCTTGCATTTTTTTAAAGAAAGAGTTAAATCTAATCCACAGAAGATTGATGGAATCTGCAGCTGTGTCTGAGAAGGGTGTGCATTAAATTCTGTGATGTATGGGATTTGTGTGTCTGTGGTGCTGAGAATCAATCCAGCAGGAGCATGTTAGGGAACAGTTTACCCCTGAGCTATATCTACCCTAAGACGCCACAGGATTTTGGAGGTCTAATATGTTATCCATTGTACCAAAGTAACACCACCACTGTAGAATCCACATGTGAGACTGGGATACTAAGAATATTAATGATCAAAACATTCATTAATATTGCAATGCAATATTAATTGGCATACTAAGAACATGGAAAATTGAAACATACACACACGATTTTGCAGATGTTGAAATTACGTGACAAGGGCCAGCAAGTTGGTTCAGACACAGGTGAAAACTGATTCCTGAGAATTATCCTCCAACCTCCACATACATACTGCGGCACATGTACCCTCCCACTACATACCAAAACAGTAAAGTAAAATAAGGAAAAATGCCAAAAAGTAAGTGGATGGAAAGGTAGCCCTCCCAGGAAGCAAACAGGAAGGATAAAGGAGAAAAGAAAAGAAAGAAAGAAAAAAAAAAGCCCAGCAGGAGGGTTTGGTTTTGTGGTCCTGAGATCTAACAAAACGAAGAGCTTTAGACAAACTGCAGGAACATTCAAACACTCTCCTTCATCTGAGCCCTAACTCGGAGCTTGTATTTGTTTTTTAATGGCACTGTTATTTGTTTGATGTGTATGTATGCGTATGTGCACCCACATATACATGCACATATATGTGTGCATAAGTAAATACATAAATGAAATGGTAGTAGGGAGATGAACTTGATCCTGGGACCCTGAGATCCCCAGTGTGTGAGAGGTCAAGAGGAAAGGGGTGCCCTGCAGGAGAGAACAATAGACAAAACAAAAACAGAAAACCCTCTTCAGTTTCAGTGAAACACATAAAACCTGCCGATTTGAGAAATTCAGCAAACCCCAAACAACATTAAATTCTTTTAGGAAAAAAAAATTAATTTGGACCAAAGTGCTTAAGACAAAAGAGACAAAGCAAACAAACAAATGAATCTCAGAAAGAACCAGAGAAGGTTGACTCCTTCCTTAAACCATGTGCAGTGGGCAAGACAGGAGCTCAAGAGACCTTAACACCTCATCAGAGGCCACAGCAACTGGAAAGAAGTGGAACCATGCAGTACAAAATACCAAAAGAAAACTCTCAACCCAGAATGCATATCGAAGGACTGTGACTGGAACAGTAGAGTGCTGGCCTAGTGTGTCCAGAGCCCTGGGTACCATCCCAGTACCAAAAAGAAAAAGGACAGGATTCGATATCCAACAACAACAAAATACCTTAATAATGCAGATAGAATAAAGAAAATGGAATTTGTTGAATATATATGCTCTAAAAATAAACCAAGAAGAATTTGGAACAAGATGAATGAAGAAAAGAAGAGATGAAATAAACATATGGGTAAATATATTAATGGATTGTTTTGTTTTGTTTTGTTTCTCAAGTTCTTGAAAACAAGCTGTGTGTCTGAAAACCAGTGTGTTTGTCTGGTGCCATGCCCAATGCATTACTGTAAGGCAGGCACACAGGGAACAGGGCAGTGAGGACCCTGTACTATGGTAAGGTTTCTCCATCCTCCAGGCTCCACATGTGGACACAAAGGTGTGTTTTGTAATGTTTAAGCCAACTTCTAAAAACAGTCTACAAGTAAATAGAGTTCTTAAAACCACAGAAGAGGGCTGAAGGATGCCTCAGTTGGCCAAGTACCTACCTCACAAGCCTGAGAACCTGAGTTCAGATCCCCAGAGGCCACCCACATAAGAAGCCAGGCATGGGACTGGAGAGATGATGGTTCAGCTGTTCCCAATACCGACCTGGTGGCTCACAATGTTAGAAGTGTTAGGTCCAGTTCTAGGGACCTAACACTTCTCTGAACCACTCAAGCATCAAACACACGTCTGGTTCACATACATGCATACAGACAAAATACTCATATGCATAAAATACAATAAATAACTCTAGGTCTGTTAAGCAGGTATGGTGGCCCTCGTGTAACTGCAGCACAAAGCGGGAGGAGACGGTAGTCCTAGCTTAGAGCAATGGAGGGACTTCAGACTCAGTGACAGTCCGTCTCAACAAACACCCTGAGGGATCAACAAGGGAAGACACCTGGCATAGACCTATGACCAAGACACACACAAATACACAGAAACCCACATATGCAAGCATACATGTACATGCAAATACTTACAGAGATGCTACATATCTATAACACAACACACATACTAAATCAATCAACAAGTAAGTCATTATGTAAAAATAAAACTTCAATAGATACATTGGCATGAATGTTTACAGCAGTGGTAGTCATGATAGCTCCAAATGGAAACAACCTAAATGTCTTTTAGTCAACTACAGAACATACATACTTGGAAGGCAATGCATGTGAAAGGTGGATGTAACAAAGTCAGTTCCTTCTAATTATCCAAGATGTAGCCATCTTGGGGATCTGGTTGATCCCCTTTGTATAAGGTTACCAGGGCTACTAACAAAATAACAACCCCCACTGAGTGACTTAGACAATGGTGGGTCTATCTCACACAATCCTAAATTAAAGTATCAGGAGAGCTCTGCCTGCTGTGCGGAGACTGCTCCTGGCCTCACCCCTGACTCTTTGTTGCCTGTCTCCTTTATCTGTCACAGTTGGTATGGACGTGAGTACAGACACACACACACAAACACACACTCACACAAACACGAGTCACCTCACTCATGTGACCAGCCGGCAAGGGACAGCCTTTGAGAGTTAGTTCTCTCCTGCCACCTTGTGGGTTCCAGAGACTGACTTGAGCCACCTGCCAGTCCCAAGTTTTGTAAGGACACTTGTCACTCAGTAAGGAACTATCTACTCTAAAGTCCTGATTTTTTGTTTTGTTTTGTTTTGTTTTGTTTTGTTTTTCGAGACAGGGTTTCTCTGTATAGCCTTGGCTCTCCTGGAACTCACTTTGTAGACCAGGCTGGCCTCGAACTCAGAAATCCGCCTGTCTCTGCCTCCCGAGTGCTGGGATTAAAGGCATGCGCCACCATTAACTTGATCCCTTCTCTGGAGACATTTCTTCCCAATCCTCACATTCTAAGATAATGGACATTAAGATTTAAAAATGAGCCGGGTGTGGTGGCGCACGCCTTTAATCCCAGCACTCGGGAGGCAGAGGCAGGCGGATTTCTGAGTTTGAGGCCAGCCTGGTCTACAAAGTGAGTTCCAGGACAGCCAGGGCTACACAGAGAAACCCTGTCTGGAAAAACCAAAAAAAAAAGATTTAAAAATGAACATGGGAGGGGATATAATTCAGCCTATAAGCAGGCAGGTGGAATCTTTATGAGCTATTTCATACTACTTTGTGCAAACCTATAAATGTCTCAAAATGAATTTTTAAAAGATTTCTAAATATAGAGAAGAGAGAAAAAAGATGAGAAGAATTGAATCAATATAAAGTGTTTTCTCTGATCGCCATACACTCAGAATAGAAGCTATTAACAAAAACATATCCGAGTACTTAAAAGTTACAAAACATATTTCGGCATAAACAGATCACAATGAATTGTATAACAAAAATCATATTGTAATTAAAATTTCTGAGGTAAAAATAAAACTATTTATGGAAAGTTGTATGCCGTAAATGTTTATACTAAATAAACGATATTGGCTTTTAGTTTTGGAACAGGATCTTGCTATATAGTGCAGGCTGGTCTCTAGCCATGTCACCCAAGAAGGCCCTGAGCTAGTCATCCTTTCTGCCTCCGACTCCCAGGTCCTGGGATTACAGGCGTGCACCATCATTGTGGCCTTAAGTGACTGTGTTCTATCTTCTCAGTAGAACAGTATCAGGATTAAGCAATATTGAAGATGGCAGACCATGGTGGTCGAGGCAGAAGGAGCTGAGAAAAGTTCAAGGCCAGGCTAGGATGCTATGTGCATGCCAACACAATTTTTCAATATTTATCTTATGTTTATATTTTGTTTAATTAAAGGAAAGTTCACATAACATAGTCCTTAACTGTTTTTAAAGGACCCACATGTCTATTCACAGCATTGCACAGCCATTTCTACCAGCTCTCTAAATAATTCATCACAGAACAAAGCTCTGCAGTGCAGCTGTCAAAATCACTGTGCCTGCTTGCCTCTGTCCATGGGAAGCTTGAATCCGCTGTCTGTCTCAATGGGTTCAACTACTCTGGATAGTTCAGATGAATGGGATCATTCAGCCTCCATCTGTGTATGACCAGACAATAATTCTACTACGGGGACATGGCCCATTCTGTTGATCCACAGTGTCTGTTAATCTGTCCTTTGCTTTGTTTTGGGCAGTACTGAGTACTGGACCTAGGGTGTCATTTCCCACTCTTCTGCTGAGCTACAGCCCCAGCCCTACACTCCCACATCTGTACATGGACAGCTGGGTTATCATAATGCAGTTGTAACCACTGGTATCCGATTATCTACTTGAGCTCCTGTGTTCACTTCATACCCAGGAGTGGAAGTGCTCGGTTATAGGGTCAGTCTAGGTAGTCTAGACTACTGTGTGCTACTATAACAGAATACCTGAGACTGTGTAATATACAATGAGTAAAAGTTTATGTTCACAGCTCTAGAGGCTGCAAAAAACCCAAGACCAAGGCCCTTCACTTAACATCTTGATATAGCAACCATTGAAGGTAGGAGTCAGAGAAAGGGGCAGAGATAGACAGACAGACACACAGGCAGGCAGGAGTGGGAGGAGACAGAGGGAGAGGAACTTTTTACAAGGAACCCTCTGAGGAGATGAACATATTCTTATGGTACAGCATGGACCCTTTTGTGAGCTCAGAGCCCAAGGAGCCTCATCTCACTGTAAGGGCTCCACCCCTTACATCAATGCTCATGGATTAATATTCCCACGAGTGCTTTGTGAGGGACCTTTCACACAAGTGTGCTCACTGCAGCCCTGACCAACATTCCCGATGCTGAAGGTCTTTCTATGGCTTTTTGACCTTTGTGCAATTCAGTTTTTGTTGGTGTTTGCAAACCCTCTGAATAAGCTCTTTTAGAAATAAAACAAGAAATCAAGTGCTAATTTATTGTGTTTATTTATTGTTGGTTTTTTTTGAAACAAGGTCTCACTGTAGGTCAGGCTGGCCCAGATTCATTCTGTAGCTCACGCTGCCTCTGTATCCTGTTCTTATAGCAAGCTTCCTGCCTCCTCTCTCCTCTCAAATGCTGGGATTTTAGGAAGGAGCTCTTAAGTCTGGCTAAACAAACTAATTTTTTAAAAAAAGGTTTACTGTTTTTTTGTTGTATGTGTATGAGTGTTCTGTCTGAATGTATATATGTATACTACCTGTGTGCCTGATGCTTGAGGGGACCAGAAGGTGTTGCCCTCCTGAGGCCGAGGTTACAGACAGTTGTGAGTTTCCATGTGGGTGTTGGGAACCAGATGCACACCCTCTGGAAGAGCAGCCAGTGTTCTTAACTGATAATCTATCTCTCCAACCCCTAAAGAAATCAATTTTAAAGGGCAAAAATTATGGCTAGGTGTAAGAGGAAATGGCTGTCGTCGAATAGTGACCCCTGAAGACCTTGACATTCTGGTTCCTGAAATCTGTGAATACATTGCTTAACTGAGCAAGGGGACCTGGCAGATAACCAAGGATCCTAAATTATGCAGGACTGATGGACTCCCAAGGACCCTCCACGGGATGAATCCAGAGGGCAAAATCAGCAAAGGAGTCATGAAGATGGAGAATACAGATCCAAAACAAAGCCATAGAGACCGACACAGAGAGAGATCTGAAGATGCTGACCTTGGTGGACAGCCATGTACTTCTACCCAAGGGAAAGATGAGAAAGCAGACTCTGACCTAGACCCTCTGGAAGCCTGGCCTTGGTCTTAGAACTTGTACTTTCCATTTGACTGACTCTCAGTGCTCTCAACCACTGAGTTTGGTGACTTCTAGTTTGTTATAGCAACAACAAGAAACTAATACAAACACAAACGTACTTCTCCTTCAAGAACAGTGATTCTCAACCTTCATAATCCTATGGCTTTTTAATACAGTTCCTCATGTTGTAGTAACTCCCCAACCATAAAATTATTTTTGTTGCTACTTCATAACTGCAATTTTGCTACTGTTATAAATCACATGTAAATATCTGATATGCAGGATATCTGGTACGTGGCTTCGGTGGAAGGGTCTTTTGGCCCCCAAAGGGGTCCCCACTCAAGGCTGAGAGGGGCTATTCTAGAACAGAATGCAGTCCATTAGCCTCCTCATGGGTGATTTTTTTTTCTCAAGAGACACAACTGAATCCTGTGTGTCTTCTGACTCCCTGACGGGGCACAGGGACCACAAAGTATAAAGCATGACTGTGCTCTGAGTGAGTGTGAACACTGTCAGTGGCAAAGGAACCCATTTCTGGAGGAATGCTAGGCTTGGTGGCTCCCATCTGTGATCCCAGAGCGTGAAAGGCTGAGGTAGGAGAACCACCCTAACTCTGCAAACTAGTCTACATAGAAGTTCCAGGCCGATCTGGGCTACAGAATGAGACAAAGCCTCCTGCAAAGATAAATAAGTAAACAACAGAAAGCTAGCCATCTTCTCAGCAAAGCTGAGCTTGGGTTCCTGTTAGGGGCTTACATGTGTCAGGCAGGCTTTGGATACCATGTAAAAGAGCAGGGAAACCGTTGCCTTTCACAGATGATGAGTTTCAGAATCCAAGCACCTCCATGGTCATTCCCACCAGCGGGAATGGTATTCATACAAGCAAAACATTCATACAATAAAAATGAATAAAAAATCAAAAACACCTTACACCTCGTAGTTTTTGTATTTTAACTTTAATTATCTATCATTTATTTATTTATTTTAGGGGCAGGCAAGAGAGGTCTTGCCGTGTAGGCCTAGCTGGATTGGAACTCAGTATGTAACCCAGGATGGCTTCAAAAGCTGAGCAATCCTCCTGCCTCACGATCCCAATTGCTGAGATTACAGGTGTAAGTTCAGGCTGCCTGGCTTCACGCAGAATGTAAACACAACAAATGCATGGGGAATGGAGGGTCCAATTCATGGGCACACAGCAGGTCTGATGTCTGGTAAAGTTTTTCTTCCCGCTTCTGACTTGCTTTGTGTTCTCACAAAGCAGAAATGGTCAAGGTAGTCCATCTTGGCCTCTCATAATCTAATTCTTTCCTCAAGACCCCATTGGATAGTGTCTACCCAATACTGTCACAGTGGGAATCAGGTTCTAACATACAAAGTTTGAGATGATGTCAACCTTTAGATCATAGCAGGGATAAGAGTACAAGACATAGGAGACCTGTTCCCTAGGATGTGAGATTCTGTTATCAATAAGAATAATAGGGGTGGGAGGAGAAACTCAGCGGTCAAAAGTACTAGCTGCTCTTCTAGATGACATGGGTTCAACTCCTTCAACCCACGTGGTGGTTCACAACCATCTGTAACTCCAGCTCTGGAGTGTCCATAGGCGCCTAGCACTCACATGGTGCACAGACACATGCTCAGGCAAAATACTCATATACATAAAGTAAAATAAATAAATCTATATTCTCAATAAGCATACTACCAAGAGCATAGCAAACCTTTCTGTCACTGTGATAAAACATCATGGCAGGACAGCAGAGCAGCGGGTGGCAGGGACAGTGGCCAGAGCAGGTGGCTAAGAGCTCAATGTTTGAACTCCAAGCAGGAAGCAGAGTGAACTGTAAGTAGCCAGGGGGCTTTCTCTCTCAAAGCTTGCCCCTAGTGACTCACTCCCTCCAGCAAGTCTGCACCACCTAGCCCCTTTCCAAATACCTTCATCAACTGAGACCAAGTGTTCGAAATGCCTGACACAGTGAGGACATCTCCCATCAAGCCACCGCAGCTGGGGAGACAGCCATCAGGAGATGCTTGCCTAGTGTGTATGAAACCCTGAGTTTGATTCCCAGCACCACTTCATGTGGTGTTATATGTCTCTGCTACATCAAAAGTTCAACTTCAACCTGGGTTACACAAGACCCTGCCTCAAAAAGAAAATGAGTTTCCATCCAGACCCTGCTGCTGCCCATTGGGATTTTGATAATGCAGGCCATATCACTTGCAGGCTTGAAGTTGGCGTTGGATTTTTCCACTCTTAGCTCAATTTTGATGTGATCCAAGACATTCAATTGTTTCATCCCTCAGGGTGCAGTGATTGGTTCAGGGTCAGGCACCCAATGCAGATTGAGCCAACTACATGTGACATTTCCTAAGCCAGTGGTTTGAAAGACCACAGCCCATGACCAAACATAGTTTAATCAGAAGGTAGGCCAATATGTCCATGAAGCAAAAATATATACTCTCTTCTTTGCAATTTTGTACAAGATAGGGAAAGGAAATGCTCTTGAGAGGGAAAGAAAAAAATGTGGTGGTGGGGGCGGGGGGGAACAGTGTCTGTCTCCCTATGTAGTATTGACTGGAACTTGCTATGTGGACCAGGCTGGCCTTGATCTCCAGTTCAAGGCTTCCTGACTCTGCCTTCCTGAGATTACAGGAGTGTGTCATTGGCCCAACAAGAAAAGTCTTTTCAAAAGGTCATTAGTAAGCCCGCGTGGTAACACATAGCTGTAAATCCAGCACTCTGGATACTGAGGCAGGAAAATAGCTGCAAGTTAGACCAAGCTACATCAAGTCTAGTGTGGGCTGTGTAATGAGACTGTCTCAAAAAACAAAACCAAACAAAAAAAATTGTATATTGTCCAGTATAGATGAAATCCGGGAAACATGAAAACATAAAATAACATAAATCATAAAGCAACGTGAGGAAATCTAAGTGAAATTTTAGAGATCTTACTTGAAGCAGCATAGGATGTTACTGACAATTATACCCCAATTTATCCTTGGATTGCTCAGATGAGTCCTTATTAGAGATGTAAATAATGTGTAGCATTGTGCTTGGGACTAAGGGTGCCACTCATTGGCAGAGTGCCTGTCCAGCACATTGAAACCCCCGTTTCCATCCCCAGCGACACATAAAATCAAGGTGCTTTGTTACAGGCTTGAGTCATCAAACCTGGCAGACAGGAGAATGGAAAGTCAAGGTCATCTTCAGCTTTATAGTGAGTTTAAGGCTTGTCTCAGCTACATGTGATTCTATCTCGTATGTGTGTGTGTGTGTGTGTGTGTGTGTGTGTTGTCTTCCATTTTTTTATTGTAGTAAACCAGAGTGAACATAGGGCTTCTCAGTGGTTAGAAGAAGAGGACCCAAGTTCAGTTCCCAGCACCCAGGTGAGGCAATTCACAACCACCAATAATCCACCTCTGATGCCCTCTTCTGGTCTCCTCAGGTGCCTACACACACTTGGTGCCCAAACATACACCCAGCCACAGACACATATACATAAAATAAATAATGAAATAAAGCTTTCATTTTTCATTTTAAATGCATATATTGGACATAAAATTTATCATTTTTGATCATTAGTATACAACACCTTGGCATCAGAAACAGTCACATTGCATGTAGCCTTCATCATCCACCATCTCAGAATTCTTCATTACATCAAACTGAAACTATGTAGCTATTAAGTGACAATTACCCCCACCACAGCTCGGGACAGCCTTGGTTTCACTTTCTTTCTCTGAATGTGCCTATTCTAGGCATTCATGTAAGAGGACTTATTGAATAACATTCATTTTGTGACTAATTTACTTAGCCTAACATGGGGGGGGGGGTTAATCAATGTGTCCAATTTTTATTTATTTATTTATTTTGCAGCGCTTAGTAATATTCTATAACAAGTGTACAATTACACCTCATAGATCCATTCATTTGTGGATAATGAATTTGGGTTGTTTCCACCTTTTGGTCATTGGAAACAATGTTGCTTTCAAACTGTGCCTGTTTTGTTTTGTTTTGTTTTAACTATTCTGAGTATAAACACAGATTAGTAGATCAAATGCCATTTCTGTCTTTGTTTGCAGAGTGATCATTCTGTGTTTTGTAATGGCTGCCACATTTTAAACTCCTACTAGCAGCTTCAAGAGTTCTGATTCCCCTACATGTTTCCCAGTTGTTATTTTCCATCCCTGTTTTTAGTGACCATCCTAATAGATACACAGCAACATCTACTTTGGTTTTAATTTTTATTTCCCCAGTGATCCATCAATTTCCAACTACAACTGTATAGCAATTAAAAAGAACGAGATTGGCAGCCGCAACAATGGAGTTAAGACAAGTGAGTTCAGAAAATGCCTGCAATTACCTGGCCTTGAGACTGACATTTGCACCACATTCCTAAGTCAGGCACATTTTGCATGCAATTGTTAATAAGGTTAATGTTTGGGAGAGTCCCTCCTGGCTAAAGGAAGACAAAAGAGGGAGGATACCAGGGCCTGGTGAGACCAGAATTCGAATTCAGGATGAAGATCTAGGGCAGGCATACCTAGCAGCTGAGCAAACTCAGAGACAATAGACAATAATGCCTATCTAAAATTTAATTCTGAGGGAAAGACTTTCCGGCATCAGAGGCTCACCAGTTTCTAGCCCCTGAAAATCAGATATGATTTCAGAGTGGGACAGACACAATGAATAGTGGGAACCTCCCACATATTTGAGTAAGAAATTGATAGTGGGAACAATGTCAGAGGAATGTAATCTTTGCTGTAAGTGACTGTCCCTGTCTTGAGGTCAGAGATTTGAGTTCTAACCTCCACAGGGACGCTAACTGTGACCTTAAGTAATTGTCTTGGCCTTGCTAACCCCATCTCCTCCCATAAACTGGTCATTACATTCCACTCTTTCAACAAATATCAACTGGGTACCTATAGTGTGCCAGGCCCCAGTATGATTTCTAAAGAGTATAGACAGTCTCTATCATGGACTTAAAACTGGAAAAAGAATCAGTAAATCTATACAGGTATAAGTTAATTAAAACTTTCAGGCTGGGGCTAGAGCTCAATTAGTATGCATTAGCATTCATGAAACCCTGGGTTCCCTAAGCCAGGCATACTGGTGTCTGCCTGTAATCCCAGCACCCAGGAGATGAGAACAGGAGAGCCAGGTGCTCAGGGTCATCCTCAGCAGTATAGCAAGTTCAAGGCCAGCCTGGGCTACGTGAAATCCTGTCTCAAAATAAATACATAAGAAGGTAGGAAGATGCTGGGCGGTGGTGGTGCACGCCTTTGATCCCAGCACTTGGGAAGCAGAGGCAGGCGGATTTCTGAGTTCAAGGCCAGCCTGGTCTACAGAGCGAGTTCCAGGACAGCCAGAGCTACACAGAGAAATCCTGTCTCGAAAACAATAATAACAACAAAAAGGTAGGGAGATGACTGGGTGCTGACTATGAAAGTCAGAGGATCCAAGTTCAAATCCCCAGCTCCCAAATAAAAACTGGGGGTGATCATGTGTGACTGTGACACCTAAAACAAGGTAGAGAGTTATAGAGGAAATACAAAATGTACACACACAGCAAGTGATCACACAAATAGATGGAGGCTTTATACAACTGTAGACGGGCAGGATAGAGAAGAGGAGAAGAGGAGGGATGTGTTAGCGCCAGAGGCTGATGCAGGGTAGTGCCTTTCTGAGGAAGTTCCAGGAAACTTCTAAGGATGCCCAGAAGCCACCAAAGAGAGGGGCTTCTCACCAGAGCCCAGTACAGGAGGCTGAGAAGAACCTGCAAAGTGAAGGGTTGGACAAGCCAGGGAGAGAGGGCCGAAGACAAGAAAGAGGTCGACACTGTGTAACACTGCCACTAAGATGGAGACTAGAGTGTGGTGTGCCTGCAGTGAGGCACAGGACCAGAGCAGCTTCAGGAATATGTGGGATATAAAAGCAGGGCTGCCGTTACTGTCACAGAAGATACCCAAGGGGCACAAGGGAACTCTAGATGCTTCCTCAAAAGCCACCAGGAGCAAGTAGAGTGCCCTTAGAGTGGACAGGGCCAAAACAAGTAAGATAAACATCAGCTCAGCACCTCATCCCAATGACTTCTCCCCCATCCCACCCCCGCCGTGTGTGTATGTGTGTGTGTGTGTGTGTGTGTGTGTGTGTTCTGAGGTCAGAGGACAGCCAATAACTTTCAGGAGTCTCTTCTTCCTCCACGTGGGTCCCAGAGAATTAAATCAGATCAGCACAAACACCTTCACCAGCTAAGCCATCTCTCTGGCTCTCGCTTTGGAGTTCCTATTCTTACAGAGACCCGAGCTGTTACTGCATTTGAAATCCCAGCAAGGTATAACTGAAAGTGCCTTGGACAACCCTTGTGGAGTCACCTTGCCCTTCACGCCACCACAACACCTTTATTTTCCAGATGAAGGAAGTGGGGTGATGGCTGGCCAGTCAGAGAGGAAGGAGGCCAAAGGTCACTGGAGCCTGGGCCTTATCTGTGGTGGCTGGGGTGATTAACTGCCTTCTGTGTGTCCTTTCCTCAGACTTTGGAGTGACAGGCCTGAGGGTGGGGGTGGGGCATAGGGGACAAGCAAGAGCCTGTAGAGTTCCTTCAGCAAGGAGCCAGCATGACAGACACCTCCTCGTTCCTCGTCCGTCCTTTGGGCATTACTAGAGGAGCACAGACAACCCCTATTCCCAAGAGAAGGCCTCAAATCCTGGAACATAGAACCGGAGGCCTATCATTTAGTCTAAACCAGGAAAGCTGGCCAGTCCCAGCTCCTTTCCTCACACACTGGCCCTATTGTTGGTGAACAAGTTGGCTGGCTCTCTAAAGTGGCTAAAATTTGGCCCAGCTTCCAAGGCTTTTCCTGGTCAGATCAGGTGACCCATTCTAGGAGACGTTTGGAGAAAGAGAGGATCACCTGCTTCCAGCAGGTGAGACTAAATCCATTTAACCGACCGGTTGCTGCCAGTTTACAAATAAAACACAGGCCTTGAAAGCTGCCTTTGTTCCCTGGAAGCGGCCTTCCCCAGGCGCTGAGGTTAGATTAGCAATTTGTCCTTTGTGAAAGGCTTACCTCATTGTTTTAATGTTTATTTATCAATTTGCATCCTTCTAGCAGTTTCGACCCAGCTGGGGGGGGGGCACTTCCCCCACATCTCTGCTGCTCATTTTACCTCCGGGTGGCAGGGACCCAAACAAAGACTGGGACCTGAACCTCCTGCAAATCGGCCCTCAACTTCTCTTCCTGCACAGGTTCAAGCTCTTTGGCCTTCCCCTGGCTGAGGCACAGAATAAGAAGCCCGGTCCAGGAAGGAAAGATGGCTCCACCAGAAGAAAGGAATCTTTTTCATCTGAGATTCCTAACACAAAACTGCTCTGAGACATCTGTAAAATGGTCTCAGTTTGATGCTAGTAGGCCTTGGGGCTGCTAGCCAGGTCTCAAGAAGCCTGAAACTTCCCTTATACTTTGCACTGGTTGTGTGACTCTGAGATACAAGATGCAAGTCTTCACGGTGATCTTATAAAGGGCAAGATTCTCCTCAGAGGCCCATCAGGCGCATCACTTCCTTCCCAAAGAATGTGATGTCTTAAGCATCTAACTGTACACAGGAACTGTACCATCCCAACTCCCTCACCTGGGGTATTTTTTGCTTAAGGATATCTTGTATACCTTTCATGTTAAAAATAAAATCATAGAGCCTGGGGAGATGGTTCAGAGGGTAGGCATTCTTGCCCACCTGAAATTGAATCTCCCAGGCACACATAAAAAGCTCTTGACATGCCTGTGAGCATGCCTGTGATTCTAGCACTGGGAACCCAGATACAGATCCCAAGAGCTGATCCACCAGCCAGCTTCAGGCTCAGAGAGAGACCCTCTCTCAAACAAAAAGCCTCATACACACACACACACACACACACACACACACACACACACACACACACTGCCTTTCCCACTCCCCACTCCCCTACTCCCTCATGCCCCACTCCCCACTCTTTGAATAGCCCTGGCTGTCCTGGAACTTGCTCTGTAGACCAAGTTAGCCTCCAACTCAGAGATCTGCCTCTCTGCCTCCCAAGTGCTGGGACTGAAGGTGTGAGCCACCAAGATTTGTTTTTGAGACAGTGTCTCAGATAGTTCAGGCTAGCCAGGAACTCTGTAAATATGTGAAAATGGTCTTAAACCAATCCTCCTGCCTCTCCTTTCCAAGTGCTGGAATTACAGGTGCTTACTACCACCATGCCAAACCAAGAGAGCCAAGAAGAAATGTTTTAGGACTTGACTAGACTTAGGACTATATATAGTTCAGTGGTAGATCATTTACCTAGCAGGCACAAAGACCTGGGATCAACTTTTAGTATGGCAAATTAATTAACAAAAATAATATAAAAATGAAAAATCTTAGGCATTGGTTATAGGTTGTCTAGTGTGTACAAGTCTCCCCAAGTCTGATTCCAGCACTTCAGAATAAAATTATGCAGGCTGGGCAGAGTTGTGTACACTTCCCAGCACTCAAGAGGCAGAGGCAGAAAATTTCTGAGTTCGAGGCCAGCCTGGTCAATGGAGTGTGTTCCAGGACAGCTAGGGCTACACAGAGAGACCCTGTCTCAAAAAAAAAAAAAACAACTTTTTTTAAAAATCAAATTAAAACCCAATTTCCACCAATGTGGTTGGTTCACAGCTGTTCCTCAGCACTGGAGGCAGAGGCAGGAGGATTAGGGGCTGAAGGTCATTTCTGAAGTGGATTCCAGACCAGCCTGGACCGGTCAAGCCCTGTCGTAAAAGTAAATAAGCCAATGACTTCAAACACTCACCATACATAGCTCATGAGTTGTCACAAGTAGATCACTCTGACAGAGGTATTGACCAGGATCATGTGGGTCAAAGGAAATGGAGGGCATATGAAAACTCTGGTGCCTGTTTCCCAGTGTTGCTAAGAACCCCAAACTCTGTGTGTGTGTGTGTGTGTGTGTGTGTGTGTGTGTGTGTGTGCGCTGTTGGGGGCAGGGTGTGATGGTGTTTGTTTGTTCGTTTGTTTGTTTGCTTGTTTGTTTGCCCCAAACTCATTTTGTAGCTGAGGATGACCTTGAATTCTTGATCCTTCTACCGCTCCATTTCTCAAGTACCAGGATTACATGTGTGTATCATCATGTGGGTCTGGCTCCCAGAACCACTCTTAAAATGTAAGTGATGTGGCTGGAGAGGTGGCTCAGAGCATAGAACACGGGCCACTCACAGCAATGGAACAGTGACTAAGACAGATACGAATTGCCGTGGTCATGTCATCTCTTCAGAGCAATAGAACTAAGACATTGCTCTTTTAGAGTACTGAGGTCATTCCCAGCATTCATATAACAACTTAGAGCCGTCTGTAACTTCGTTCCAGAGCATCTGATGCCCTCTTCTGACCTCCTTGGGCATCAGGCCTACAGACATATAAGCAGGCAAATCACATAACTGCATTCAGCAAGTGGTTCTGTCATATTGAACTCTGTGGATGAGATAAAGAGATCCTAATGGTTGTCTCCAGCGTGGAGTCCAAGGCAAGCTATCCCTTTGCCTATACATCCTCCCTGCGCCCCAGACATCCCACCAGGTACCACGTCTCATCTTTCTAATTTCTATCTGACATATGCTAACCCTCACTAGACATTCTGGAAGAGCTGCTTTCAAAACAGCCAGGGAGACAACCCTTGATGCTGAGATAAAGACCTTTGTCTGGTAACCTCAGTGAAATGGTTCAGTCTTCGCCTTCACTAAAGCCTGAAGGGAACTTTCACCTCCTGCTAGTCTTAACCGCTCACTACCCTGAAGCAAGCTTTATATTTGTACCAATAAAACCGCAATAAAGCCGCGGCCAGGCCTAGACACCTCAGTCTCAACATGGAATCTTCCAGCTTCTGCTGCTCTGTAACATCTTCTGCAGTCATTATGTGGGCAGATACTGGTACACACCAGTGTGTGTGTGTGTGTCCTGATGTGAGCTCACATTCCATGTGTGAACCCTGTGTAGCCCACACCGGATAGTCTTTAACCCTAACCCTGTCTCTCCGGTTGAGTTTAGCATTTGCTCCTCAGTCCCCTCAGCATATTATTACCAAGGCACTATGTTTGCATTAGCAAGCTGGCATGACATCCTCCTGGACAGCAGCATTGGGCAGTATCAGTTATGACCCAAAGCCCACTAAAGGGTCTAGTATTGTAGAGTTTCATCAGCTACAATTCCAGCCAATTCTCAGGTCACAGTCCCTTGTCTTACTTAGCCAAAGAGGAGTTATTTTCTCTTCCTCTTCTTTCTCCTCCTCTCCCCACCCCTCACTATCATCTATTCAGAGAAGAATTTTGGGTACCTCAGATTTATCTAGGTATTAGTGACCCCCATCCCTTAGGCATCAAAAGCCCTGCTTTCAGGTTGGCGAGACCATCTGTTCTCTGTGTGCCAGGCAGCTCAACTTTGGTGCACATATGCTGCCTGCTTTTGTTGTGGTGATAGTGGTGGTAGTTAGTTTTCTTTTGTTGTTTGGGAGCTGTGTTAGCATAAACCCTTAGTCTTAGCACTCAGGAGACAGAGACAATCCGATCTCTTAGTTCGATGCCAGCCTGTTCTACAAAATGAGTTCCAGGACAGCCGGGACTATACAGAGAAACACTGTCTCAACAAAGCCAAACAAAATCCAAGAACCTCTTCTGTTTAGGTTTGGTTTTTTGAGACTGGGTCGCACTATGTGGCCCTGACTGGCCTGGAGCTTGATACATACATCAGGTTAACTTCAAACTCACAAGGATCTTCCTGTCTCTATCCCTCCCCCGCCCCCCAGTGCTGAGATTAAAAGTGTGCACCACAATGCTGGGCCTCCTTTACATTTTTTATGAGCTAGGCTATGCAGTTGAGTTATGGGCTAAGAATGCAGCTCAGTTGGTGAAATGCTTGCCTGGTGAGCAGAGTCATGCTCAACACCTAAGCACAGTATGGAGGTACATACCTGTAATCCCAGCACTCAAGAGGTAGAAAAAGAAACAGTAATTTTAAAAAAATAACGAGTTGGTCTAGAAAACAATAATGTTTTTAAAAAGGAGAAAGGGGTTTTATGAGCCATACATATCATCCCAGCACTCAGGAACTGTGAGCAAGAAGATGAAGAGATCAAGGTCAACCCTGGCTCAGTGGTCCAGGAGATATCATGCCAACCTTGTGGCTAGTCTGGGACACACAAGTAAATCAATCAATAAACAAACTCTTTCAGTTACCCAGCTGTAAAGTTGTGACCCCACTGGTTGCTTAAGGCTGGAGCCAGATACTGGGTTCCTACTGAAAGCTCACACATTTTACACATTTAAAAAGAATTTCTTCCACATGTGACACATCTTGTGGGGTTTTTTTTCCCCCTCAGAGGGGCTAAAAATGATTTTCTAGGCTTGCTTGATTCAGAAAAAAAAAATCTAGTGTCAGATTTATTGATTTATTTTGAAAGTAGAGCTTTTTAAAAAAAACTTGGATTATTCAGAACTTTTTTTAAAAACTTGAATTATTTAAAGGAAATCAGAAGTTTGGTTTAATGTATAAAACGGAGTGGGGACACATACAAAAATCTTGGGCCTAGCCGGGCGTGGTGGCGCACGCCTTTAATCCCAGCACTTGGGAGGCAGAGGCAGGCGGATTTCTGAGTTCGAGGCCAGCCTGGTCTACAAAGTGAGTTCCAGGACAGCCAGGGCTTTACAGAGAAACCCTGTCTCAAAAACAAAACAAAACAAAACAAAAAAAAATCTTGGGCCTAAGGACACATAAAGGAGAGATAGGAGGACTACAGTGGAGTTCTCCACAAAGTTACTGAAGGTTTGCTGGGGGAGACAAAGCTGTTTCGCCAGCATAAGTGACTTTAGGAGGCTTGTCATAGGCTAGGAAAAGGGTCCGGGCCCAGCAGTCACTGCAGAGAGCCTTCGGAGTCTCAGAGCTTCGGCGCTTCGGAGCTGATCTTGCTGTCCCACAATGCAGGTAAAAGAGAGTGAGGCAGATGACAAAAAGCAATTGTTGGGGCCCAAACCACACAAACCACACAAATGCCAATCATAGTCAGACTGAGATGGCTTATTGGACACATAACCTAAAACTGATTGGACAGGGCTGAAGCTCAGAATTTGGGGCCTGAGGCTACAACCCTAAGCATTTCCCAACCACAATGAGCTCATATACAGGTACTGTTCAGTGCGGCTCAGGGGTCAGCTCATACTCAAACTATTTTAAATATAAAAGTTCATACTGACCTTTAACTTGTTGGGTTCTATATAAAGCTTTGTGGAATTTCTTAAGATTAACAAACTTCTTACAGAATATAACAGAACATGTAATCAGCATGACCTTGCTCTGGGTTCAGTTATTTTTCCTGTGTCAATGACTGGCAGGCATATTACAGCAACAATTTGAAGTAGCTAGCAGGCATAGAACAAAATGGCTACAGCTATGCTAGGTGAGCAGACCCCAACAGTAGCAATCAAGGTGCCAACCAACACTTTTTAAAGTGTATTTATTATGTATGTACACAGTGTTCTGCTTCATATATGCCTACACACCAGAAGAGGGCACCAGATCTCATCACAGATGGTTGTAAGCCACCATGTGGTTTCTGGGAATTGAACTCAGGACTTCTGGAAGAGCAGCCAGTGTTCTCAACCTCTGAGCCATCTCTTCAGCTCCCAGCCAAGCAACATTCATAGACCGAGCATTCATTGTGTAAGTCCAAAAGTGCACAGGCAGTGTTGGGGTAGAGAGGGAGCTGCCAGCCAGTGGTGCATCCTGTTGCAATTTCCCAAGTCCTCATTCTTCTTGTTTCCTTTGTGGTTATGAAGGTCAATTTCTTCAGGAGCCGCCCTAAGATCCCCACATAGCTCAAGAGGCTTGCGGGAAGCCAAGTTCCTCAGAAATTTTCCAAAGGGTCCATCTCAATGCTGGCTGCACTCCATCCAGTCTTCTTAGAAACCTGCTACACTGGAAACACTAGCAGCTAGTAGGACAAGAAGACAAATTCAGCCACAATCACCCTCCTTCTCTTCATGCTCTTCCTCACCAGTGCGGTAAGAGGCTTCAAGGGGAAACTGGTGGGAAAGCAGACTCACGCCAACATGAGCTCCTTTGGTGGAAGAGAGCGGTCCAGGCACCTCTTGGGCTCAGCAGGGACTTTGTTCTCTGAACGTCTAGTCCCATGGAGGTACAAGTTATCTGGTGCTTCCTCCTTTAGCTAGTCTAAACTGTTCTCCTTAATCCAGCCTGGAAGCCCATCCACCTTCCGGAAGTGGCAGGTTTGCCACTGGAGGAGGTTTTCTGGCCTGGAGCAGCAAGGACAGGGCCCTCCCCCGCAGCCTTTCTCAGTTCTCTTTGCTCGCACCTACTCTTCATTGTCTCTGGTTCCAACCTGGGTTCTTCCGGGTCTTCTCCAGCTGCTTCCTTCTCCCCAGGCTTTGACATCCCTGTGATGAAAGAAGAGCACAGAAGCTGGTGTTTACTGTCTTGCCTTTAGATCATGAGAAGTCACAGACAGGGAGAGGAAGCCAGCCTCCTCCTTCAGCGGTTTGCACACCATACGAGGACGGCTGTTTCTTTGTTCCCAGGCCATGGGCATCACATGAGAGCCACAGATCTTTGCTCCACTAGGCCCTTTAGCCAATAAGGATCCTCTACAACAAACTTATAATTGAGTCACAACACATTTTATCAGGTGAGCCAGCAACCTTCACTCTATTTATTTATATATTTATTGAAACAGGGTCTCATGCAGCCCATTCTAACCTCAGATTCATTATGCAATGAACTCTAACCTTGAACTCTTAATCTCTATGTTTCTACCTCCTGAGTGCTGGGTTTATACTGGCTTTAATTATTATTTTTCAGCTTCTAGGCTACTGGATGGACCTGTGGCAGAAGTAACTTAAAAGTAAAGACATTGTACCCACCAAGACTGCTCTCCAAATCAGCCAGCCCCAGCACCTGACCGTCTTGCCTTCCAGAGACTTTTGTAGGCAGCCAGCCATTCCGAAGACCTGGAAAGTTCTGCCACAGATGGTCACTTAACAGAGGTTTCCATGAATTGTTGGCAAGGTATTTTACAAGGCATAGAGGGAGGCAAGGAGTCAAGGATACACAGGAAAAAGAATAGAGAAAAGTTAACTAAGAAAAAATTCCGATCCTTTTCTTCTTCAAATACTTTCATAAAAGTTGATATTGTGGAAGTACATCCTTCAGGCATACCCCTCCCCACACCATCTACCCTTCCCTACCCACTCCTTCTCTTTGTGGAAGGACTTAGAGACCTATTTGTGTGCTAATGACAGCATCCAGGGTGGGAGCTCTAGCCTCCCTAGTGGAGGACCTGAGTTACTGCGCCTTGGGGCCCTTTCTGTTGGGTTTGGCTTGCTTTGTTTTATTTAGAGACAATGTCTTCTTGATATATAATTAAATCTGGCCTAGACTGGAACTTGAATTGTAGCCCAGGCTGACTTCAAGTTCATGATTCTACTGCCTCAGCCATGAGCCACCCACCACACGCAGTTTCTTTGTTGTATGTTTTTGTACTGCTAAGGATTGAATCTTTATGAAATGGGGATGTTACTGGGAAAGGAGAGACAATGGCAGATGGTAAAGAAGCTGAAGTTCTGCTGGGGCAGCTTCTTACTGAGCCAGGATCTGCCGCTGTAATGGAATACCTTCAGGAATATTTGCTTGCTAGTTTGTTTTTTGAAATAAGACCTTGTTATGTAGCCCAGGCTGACCTAGAACTTATGGCAACTCTCCTTCTTTGGCTTTCTTCCAACTCATACCCCCTGCCTTCCAAAGGAGCATGTGGCATAATCCAATGGTTCACTAAGTTGAATCTGAAAATTAATCGGGTATTGCTTTTTCTTTAGTTTCTGAAGGTTAGCATGAAGATCACATTTCATGTCTTATGTGAGGTCTTTTCTCCAAGGTTAGTGAGAAAGACATCAGGCTCCCTTCCTACTGGGTTCCTTTCTCTTCCTTGTGGTCAGTACTGAAGGCTCCAGATTAAAGAACTCACTGCTGAAGAGAATTGCCCCTGGCTTTGCTATTACAAAATGATCAGCCCACAGCTGCCTGAGCCTGTGGGGCTGAGTGAGTTCCCAGGATAACTAGATTTTAGATTGAGCAGCTTTTCCTGGGGGACAGTTTGAATCCATGAAGTGTTAGAAGTCTAAACTAAATGAGCAAAATATAAAACAAGGAAGTGCTCTTACACATTCATTTCAGGATTTCTGTAACTTTTCTCCATTAAGATGAAGAGAGACAAGGTTCAATACTCAAACTCTAATTTGGCCTAGACCCTCAGTCAGTGGTACTTACTTCAAGACGCTCCTGAGTGAGACACCAAGACTCAGATCCACGCAAAAGCAAGAGGTTTCTTTTCCAGCACACCAGGGTCGACCTTCAACTAGTCCCTCAAGGCAAGTGACTAGAAGGCGACCCCAAATGGCTATTACAAGCAGTTTTTATACTTTTTAGGGACACATGTTACCTCAGAAAGGTTGCAGTTTAAACTTATTGGCTGAGCATATTGACCTTTAAATCTATTGGTTAGCAGGCATGGGCAGATCATGAAATGAATTTGAACTCTATCTGGGACTTTCCAGAGGGACAGGTGACTATCAGTCAGTACATTCTGTGGGTTTTCTCAAGAATGTTTCTGCTCCTCCTGAGAACTGTGGATGGAGAATGGAACTTGGCCTAGCCTTGACCCCAGGTGGGAGGGGGAAGCTTTAAGGAGGGTGTGGGACTGGAAAAAGCCCTTAGGGTCCCTCAGCCTCCAATCTTCTTTCTTTAATCAAGTGTAATCCTTATGCTTTGTGTCTGAGTTGAGTTTTAGAATTTTCCAGAAGGAGTCTGAATTCAGTTCTACAGAATTGATACTACCACCAGTATCAATTCTTTCTATAAGCCATGGTTTCTCTGTGGGAATAAACAACCGTCCCCTGTCCTTCAGCACAGGCAGACAGCAGAAAGGCCTCCTTCTATCCCCATCCCACCTCCCCTCTAGTTTAATAACATGGCAGAAGCACGGTTGAGCAGAAGCCATGATTCAGGCTTTCCTGGAGACCCAAGGCCTTGTTGAGGCTGCCTGAAAGCACTCTCCCTTCCTGCCACCAAGGCTGGCATTTTTTCAGTTTCACAGCTGACCCTGATGCACACATTAACTTATTTTTCCTGAATCCAAATTGTTAAAATATTCCAGGGTCAGGATCCTTGCTATTTCCAAGCCCGTCTTTCCCCTTTACATTCCCAGGGGTCATCTGGAGAACATTACTCCTTTGGCTGTTTTTAAACCAGCTGACTCAATAGAACCACAACTCTGTGTGTGTGCATGTACATGGATGTGTGAGTGCTTGTGAGTGTGTGTGCAAGTGCATGCATACATGCATGTGTATGTGTGTGAGCTATGGCATACAAGCAGAAGTCAGGGAAGACAATTCTCTCTTCCTACCAGGTAGGTCTCCTGAATCCACTCAGGTCCCCTTGTTTGGTGGCAAGTGCCCTTACCTGCTGAGCTGGCCTCTCCAATCCCCTCACAACTTCTAGAGTCTGGCTTGTTTATCTATTATAAAGGTTTGGAGATTCATTCCATCCTCATCCAGGCATCAGAACCTTATCCTTTCTATTCCTGGTTGAGTTCCTTGGAACAAATATAGCACAGCTTGGAGAACCACTGACCAACCAGCTTTAGGAATGTTTGAATCATTTCCAGCTCAGGATGATCATGAACCATGATATCATAAAAAGTCTTATACAGCCGGGCGTGGTGGCGCACGCCTTTGATCCCAGCACTCGGGAGGCAGAGGCAGGTGGATTTCTGAGTTCGAGGCCAGCCTGGTCTACAAAGTGAGTTCCAGGATAGCCAGGGCTACACAGAGAAACCCTGTCTCCAACCCCCCCCCCAAAAAAAAGTCTTATACAAGTTTATTGTGTGAGCATAAGTTTTTATTTCATGTGGGCGACCATTTGCCTGCCTCTGCCTCCCAAGTGCTATTAAAGGTATGGACCACCACACCCAACCTTATTTATTTATTCATTAAGAGACAGACTCTCTGACTGCACCGGGAGCTCACTGATTTAACTAGACTCAATGGACAATGAGCCCCAAGATGCCTCAGTGTTTGGAGTACAAGTGCAAAGCTCTGTGTTTTATATGTGATCTGTATGTGGATTTGAGGAGATCGATCCAGCTGATGTTTGTGAAGCAGGCACTTTACTGACTGGGCCACTTCCCTCACCCTGCTGCTGCTGCTGCTGCTGCTGCTGCTGCTGCTGCTGCTGCTTGTCTGCTTGTTTGGGTTTTTTGAGACAGAATGTCATATAGCCCAGGTTGGCATCAAGCTTACTATAAGCCACTGCTGGCCTTGAACTACTGAATGTATGGCCTGTACCACCCCAGTAAGGGAGTGACAGGGATGCTACCATGAGCAACTTTCTTTGCAACAGGCTTTCTTATACACAGCTGTATAGGCGTTGGACTACTGAAGTTTTGCCAATCTTCACCAAAATCTAGAATTTATTTGCTCTTAAACTTTCTAAAATTTCATTTATTATTGTGTATGTGTGCATTACAGGGAGGCAGGGCACAGGGCACATGTATGGTCAAAGCACAACTTTATGGAGTTGGTCCACTCCTACCCCCATTACATGGTTTTCAGGAATCAGGCTGGGTGGTGAGACTTATGAAACAAGCGCCTTTACCCACTGAGCCATCACACAGGCCCTTATCTTAAGATGCCTCATAGAAAAGCATTCTTTTGTTTTAGCTTTGTTTGTTGAGTCTTTTATGGGAAGGATGGGGAGAGTTGAGATAGGGTCTTTTACTCTATAGCCCAGGCTAGCCTCCAGGAGACTATTCTCCTGCCAAAGTCTCCTGAGTGTAGAGATTACAAGTGTGAGCCAACTGTGCCTTGCTAGAAAGACCATTAGAACTTTCTGTGTCATGTGAGACACAAGACATGGCTTTTTTTGTAAATTTTGATCTCACTTTTCCCTTTTTCTCCCCAGTGCTGGGGATCAAATACAAGCTTGGAACTTGCTAGAAAGTTCTCTGCCACTGAGCTCCCTTCTCAGTCAAGTTTTCCTTCTGTAATTACAAATTTTATTTTTAAAATATCCAACTTGAGGCTGGGGAGACAGTTCCGCAGTTAAGAGCACCAACTGCACTTGCAGAAGACCCAAGTTCAATCCCCAGCACCCATATGGTGGCTCATGTCATGCATGTAGTACACAGACATACACACAGGCAAAACACCCACATGAATAAAATAAAATAAAATAAAATAAAAATTGTTTCTTAAAAACACACTAAATCTATGTTACTGGTCTAAATTTTGTTCTCTTGTTTTTGGTCATTTTACATTTAGTCTTTTTGTGTCTAGAGTATCAAATCATTATATATATTTATTGAACTATTTTCTGAATTCTAAACACTTCAGTGGGACCAAAGACAAGTATTGCAGTGTTGTTTATAGTAACAGAAATGGAGCAAAGCTAGCATATATCAGGAGAGTGGCTAAACACATCACAGGACACCCTGCTACAGAGGATCATTTACTTAGAACAAGAATGAATTCATTTGGTGCTGGAGAGATGGTTAAAAGCACATGCTGCTCTGATGGAGGTGGCTTTGGTGGATAGATAAAGCTGCTAAATGCCAAGGCTGAGGACAAGAGTGATTCCTAGGACCCACATGGTGGAAGGAGAGAACCAGCTTTCACAAGTTGTCCTCTGGCTCCACAGGTATATTGTGGATGGGTGCATACACACACACACACACACACACACACACACACACACACACCATACTAGACAACATATTCTGACTTCTACATGTCCAGGTGGGATGGGGTGTCCTTTAGTCATTTTTGAAGCAGGGTCTCTTCCTGATCTGGAGCTTGGTAGGAGGCCAAATCTCCAGTGATCCTCCTATCTCCATCCTCAGGGAAGAGGGACATCTAGCTTGTTATGTGTTATATGGGTGCTGGGATCGGTCCAACTCTTTATCTTATCTTTATCTTATTTATGATAAATAAGCACATAATGATAAATTGGGAAGTTATGAATTTATAATCCACAAGTTCTGTATTAAGTGGCAAACTGTGTGTGTCTCATCTTCATATGTTGCCAAGAAATCCAAATAAATCCAAATATTTATATCTGGATTCCCTCATCTTCGGAGCAACTGAGAACAACTAAACCTATTGAATGTTAGGACAGCACAAGCCTTGTGCAGGATTTGGGCACATCAAAGGTAAAGCAGGAAGATCCAAAAGTCCTGCTGGTAAAACCTCTCCTCTCCTCTCCTCTCCTCTCCTCTCCTCTCCTCTCCTCTCCTTCCCCTCTCTTCTCCTTCCCCTCCCTCTTTCTCCCTCTTTCTCCAGCTTCTAAGGGCCAGAGTCTGGGTATCTAAGGAAAGTGATTTTGCCCAGTGTTGCTTATTTCCAAGTGTTTAAAGAATTCTTGAAGCAGAATTGCCTGGTGAAGATCAGTCCTAGAAAAGGGTTCAGTAGCAGAAGTTCTGTGGTGCCTGGGCACTGCACTGTTACTCATCTCCTCTCTGCTCACACAGAGGGACCTGGGCTGTTCATAGTACCCTGAGATGTGGTATCCGACAGAGCAGCTGTTGCCCTGTGAAGGATGAGTTCACAGGCACAAATAACCAGACAAACAGCTCAACAGAGAAGCCATCAAAAGCCATACTGAGACAAATGGACCAGGAACTCTGAGTACACATGCTTTGAAGGAGATACACACAAGGAGATGCATGCCAGGAGACACGCACACAAGGAGATGGTGAGTTCTGCCTAAAAAAAGCAAAAAACAAAACATATTAAAAATAACAGGAAAATGGAAAAGCTAAGTATGGAATGTAAAAATTGATGTAAAGAACACAATAGATAGAAAATAATAAAAAGATAAGTAGCAGAGTTGTATGAAGAAACCCTCAGTGGGTAAAGGGAATGAAGCCACATTAAAGATACCTAAAAGAAGAACCGAAGCGCAGAAAACACGCCAATGTCTAATAAGAACACCAGTTCAACAGGGTTCCCAATAGAGGAGCTAGAGAAAGTACCCAAGGAGCTGAAGGGGTCTCCAACGCTATAGGTGGAAAAACAATATGAATTAACCAGTACCCCCAGAGCTCGTGTCTCTAGCTGCATATGTAGCAGAAGATGGCCTAGTTGGCCATCATTGGGAAGAGAGGCCCCCTTGGTCATGCAAACCTTATATGCCCCAATACAGGGGAACGCCAGGGCCATGATGTGGGAGTGGGTGGGTAGGGGAGCCAGGCGGGGGATGGGGGAGAATATAGGGGACTTTCGGGATAGCATTTGAAATGTAAATGAAGAAAATGTCTAATAAAAATTGGAAAAAAAAAACACCAGTTCAAGAGAAAAACTATCAGAAGAGGGAAAACAGTATGTTGGTGGTGGAGAGCAAAAAGAAGACAACATCCAAAAATACATATATCTAACAATAAAATGTCAGGTAAATACAGCAATAACTGACCAGGTGCTGAAAAATATAGACAAAGTAACAATTATAGCTGGAAAGTTTGACAGATTATTTTCTGAAAGAAATACATGAAATAGAAAAGAAAATAAGTTCAGAACAATACAGATAACCATCTAAATTATTGAAAATGTACAGGACTCTTGGCTCACCAGACATAAGAACATATTCTTATGTTTGAGAATGAGTGAGACATTCACAAAGACCATTTCCTCAGATAATCAACTCCAATTAAGTCTGTCTCCAATTATAATGTATTCAGAAACTAAAAATAGTTATTTAAAAATATCTGAAGGTATATAACATATTATCAAAAAAGCTAACTAACATTTTTTAAAGATGTGTTGATTTCTTTATTTATTCTTATGTATTTGAGTACACTGTAGCTGTACTGATAGTTCTGAGCCATCATGTGGTTGCTGGGAATGAAGGTTGCTCACTCCGGTCAACTTGCTTGCTCCAGCCTAAAGATTTCTTTATTATTATATCTAAACTGTCTTCAGACGTACCAGAAGAGGGTGTCAGATCTCATTACAGGTGGTTGTGAGCCACCATGTGGTTGCTGGGATTTGAACTCAGGACCTTTAGAAGATCAGTCAGTGCTTTTAACCACTGAGCCATCTCACCAGCCCTACTAAATAACATTTTAAAATAATTCTATTTTGGGATGGTAAGATGGCTCAGCAGGTAAAGGCTCTTGCAACATTGCCTGAATCCCCAGAACCCACATGTTGGAAGGAAAGAACAGAGCTTTAAGAGTTATCCTCTGACTCCACGCATGCACCATGGAAGAGGAGGACCAGCTCTCAAATGTCATTCTCTAGCTGAAAATGTGCCTCTTGCCACCCACACCACACAAGCATAGCAATATGTTCTACTTGGGCTGGGGAGATGGCTCAGCGGTTAAGAGCACTGACTGTTCTTCCAGAGGTCCTGAGTTCAATTCCCAGCAACCACATGGTGGCTCACAATCATCTGTAATGGGATCCAATGCCCTCTTCTGGTGTGTCTGAAGATAGCTACAGTGTACTCACATACATAAAACAAATAAAGTCTTTGAAAAAACCAATTATGTTCTACAAAGAAAACTATCAGATATTTAAGGTGAACTGTTCAAATTAGTGACTGCTCCAAATTAGTGTATCATTTAAGAACGTTAGAAGGAAATTCATATTTTCAAGCAAAGGGAAGGGGAGAAATTAACAAATCAGAGGTCAAAAGTGAGATGACATTACAGAAACTAAAGAGTAATTTCTTCTTTGTCAAGGTCTGTTCAAACTATTATTCCCCTTAAAGACTTATTTTTGCCTGGACTCAGACTTGGAAGTATAAGCTCTCAGTGAGGACAGCTGGTGACTCTTGGCAAGCTCTTCCCAGGGTTTTTTGTTTTCCCTCATTCTCTTGACCAACAGTTTGTCATAACCCACCTGCTCCTCCATGTTTGTGTCAGTGAACTGTTCCTTCAGAGCACTTGTGTTGTGGACACATGGAATGACAAACCCCTGAATCTTAAGTGCTTTAGTCCTGGGCTTCTGACCTTCTTTGCTTAAGGGCTTTCATATTGGCAGACATGGTCTTCCTCAGAGAGATTGGACAGCTTTCAGATTCTGTGAAATCAGATTCTATCTCTGAGTCCAGGAATGTCCATCTCTCTTGTTTACAATAACCAAGTTGAGAACACTCAAGGTTGGCACCCACAAGGCATCTGTGAACAGAACTCATTTCTCCTGTTCTCCTTGGTCTATAACAAGAATGTCCCTGACTCAGCAACAGGCACACTTTGCCGAGGGTCAGGACTCCCACTTAGCTTCATGAGAAGGCCTTGTTTGTGGTTTCCACCACTGGTTCAGCCCACACAAGCTTTCCACTCTTTACAGAGCATCAGCATCTCCTTCTGTGGCCATGCACTTCTCAGAGAAAGTACGGAAGTCTGCGTTCATTTCAGTGAGTTTCTGACAGCTGGTAGCTGGGATGGAGATATTCAGCTTCATCCTAAAACAGCCCCATCTGGGGTACACATCCCCATCTGGGGTATTTTCTTTTAAGAGTTGCATGTTTCTTGCATGATTAATGAATGAAAAAAGGGTAAAATACTCAGGTGAAAAAATATAAATTTCAGAGTAATAAAAATATAGATATAATAGACATGAAATAATAATAGAATCATTAATGACTAAACTCTAACACATTTCATGGACAAAGTGAAATGGATAACTTTCTAAAAAATTATCAAGTCAGTACAAGTAAAAATGTGAAAATTTGACTAAGCCAATAAACATTAAAGAGATTTTAAAATAATCATCAAAAGTCTCACTAAGAAGACTTGACTCTGATTGATTTACAGATTGAGTCTACCATATTTCAAAACAATAGTTATTTTTATAATTAAATCTTACAGTTTTCCCAGGTAATAGAAAAGTGGAGGTCCACACTGTAATCCGAGCCCTGAAGGGGCTGGGCGGCATGACTGATTTCAAGGCTGGCTTGAGCTACATAGGAAGAACCTGAAATGCAGAATCACAGAGAAAGAAAGAGCTTCCAGCTCCAGTATGTGACCTGTGTAATCTTGATTCTGATATCAGATAAAAACATAATAAGAAAAAAACTACAGGCCACTTTCACTCATGAATGTAGATATAAAAATCTCAAGACAATAACTGAATCCATTGTTGGTGGGATTGTAAGCTGGTACAATTAACTACTCTAGAAATTAGTCTGGTGGTCCCTCAGAAAATTGGACATATTACTATGTGAGGACCTAGCTATACCGCTACTGGGCATATACCCAAAAGATGCTCCAACATATAACAAGGACACATGCTCCACTATGTTCAAAGCAGCCTTATTTATAATAGCTAGAAGTTAGAAAGAACCCAGATGTCCTTCAACAGATGAATGGATACAGAAAATGTGGTACATTTACACAATGAAGTACTACTCAGCTATTAAAAACAATGAATTTATGAAATTCTTAGACAAATGGATGAATCTGGAGGATATCATCCTGAGTGAGGTAACCCAGTCATAAAAGAGCACACATGGTATGCACTCACTGATAAGTAGATATTAGCCCAAAAGCTCAGAATACCCAAAATACAATTCACAGACCACATGAAGCTCAAGAAGAAGGAAGACCAAAGTGTGAAGGCTTTGGGCCTTCTTAGAAGAGTGAACAAAATACTCACAGAAGGAAATATGGAGACAAAGTATGGAACAGAGACTGAAGGAAAGGCCATCCAGAGACTGCCCCACCTGGGGATCCATCCCATATACAGCCACCAAACTCAGAGAATATTGTGGATGCCAAGAAGTGCTTGCTGACAGGAACCTGATATAGCTGTCTCCTGAGAGGCTCTGCCAGAGCCTGACAAATATAGATGCGGATGCTTGCAGCCAACCTCTGGACTGAACGCGGGGTCCCCAGTGGAGTAGTAAGAGAAAGGACTAAAGGAGCTGAAGGGGTTTGCAACCTCATAGGAAGAGCAACAATATCAACCAACCAGACCCTCCCCCTCCCCCAGAGCTCCCGGGACTAAACTACCAACCAAAGAGTACACATGGAGGGTCCCATGGCTCCAGCTGCATATGTTGCAGAGGATGACCTTGTTGGGCATCAGTGGGAGGAGAGGCCATTGGTCTTATGAAGGCCTAAGTTTCCCAGTGTATGAGAATTCCAGGGCAGGGAGTTGGGAGTGGGTGGATAGGTGGGGGAATACCCTCATAGAAGCAGGGGGAATGAGAATGGGATAGGGGGTTTCAGGCTGGGGTGGGTGGACAGAGAAAGGGGATAACATTTGAAATGTAAATAAAGAAAATATCNAAAGAAAATATCCAATAAAAAAAGAGATTTATTTCAGATCAATATGTGATCATTAGACCAATTAATTCAGCTCACTACTAGGCAACAAGATTATATCACCACAAATGAGGATAAAACATTTTGAATAGATAATATCTCTACCCAAAATTCTAGAAGGAAAAGTCTTAGCTTTACAAAAGTAAAACAGCAGAACCTTTAAAACTATGATGAAAAAAAAAAAAAAAAAAAAAAAAAAGCTTCAGGCTTGGCATGGTGGACCATACCTATATTCCGTGGAGAGTCGAAGACAAGAGGATTAGGAATTTGAGGCCAGCCTGAGCTACATAGCTAGTTTAGGCCAGCATCAGACTCACAAAGATAAGAAAGAATTGACTCCACAAAGGTGGCTTCCGACTTTCTCATGCATATTGTAATGCATTTGCCTCCACACACACAACATAAACATACATACATACATACATACATACATTACATACACATTCATGATAATGAAAATGGAAGAAAGGTAAGGACTGAAGGGGAAGATATAACTCTTGCATTATTTGCCAACAATGTAATCTTTGTAGAAAAAGCAGCAAAATCAAGCAAACCACACACACACACACACACACACACACACACACACACACACACACACACCTGCTCCATGAAGTGACAGAAGGCTGGAACAATTTATAAAGTTAATCCGGCTTTCCATAGGAAAATACAGAAATAGAGCCTTGAGCAGAGTCTTAAGGCATGTTTTCATAAGCCCCACCCACATGAATTGCTTTGACCTTCATTAAGGGGTTGGGAGGGAGGACTGACTGGAGGAAGGTGAGGGAGGAAGGTGAGGGAGGAAGGTGAGGGAGGAAGGTGAGGGAGGAAGAGGGAAGGACAAGAAAAGAGGAAACAGATGGAAGAGGGACCTTCCAGGATTGCAGACTTTAAAGTGTTCAGTCTAGCCCCTCATAGGAAAAAAGTGTGACTATCTCTGCTCCAAATCAGCGATAATCATCTAGAAAACATAGCTTTAAAACAAGAGTGAGTACTCACAATCGAAACAAAAAGATCAATTAGGACATCAATTCAAAGGATATCCTAACGAAATTCAAGTTCAGTAAGACTTTTTCCAGTTAACCCAATGAGTTTATTCTAAAATTTATGTGCAAAACAGAGGTAGCTAATTGACTTTATAAAGGACTGAGGAGGAAGACTCACCTTAGCAACATATACTGAGGTATATGTAAAAACAAGAGCAATAAAAATGCCATGTAGTGTACCTACAGACAGACAAACTGACATTGGGACAGAAAGGGACTTCTGAGTTGACAGAAGGCATTGACTGACAGAAACAGAACCAAGACATAAAGAACTTTTCTTTCTTTCTAAGATTTACTTATTCCTTTTGAGTACTCTATCTGTATGTACACCAGCATGCCAGAAGACGGCATCGGATCACATTAGGTAGTTGTGGCACACCATGTGGTTGCTGGGAATTGAACTCAGGACCTCTGGAAGGGCAGCCAGTGCTCTTAACAGCTGAGCCATCTCTCCAGCCCCCAACAAAGTTTCTTTAAAAAGACTTCTAAAAAAGACCAAACACAATTTAAGTACATTGAAATTAGCAATTTCTGTTCATCCTAAGTATTCATTTAGATAAAGTTAAAAGAAAGAGAAGATGGGAAATGATGTTTGTTCTGTCTAGAACCACCAAGGGATGCTTAACTATATATGTAGGTAAAATACAAGAAGTGACCACAGAGTTATGAGGCGACCATGCCTAACACCCAGGTTCAGCAAGGCTGCGGCAGGACCAAGCAGCAGCTTCCACAGCTAAGGTTTGTGTGGGTATTGTCTCAGCAAAGCTGAAATTGTTCTTCTTTGCCACCAATAATTAATGGTGCAATGCTTTCTACCCGTGTAACTTACAAAATTACTATAATTTTATGCATACCTGTACCCGTATATATCCCGTATATATCTATGCATATCTGGTGCCTGCAAAGGCCAGAAGAGGACATCAGATCTCCTGGAAGTGGGGTCACATAGTGAGTCACTATGAGGGTGCTGGGCCTCTGGAAAAGCCCTTAACCAATGAGTCATCTCTCCAGCTCTCAACTTTTAGTTGCCGCTGTTGTTGCTGCTGCCACTGTCTGACTCAGGATCACATGAACTTCTGATCCTCCTACCTCTGTCTCCAGAACGCTGAGCTTGCACATGAGGCTCCACACACCAGGCTCAGGTGGCTCCAATCCAAGGCTTTACACATTCCTAGCCAGCCAATCCAGAGCTTTGCCCACGTCTAGCAAGCACACTGCTACCTGTGCTACAGCACCTCACCTAACTTTTGGTTTATAGTTTTGCAAGTACATTCAGACTTACATGGAAAGGTTTGTTTTTGTTAGTTTGTTTTGATTTTCATGTTCTTTTCATATATAAAAACTGAGTGAGATGTTAATTAAGGCATCCCTATGGCCTAGTCGGACATCAGTGCGGGAAGAGGCCCTTTGTCCTATGAAGGCTCTATGCCCCAGTGTGGGGGAATGCCAGGGCCAGGAAGCAGGAGTGGGTGGGTTGGTGAGCAGGGGGAAGGGGGAGGGGGGAGGGGGAGGGGGGAGGGGGAGGGTGTTTTTCAGAGGGGAAACCAGGAAAGGGGATAATATTTGAAATGTAAATAAAGAAAATATCCAATAGAAAGAAAGCAACATTAAATAAAACATTTGTGGATGTGTCTTAGCTATTTAAAAAAAGTTATTATAAATGTATTTGTTACTTGAGCAATGCTATTTGGGGGTGGGGTGGAGATGGAAGGGCATTTCCATTTCAAATAAGATCATACTATATAAAATTTAAATTGAGCAAACTTTCAAAATGGTTTAGTTGATAGGAATCTTGAAATTCTATTAAACAATAACTGATATATAAAAAAAGGAAGCCATCCCTTAACTTTGAATTTCAGAATCTAACTCTAATGGATTGCTTTTTAGTATGAAGTATCAGCACACATGGGTCAGCAGGTGATCTTCATAAAAAACGTTAGTGCTGTGGAGTTGGAGAGATGGCTCAGTGGTCAAGAACGTGTTCTGCTCTCCCATAGGGTCCCAGCATCCACATCCCCCTGCTCACAGCCACCTGTAACTCCGGCTCCAGGCCATCTGGTGCCCTCTGCTGGATGCTCCAGGCACTTACATTCACATGCATACACCAGAGACAGGCATAAATGATAAAACTTTAAAAACATCTGAGTTCGAGGCCAGCCTGGTCTACAAAGTTAGTTCCAGGACAGCCAGGGCTACACAGAGAAACCCTGTCTCGAAAAACCAAAAAAAAAAAAGATAAAAATAAATCTTTCTCTCATGCCAATTAATTGTGCTGCTCAGGCTGGTCTTAAAGGCCTGAGCTGCAGTCCTCAGCCTCCCTAGTAGCTGGAACTCCAGCCACATAACCCTGACTGCCCAGCCAGATCGCAATTTCATGTGATCTGACCTACAAACAAAAACCGTTGCTCTGCAGAATTTCCTTCGAAGTTGTTGCTATCTATTATAGTAATTTTGATACTATCTGTTTCTTACTCGTTGGAATCTTTGCCCTGGTAAACTATTTGTACTTCTAGTGTAATCTGGGGAGAGCCACTTGGAGAGTGAGTACATCTTATCCAGGGGCCTGGTAGGTCTGCCCTCCCCTCTGTGATACTCTCTTCCACAGGATCTGTTAACCTGAAGCTCTCAGGCCTGTTGCAGGGAAATATTAAATAAGACGACCTGGCACGCTCCCACGCTTGTGCCTCTGCCCCGGTGGCCTGGCCAGCCATGCACAGGCAGGCAAAGGCCGGCCTGTTTTTATCTCGTGGAGACTCTGACTCAGAGCTCCACAATCTCTCCACGGACTCACTAGGTTCCCATTGGCGGGTCCGGCTGCGTGAAGGAAAACAGGATGCAAACTTAGCTCAGAAACAATGGTAACTCAATCCCTGGGTGCAACAACTAAAACCTAATCTTGTAAGCCTTATTAAAATCTGATCCCTCCGGTGGCGAATCCTTGCGGATCCGCCATGATACATGGAAACTCTAGCAGCTTCCTTTTACCCCTCTCGGTCCCATTCCAAAAGGACCTAACTCTCCCTGCTTCCTCTCTTCCTTTGTCCAGTCTGGAAGTCCCACCTACTCACCCAGTGATTGACTCCTTTATTCATTAGGGGATTGGTTCACAAGAAGCCCCCTGAGTACGTGACTCATTCCTCATTCCAGACACTCTCTCCTGGGAGAGCAAGCAGCACAGAGCCATCCACAACACAGGCCTGTCCCCCTTCTCAACTCACTACCCCCTCCTTCACTTCTGGGTTGAATGGAATAAAGAGCGATTATCTACACTAAGCCTGACCCCATGTGGTTGAGAAAAGATGTATTCGCACAGTAAAAGAAAGACACTATTGCAACTAAATAGTATTAAATGAACAGGTAATTTGATTTCCTAAAACTTGATGATCAAGGACATCCGAAAGAGCCAGTTATCTCACTGTACTGAAAGTGAACTTGTTGCTTCCTAGCAATGCAGGTTCCTTAACAGGCCAAGTAGCAAATAGCTGTTAAGCCATGGAACCTTTTGAACTTAAAGTTGGGAGAAAACCTTGTACCACTAGGTAGAGGTTAGGTCTAGTTCTCCCCTCCACCCCCGGGCCCATACTCCCAGAAATAAGACTCAGACGTTTACAAATACCTTGGCCATTGTGGTGGTTTGGATATGCTTGGCTCAAGGAGTGGCACTATTTGGAGATGTTGCCTTGTTGGAGGAATTGTGTCACTGTGCTCTGGAAGTCAGTCTTCTCCTAGCAGCCTTCAGATGAAGATGTAGAACTCTCAGCTACTCCTGCACCACGCCTGCCTGGACACTGCCATGCTCCCACTTTGATAATAATGGACTGAACCTCTGAACCTGTAAGCCAGCCCTAATTAAAGGTTGTCCTTTATAAGACTTGCCTTGGTCATGGTTCCTGTTCACAGCAGTAGAACCCCAAGACAGCCATACAGCTAGGCTCTTCTCTGACTAAAGTCATATCTTTTTTTTGTTTGTTTTGTTTTTTTGAGACAGGGTTTCTCTGTATAGCCCTAGCTGTCCTGGAACTCACTTTGTAGACTAGGCTGGCCTTGAACTCAGAAATCCGCCTGCCTCTGCTGGGATTAAAGGCGTGCGCCACCATGCCCGGCCTAAAGTCATATCTTAAGATAACCCGTGGGACTGTGATAGGCTGCCTATCACAGTCCCACATCTCCTCCCTTTCTTTTTTATCACAGTCCCACAATAACCCGTTTATTTTCATCTACATTCTGACACATGACTGGTGCCATGTACCTGTGCTCAGGTACCATACATCCCTCTCATCACCTCTTCCTGATGAGCCTCCCAGAAATCTCAGAATTCTTTTTCCTCCCACCTTCTGTTTCCTGCCTTAGCCATAGGCTATAGGCTTTTTAATCAGCATCCATACAATATACAGGATATTCTTTCTACAACACTACAAGGCTTCTTGCCCTGTGTTCTGCAACTGTGCCTTAGTTTAATAAACAGAAAACATGCTACATAGCCACTGAGACACTTTACTGTGTGAAAATGTGACCCAGCACAGGCCTCGAGATAAAGCAGACACATAAAGGCCCCCAGCTCAGGGCCTTGAGCTTTGCATCATGCCCCTGATCATCTTTGCCACAATTCTAGCTGTCTATTCACAAATACAGTTTCATAAAGGAAAGAAACACTGGCAATTTTTTTCCTAATTGAAGAAATACATAGAAAGAAGGAATACACAAATACGTTTAGTTAGAAGACTTTTATTAAAATCAAAGATGAAAGCAAACATGTTTTTCTTATAATGGTTTAATAACATAAAAGGACATAAAATTAAAAGCACACAGTAGCTTACTGCTTCCCCTAAGCTGAGGACAGCAATGGCGCTCAATTATTAAACAAGCCGTTGTGATGACTCTCGATGTTGAAGACAGAGCTGTGTTGCTAGTGAGGGCAAATGCCTTGTCCTTGGAATTGCCCAGCAGGACAGTTCTAGGCCATGCTGTACCATAAATGGACTGAATCGCACAGGTGGCTTGTCCTGGTTGACAAAAAAATACAAATAAATAAAAAATGTTTATTCCAAAATGTTCTGTTTATAACAAACTGAAAACAAACAGCGTTGCATTTTATCCCACCAGGGAACAGAGAGCTTCAGCGAACGAACGCTCCAAGCTCTAGGTGACATCTTTATCAGCCCTCATAAACCTTGATTGAATACACAGCGATAAGACCTGTTTAAACTGCCCTCCTCCTGATAAGCCTTGGAGACTGTGCCAGCCCTAGCAATGACTGAAAAAGAGGCCTCTTCAAACCTCAAAGTGCTGCAGTTATACTCCCTGCAAGTGCTGTGCTGGGAGGGAGCCCACGTACTGGGGTACAGGCTTCTCCCTGGCTTCCCAGGGGAATCTGAGATCACTTCAGAACCTCTGGGGGAACCTGGGCTGAGTGAATGGCTAGAGAGAAAAGGTGCTTTAAACCCAACCAGGGTCCATTTTAGCTTATACTTCTCCAAGCACAGAGAACTCCGGAGAGGTCCTCGTGAAATATTTGGGGGTGGTGAGCTCCACTTTTCTTTCAGCACACATCATAAAGAGAAGTACAACTCTCCAAAGAAGAGGGAGACATGCATGAGCTTTCTCCAGGCAGCTCGAGACAGATTTCTCTGGCTGCTTTGCCCTTTGCTCTTAGCTCTAGAGCACCATTTCCCATCATCTTTGGCTACTTCGGATCCTTTGTATAAGTGCCTGGGTTATCCAGAGCCCACGATGCTCCACTCCTCAAGGCCTGCAGGAACCTGGACCGTGGCAGCGGAGTCCTCCTCCTCTCTCTCAAGTCAAGGAGGTCCCAGGATGCAGCACCTTGGAGAGCAAGGCTTCTGGCTCTAGTCCTGTCCTTCCCCTACTGTCTACAGCTCTTCAAATGAAAAAGGAGATAAATGGAGACATTGGGGTCTCATTTTGTTTTGGAGGCGTTTTTTTTTTAATTTGTTTTATTCATTATTTGCGTGTATATATGGTCTGAGCGTGTACAATGTGCTTGTAAGTGTGTGTGTGTGTGTGTGTGTGTGTGTGTGTGTGTGTGTGTGTATCACTCTTGGCTATTAAATGGTGATTTTAAAAGAAAATTTTTAAGATGATGTATTAACTGACTTGGCCATAGTAACCATAAAGACTATATGCATGTACATCAAAACACCCTGGCGTAAACTTAAAATATATACAACATTTTAACATTTCCATTAATTCAAATAACTCCATGGAAAAGCATTCTCTACATGCCCCTAAAGGTCCTTGTGCCCCCAATATTTTTAAATAAAACTTAATTTGCATGATGGACTGTCAGAACTAGAAATACAGTGTGTCATTTCCTGCCTGAACAAAATACAGGTTTTCACAATCACCTATGACAAGAGGATGATAACAAAATTTCCCCACTGGCCATGCAGTGAGGATAGAGCCTGAGCCTGGAGGGCCTCAGTAGAGCATCCTCCAGCTTTGGCAGAACAGCCACGGAGGGGAATTCCGTCCTTCGGGAAACACCTGGCCTCTGAGGTGACGATGGGTAGCTGTGTTCTCAGGCAAGTTTGCAAATAAACCCAGCACTTCTGATCCAGGAGGTTAATAGCAAAACAAGGTTACCTCTAGGGAAAAGAATCTGTTTTTCTTTCTTTTCTTTTTTCTTTTAACAATTTCTTTTTTTTTTTTAATGTGTCTGTGTGAATGTACACCACTTGTATACAGTTATTAGCATTTCCTCTAGGTTCTGCCCACCTAGCAATGGCCAGGTACAAGCCAGGAGCCAGACATAGAAGGACTGTTTGGGTCTCTCTCTCTCTCTCTCTCTCTCTCTCTCTCTCTCTCTCTCTCTGTGTGTGTGTGTGTGTGTGTGTGTGTGTGTGTGTGTGTGTGTGTGTCCTTCTCTATACTCTTTCTTTCTCTGCCTCCTCTCCCTTTTTCAGACCCCCTTCCCAGGTCCCAAATAAACTTCCTTTTATATTAGGCTTGTTGCATGGCCTAGTATATCAGGGAGACGCCTCAGCATGGGCGACTACCTCGTTTTATAAAACATATCAGTTATGGTGTTCATAATCTCCTGGTGTGGGTACTGGGAACTGAACTTGGGTCTTCTGGAGGAGCAGTAAGAAGTCTTAACTCTGAGCCATGATCCTAGCCCAAAGAATACTAATCTACAGGATGATGACTGCATTTTTAACCTGTAAGTTATTCTCTAGTTTACACATACATGTGCCTTCTGACATACATGCATACAGAATAAACAATTGTAAAAATAGTTTCTCAGTGTATTTATACGTAACTGAGGTCGTAGCTTGGTTGGTAAAGTGCTTGTCTATCATGCATGAGGTACTGGGCTTGACTCCTAACAACTCACAGCATGCTCCATACCACACTGTATGTGAATATGTGGAATGGTCCTATCACTTTACTATATGCCCATTTCTATGCACCACCATCATGTTTAATTTTATTTCCTTTTTATTTTGGTTCATTTTTGTTTTTTAAGACATGGCTCAGTGGAGCCTTGAATTTGCTATGTAGCTGAGGGTCCTTAACTGCAGATTCTCCTGCTTCTCTCTCCTAATGCCTGGATGGTACCATCTACTATGTCAGCTTTGCTTCTCCCCACCCTCCGTAATTAAGAAGCCTTTGGGAGACAAGAGGATCATGTAGAGGGCAGCCTGGTCTGCATAGTAGCTCTAGCCCAGCCAAGGCTATGTAGTAAGAGCCTATGTCCAGTAAAAAGAAAAGAGGGGCAGGGGTTTACATTCACAAAACAGGCCAATTGACAAAACTAAACCACTGAGGTAAGGTAAGGGTTCTGGGTTTGAGATGTGACAACCTTAGACATAGCAATACACTGTGCAGTTTCAAAAGCCAGACCAGCCCTCCAGATTTCATGACTGTCGTGGGCTCTTTGAAAAACACGATGAAGCATCTCTGAACCCTCAGCTGCCTGAGGCAAGCTTACCTCTGGTGGTTTGAATGAGAAATGTCCCTTATAGGTTCATGTCTTTAAATCCTTGGCCTGCAGCTGGTGTGCTGTTGGGGAAGGTTGGAACTGGTAGGAGGTGGCTGAAGAAATACTTCATTGGGGTGGGCTTGGCAGGTTTATAACTTCATCCCACTCCTATTCTCTCTTTCAGCTTCCTGTTCCTGCCCCCATGCAGTGCCTTCCTGCCCTAAAGGATTCCAATGCCCCTGGAGCCATAATTTAACATAAACCTTTCATTCCTTTGCTTGCTTTTGTCTGTGTGTTTTATCATAGCAAATGAAAAGTAGCTAATAGACCAACATACCTGTAAGAATTCTTGGAAAGCTTCACCAAGAGAGAAGAATCCTGGAACTCTTTTTAAGGAGCAGGTCAGAGACCACCTCCTCACATAGCCTCACCCAACAAAATAGGCGTGCATTACCAAGAGAAAGACGAGGTCCTCTGTGAAGTGCCTGCTTATCAATCTCAATTCTCTGTTTCCTGTTGCACTCAGAGAGCCTGCCTCCCTCCACATCAGCTCACACCAGGTGACACACAGACTACATTATCAAAATGCAGCACATGACAAGAGCACATGACAAGGCTCTTTATAATCAACAGCCCATGGTCCATACAACTCAACCTGGTTCCTTTCTTGAGATTTGCATCCTTTCTAGGGAATCTCGGTATGTCTAAGTCTGGGGGCTGTTCTAGTTTGATTTGTTCTTTCCTTCTTCAGCAGCTACTTATTGAGCACTTACTATAGAAAACACCATTATCTAAAGGCTTCCTCAAGAACCTGGTAGTGAGTACCAAGACCTACAGAATGAGATTGACTCTTACTTTACCCAGGCATGGTGGTGCACATCTACAATCCCAACAGTGGGGAGGTAGAAGCATGAAGATTGTGAGTTTGAAGCCAGTCTAGGATACAAAGCAAGTTCCAGACCAGCATGAGCCTCACAGTGAGAACTTATTGGGAGTGGGGGGTGAATTAAGAAAGAATTCTAGTTTCAGCTCGAATACATCGCTTATATTCTCTTCATCAGTCAAATGGGGGATGATCAAGTAGCACATAGTGATGATGTATATAAAAGTGCTTGGCACAGAGGAAATGCTGAACCAGGCATGCTCACACCTAAATCCCAGCACTAGGGAGGCAGAGGCAGGTGCAAGGTCAACCTGGTCTACAGAGTGAGTTCTAAGACAGGCGGGGCTACACAGGGGAACCATGCCTTGAAAAACCAGAAAGACAGGGTGGAGGAGGGATGGAGGGGGGGGAGATGAGGAGAGAGAGAGGGAGAGAGAGGGGGAGGTAGGTAGGGAGAAAGAAACAGAGAGAGACAGAGAGAGGAGGGGGAGGAGATAACTCACAGTCTCACATTTCTGACTCAACTATTACATAAACGGTGATTCACAAAACCTAATTCATTCAGCTCAAAGTAGCCACAAACTCAGATAATAGGGAAGACAAAGGAAAATTAAAGCTTTTTGTAACTGCAACAAAGAAATAAAGAGGTTACAAAGGGAAATGTTTCTTTTTGCCTCACACGTTTATAAGTCTTTAGCCTAAGATCATTGTTTTGGGGCAAGGCAGTACTTCATAGTCAAAGCATATGGCAGAGCAAAGTTATTCACTCTACAGCCAAGAAAAAAAAGAGAGAGAGAATAAAGAAGCCAGGGTCCAACAGTTCCATGCAAGGCACTGGGACCAATGACTGTCCACTAAGTTCTACCTCATTAAGGTCATACCACATCCTAGGAGCAATCCCAAGAGGCCAAGCCAAAAATTTACTTTAAAAAGTAAAGCAAGTTTTTATCGTATGTGTGGCATTCCTGTCCTCTGGAGCTGGGCAGTATTCTAAAAGGAACCCATTTTCAGAGGAGGTCTGGAAGGTCACTTGGGAGTCCTGACATTGTCTTTGGAATAAACAAACATAAAAAGAGCACAGTGTGTGTGTGGGGGGGGGGGTGCTGAGGATCTCCTGTCATGAGCACAGTGTGTATGTGTGTGTTGGGGTGGGAGGGTGGGGGTGTCTTGTGTCATGAGCACAGTGTGAATGTGTGTGTTGGGGATGGGGGGTGTCTCATGTCATGGCAATGGATTGTCTCAAAAGCACCATGGACCCTTTTCAAGAGCTACAGAACGTAAAAAGGCTGGGTGTGATGGAGCTGTGTCCCCACACTGGGAAGACAGAGACAGGAGGGTCCCTGGAATGTCCTGGCCTGCTTTGTGAGTTCTAGGTCAGTGAGAGAACCTGTATTCAAAACAGAGCAAAACAAGGAGATAAGAATGGATTCCCATTCTTCTACATGATAACCGCTACTTGTACCAGCACCATTTGCTGAAGATGCTGTCTTTTTTCCACTGGATGGTTTTAGCTCCCTTGTCAAAGATCAGGTGACCATAGGTGTGTGGATTCATTTCTGGGTCTTCAATCCTATTCCATTGATCTACCTGTCTGTTGCTGTACCAGTACCATGCAGTTTTTATTACGATTGCTCTGTAGTATAGCTTGAGGTCAGGCATGGTGATTCCACCAGAGATTCTTTTATCATTGAGAAGAGTTTTGTTATCCTAGGTTTTTTGTTATTCCAGATGAATTTGCAAATTGCCCTTTCTCACTCAGTGAAGAATAGAGTTGGAATTTTGATGGGGATTGCATTGAATCTGTAGATTGCTTTAGACAAAATAGCCTGAAGAGTAAAGGTTTAAAAGCTAGAACTGTGCTTGAGCCTCTGATTTTTTTTATTTATTTAAGTGTGTATGTGTGTGTGTGCACACACACACACATGGTGGTGAGAAGACAACTTCAAGAACAGGTTCTCTTCTACTGTGAATTTCAGGCATGAGACTCTTGGGCTTGCCTGGCAAGTACTTTTTTTTTTTTTTTTGGTTTTTTGAGACAGGGTTTCTCTGTGTAGCCCTGATTGTCCTGGAACTTACTTTGTAGACCAGGCTGGCCTCGAACTCAGAAATCCGCCTGCCTCTGCCTCCCGAGTGCTGGGATTAAAGGCGTGCGCCACCACGCCCGGCTTGCCTGGCAAGTACTTTGACCCACTGAGTCAGTCACCTAGACTGACCTTGCCTTGTGATGTTGGTCTACAGTCAGATCCTTCCCTAGACCCCAGGCAGCAGAGGCTGGCTTCCCTGTCAGCCTGGGCTACAGGGACACAGCTGTTACCCTGCAGTGTCTGTGGCTGAACGATAGCATTGGGTCAGCCTCGGGTAGTCAAGGTGTTTTCTACCCACAGTATTTCTAAATTACAGTTGCCTTATTTACAGTTATCTGGTTTGTTTGGTTTTTTTGTTTGTTTGGTTTTGGGTTGTTGTTTGTTTGGTTGGTTGGTTTAGGTTTTTTTTTTTTTTTTTNAGATGCACCCCTGAGATGCACCCCCTGAGATGCACCCCCTGAGATGTACCCCCTGAGATGCATCCTGACCCAGACACTGGCCCTACAAGGAGAACAAAACTTCATTAAAAAACAAAAGACAAGAACTGTCTCTATTATCAACTGAAAATTAAAACCGGATGTTTAAAGCACCCTCTAGTCAACCCCTCCGCTCCTGTCCCCTTGGCCCAATCGTCTCGCCTGCCTTCTCAGCTGTTGGGTCTGTGCCCTGTCAGACCACAATGTGGCCTCTCACTCACATGGCTATATAACATTTGACTTATATATATATATACAATTTTTTAACTTAAGGCATTTAGCCTAAGCCCCTTAAATATTAATTTCAAAATCTCAGGATAAGAATTGCAATTCAGCAGTTGGCTTAAACCCTTTGCATAGTAGAAGTTGACCCTGCAGTAATTACTAAAGGAAACAGAGCCACCGTTAACTCTGAACGATGTGGCTTTTTCATTTTCTAGGCTGGGCCCTTCTTGTGTTTCTGTTTGTTCATTTTTCTTTCTCTTATTATTTTTATTTCCAAGACAGTCTTATGTAGCCTAGGCTGGCTTCGAACTAACTATGTAGCCGAGGGTGACTTTGGGGCCTCTACCTCTCCAGTACTGTGTCTATGGGACAACAGGCATTCTGGGTGCTGGGGCTGGAACCCAGGGCTCTCTGTGAACCAGGCACTAGGCAAGCGCTGAGCTGAACTGAAGCCCCAGCCCCCTCTCCTGCTTTTTGTTTGTTTTATTTTAGAGTTCTGTGTGCACCTACACTCTTCCCTTCATATTAGCACCTCACCTAGAAAGCATACTTTTAAGGCCCAGGTAGAATAACTATCAGTAGTCCCCGTGTTCTGTGCATCAGAAAGTGGAGACTATGAAAGCATTGTTTCCTCTGGTATCTAAAAGAAAATTTGAGCATCTGCAAATTCCACTTACACCCACCCCTCTGCACCCTTCCTCCACTGCCCACAAACACAGACCATCAGGACTTGGCTCCACTGGAGATTTATAGGGGAACATATCTGGATTTCTCTCCTCATCGTGGTCTGTTAATGTCCAGTTGGCTGAGACTCAGGGCAAGATGCCAGGCCTAGATTGGGGGGGTGGGGGAGAGGATCGTCCAGAGAGATAGGGGCGGATGTGATTTGGCAGTTGTGTGCGATCTGGCACAGGGTGTTCCGTGCTGTGGTGTTTGTCTCTTAAGCTCCGTACAGGCACTTAGAAGACCGTTCATCATCTCGAAGAATCAAGACAGCACCTACTTGGCACCAGAAGCACCCAAAAGCGAGAGGCCCCGGAACCACAGCAGAATGGCACCGCCTGGTACTAAGAGGTCATGCTGATACTGGCATTTCACGGGAAATTACGCTATTTTCCTGTTTCTGACAATCAGAAAGATTGCTGGAGAAGCAGCATATTTTCTGTCTGTTTTCACTGGAGAAGCAAAAACAATAGCAAGCGCGTATTTTGAAGTGAAGCCGTATTTCACAGACAAATTGAAGGGAAAAGGGGGTTATGGAAACTTTTCACTCTTTTTGCCTTTCTTGATTTCTTATAATTCATAAAGAGGAAGGACGTTCTGTCCTATCCCTCGAAACAAAGCTGCCTCCTCCCTCTTCTTACCAGTCTTTTCAAGAATATTTTCCGCCTTAGACCGGGGATTTCTGATTTGTGATAATGGGCCCCGCAGCAGGCTTTAGGAAGAAGTGTCCCAGTGGTGGGAGTCAGCGCTTGGTGCGAGCAAGTGTGCTGTATCTCACTGCTGTCAGGACACTAGTGCGCTTGCTTTTAAGACTCTAGTGAAATACCTGGAGTCAGCACTGCAGGAAGAGTCAGCAAAATGGTGTGCAAGCACGAGTTACCAGGCGCAGTGACGCCATAGTTCCAGGTTAGCCTCGGCTACAGTGTGAGACCCTGTTTCATAAACAAATAAGCAAATATAATCAAATGTTCCTTAAATAATCAAACTGTGTTAATGCACAAGGAAGGGGGGGCTCGGCAGGCAGTGCCTGCTACTCAGGAGACTAAGATCGTTTAAAAAACAAATTAACGCAGGAGTTTGAGACCAATCTGGGCAACAGGGCAGAGCTCCATCAGGGAAGGGGAGTGGGAAGGAAGCAAAGGAAGCTGGGAAGGGGGAGGGGGCGGGACGCGACACTGTCTTACCTGTGAAGGCCTCCTTGAGAACTGTTGTAGAATCAGGAGGGCCTTTCAGACTTTCAGGAATTCTCCTCTGTCAGAGCGACCTTCTCTAAGCAGGGGAGTAACTAGAAGACTAGGAGGGCCACACAGGCATGAGAGACTGGCACGGTTTGAGTGACTCATTCATTTTCACCCTGGCATGTAGGAAGTTGGAGGAGAGACAGCGAGACAGCACCTTCGGTTTGTTGTTGTTGCTATTTCTTTGCTTTTTAAAGCGCAGACACTCCAGGTGTGGCTTTTCTGGGCCGTTCTTAGCAGGTGATAGCTATTCTTTCTTTTTCATCAGTACCTCCCTCAGCTCCTCTTTAACACTGAATTTAAATTGTCAATGATAAGAGATGAAGACAGGTCCCAGGATCAGTGCTAGGAGGACCCAATGGGGATGACAGGAAAAGCCGACCACAGCTTTTAGGTGCAAAACAAAACAAACAAACAAACAACAAGAAATACCAGCTCCCCAGTGGGCATGAGTAAATAGCTCGCCTACATGCTTCCTTTAATATCTGAAGAGGTTTGTTTGTTTGGTATTTGGTTTTTTGAGACACAGAGGGTTTCTCTGTATAGTTCTGGATGCCCTGGAACTTGCTCGGTAGACCAGGATGTCCTCAATCTCAGAGATCCACCTGCCTCTGCTTCCTGAATGCTGGGATTAAAGGCGTGCACCACCACCACCTGGCTTTTGAAAGATATTTCTACATCTCTCCTGTGTTTGTGTTTGCTCCAGTCCTCTAACACACATTTAATTAACACAATGACAGGAGACTGTTCTAAACACTGCAGATTCAACAGTGAGCAGAAGACACAACCTTATCTCAAAAGGAAACTGAATAAGAAATTATGATGTGGGGTTGGGGCTGGGATCTGGAGAAAGGGAAGCCTTCTGTGGAGTGGTTTGGTAGCTGTGAAGTTGGTTCTTTCTTTTCATGTTTTGTGGCTTCCGGGGGTAATAGGAATAGCCCCCATTGGCTCGTGTATTTGAATGCTTGGCCCATGGGGAATAGAGCTACTAGGAGATGGGTATGTCCTTGTTGGAGGAAGTGTGTCTCTTCAGGGGTGGGCTTTGAGGTCTCCTATGCTCCAGCTATGCCCCGTGTAGCACACAATCTCCTTCTATTGCCTGTGGATCAAGATGTGGAACTCTCAGTTCCTTTTCCAGCACTGTGTATGCCTGTATGCTGCCATGCTTCCCACCGTGGTGATAATGGAGTAAACCTCTGAACCTGTGAGCCAGCCCTATTTAAACACTTTCCTTTATAATAGCTGCTGGGGTTACAGTGTCTCTTCACAGCAATAAAATCCAAATTAAGACAGTGGCATTTGAGCAAATACTTGAAAGAAACCAAGGGATGGGCCCTGTGAATACCTGTAGGAAGGTCATTCTGGGTAGAGGGGCAAGAGATGGGAAGGTCTGTAGTAAGAAGGTACTAGGCATGCACAGAAAGGGCAGGGAGGGCTGGCCAGATGCCTCAGCAAGTAAAGCCTGGCTACTTGAGTTAAGCCCCTGGAAGCCACAAAACATGGAAAGAAAGAACCAACTTCACAGGTTTGTCCTCTGATCTCTAAATACTCCTTGGCACATGTACAACCCCTACCTCCTGCCACCATACAAATATAAAATAAGAGGAACAGATTGAGAGAGAGAGAGAGAGAGAGAGAGAGAATTGGCTGGCTGAGCAGGGGAGCCCAGCAGGGCTCAGTCAGTGGGAGGCAGAGAGGGTGCTGTGAGGCTGTACCACCTCATGCAGAGAGAGGACAGATGCATGCCATCTGACTTACAAACAGAGTGCCTTGCAGAGCATTGCCAAGATCCGAGAAGAAAGGTGGATCCGTCCCAGATCTTAGTGGGAGTTGTGTTTCTAGATCCATCTTGAGGGCAGGTTGACAGGTTCAGAGGAGAAGGAAAAAAAAAAGAAAATGTCACCTGGAGGGGAGGGTGTGGTGGGAAAGGAAGGGTTGTACTTAATGACATGAGGAGATATTTCTTAGACTGCCCTCCAGACAAGTGTCACTAATGTCTCCATTTAATAGATGCAGAGCAGGCTGCCCTGCTAACCCTGGAGAAAAGGACCCTCACTGCCTTAAGACACCAGTAAGGATCTGATGGGTCTTCCCCCAAAGAGCCAGGCCTCAGAAACACAGTCCTGATACTAAATAAGCATAAAAATTAGTGAAAAAAATTGAAGTTTAAAAAAATCAGATAATGCAACTTTTTGTCCAAATATGATTTATTATTTGATTCCAGGGATGAAAGGTCACCCCCCTCAAGTTCCCCAGGACCACTCCTTCTAAAATGTACTGTATGTGTCACTGCAGCCCAGCCTTGGCTCCTGAAGTCCCATGCTGAGGAGAGCAGAGATTAGAGAACCCTGGCTGAGGCAGAGGACACAAACCATGTCTGCATTTGCTGCCCAGGTTTACTGGAGAGAGAAAAACTATAGCAAGAGAAGAGATATACCCAACAGCCCAGTTCCCACTGTCTCACAGAGCTCTAATACCACAACCACCAAAGTGATAGGCCCTGGTAGAGTCCCAGCTTCCAAAGGACGAGGTGATGTGGAGGACAAGACCAGCCTGGAGTCCAATGGAAGGACAAATCAAGTCCTCTCCTCTCCCTGTTACTCACATGACTTCAGGATGGCAGCAAGACCAAAGAAGGATGAAAGAAGCAGGCACATAGCATGCCCAGTTGCATCATGGAATTCTGACTTTGATCCAGCTTAAACACCCCCTCAATTTGGTAAGTAATTCCCTAAGTAAGGAATTTGGGGTGGGAATGAAGCCAATGACTACACTTAGATTATTAGCCTGTTAAAAATCACAGTAGACAGGCTGGAGCTTAATGGTATCTCACTTGCCTGGTGAGATAAAGGTCACCAGGTGTGTATAAAGCTATGGATTCTATTCCTAATACTCCAAGAAAGAGTTCTGAGGTTGTGGCGATGGCTCCACACAGACATGAGGACCTTAGTCAGCATCTTGTCAGACTTGCTGGCATCGCTTTTCATTCCAGTGTGCGGGAGGCAAGACAAGAGCATCCTTGGGGCTCACTGACAGGCTAGTCTACCCAAATCAGTGAACTCCAAATTCCATGAGAGACCCTGTCTCAAAAAATAAGTAAGAGAGCAATTCATGACCTTTGGCCACACATACATGAACACAAACATACATGAGCACACACACATGAACACACACAGTGCTTAAAGAATAAAAAAAATCAAGATGTCTAATCAATTTACTGAGGAAAGAAAAATTACTTTAAATATGAGAGGCTGGCCAAGAGCCCATGACCAAGGTTTGGGGAACTCCATGACAGTGTATGCTGAAGATAACCTCACCATCTGCACCCAGCCAAGGCCTCCTCAGCCTACTTAAGAGGAAGCTGCCAAGAGGTTTGCTTCTCTGAGAGAAATCAGAGCTGTATCCATCAACGTACATTTTTTCTATGCTGACACACCCAGAACTGTGATAGGCCAGTGAGAAGTTCTGGTCCTGGTCACCGATTTGTTTATAATCTGATGAAACAGAGATGTACTCGAAGAAAATGCTTTGTAAGCACTTGCTATGCCTCAATCTAACTGCAGGCTAGCCTCGGGTGGGTCTTTATCATATATTTGTTGCAGAAATGGTGCTTTGCAACTGTGTCATTCAGATAAAAGATCTGTTGGCCTTAGAGTTGCAGGAAAGACTCCTGGCTGGGGGCCAGTATATAGACTGTGTGCTGGACAAGGAAGGATGAATCAGCCCAGCTTTGACCATCCTCTGGGAGGAAAGCGCATAGCATTCATCCACACAGGGTAAACGCCTACAGGGAGCCCAAACAAGTCAACAGAAAAGTGAGCAAGAATAATCCAATAAGAAAATTATCTGAGCCAGGCAGTGGTGGCGCACGCCTTTAATCCCAGCACTTAGGAGGCAGAGGCAGATGTATTTCTGAGTTCGAGGCCAGCCTGGTCTACAGAGTGAGTTCCAGGACAGCCAGGGATACACAGAAAAACCCTGTCTCAAACAACAACAACAACAAAGAAAATTATCTGAACAGACATGTTTCAGAAAATGATACACAAATGGACAAGTGTATGGAAATTCCTTTTGTGTCACAGATCATCAGGGAAATACAAGACACCTCACCCCTGTGAGAATGGCAACAACAGCCATGGTGTAGAGGGGTGTATAGAATGAAGAGCTTTTCACTCAGGGATGTAACCATGGGAAACAGTATGGAAGTCACTCAAAAGCTGCTCAAAACATCAAGATACTATAGTTCATTCCTATACCCAGACCTTAGGAGTCTGAGGCAGGAGAATCACCATAAGTCAAAGGCCACCCTGTACCCCAGAGTAAAGTCCTGCCTCAAAAAATCTAAGTCAGGAGCTGGAGAGATGCCTTGGCAGTTGAGAGAACTTGCTCTTGCAGAGGACCTGGATTTGGTCCCCAGCTGCCATCCAGGTAGCTTACAACCATCTGGAACTCCAGTGAGGGGACCTGACTCCTCCCCTTTCTGGCATCCAAAGGATTCTGCACACAAGTGGCACACATCAACTCACACACGTGCATATAAATGAAGAGTAAAGCCAGTGTAGTGGTGCATATCTTTAACACCAGCACTCAGGAGGCAGAGGCAGGTGGATCTCTGTGAGTTCTAGCTCAGCCTAGTCTACAGAGTGAGCTCCAGACCAGCCACAGCTACACAGTGAGACCATGTCTCAAAAATGACCACAAAAATGATAATGAAAAATAAATCATTAGAAATAGATAAAAGTAAATGTGGGGAGCAGGCGTGGCCGCATGGGCCAAAGATGGCGCCCTGGCTCTGTGCTAAAGCCCTGTAACCTCGCTTGTTTACCTCAGTCTCAATCATGCACACGTGTACCTCGTTCGAGAGGTTAGTGCAAAATCTCTCGAGACCATTCTATCAGCCAATCCTGCATGCTGCCTTGGATGTGTGCGTCTATGATTGGGTGGTGTGAGGTGATGTGAGTGAATGGAAGAGGATAATTGTGGACATTCCCAGAGGATGATTGAGAGAGATTGATTGATGAAGATGATGAGATGGAGATGATAATTGGAGAGACTGAGACTGACTGAGAACTGACTGACTAAAGCTGGGGAAGCTGCAAGAAACCTCCATAATAAAGAGAAGCGGCTGTAGCTGCTCTGAACCTGCTTTTTGAAGTTAGTGTTGTTTATTCCCACTCTCTGCTGGTCAGAGATTGGGCTGCGACAAGTAAAAATAGTTTGATCCATCTGATCTAGCAATCCCACATCTGGAAATGAACTCAGTGACCTCAAGGTTACCTAGATCCCCATGTTCCACTGTTATTCTAGGAAAGATATCCAAGATACAGACTTTACTGAGGTGCCCATCAACAGACGAGCAGATATGAGGCGTGGGGTACTATACACCATGGGATGCTATGCATTCATAAAAAGGAAATCTTGCCATTTATGAGAACATGGGTGAACCTAGATCTTATATGAAAGAAGCCAGGTACAGAAAGGCAGATAGTGCTCTCTCCTACTCCTAAGCTGGTCCTATAGAAGAGTCAAGACAAGGGTGGGCAGGGCATGAGGCATGTGGGGGTGGAGAAAGGATGGACAGTGGTCACAATAATACAGTGAGATAAGAATATATTCTAGTGTTGGGTCTCTATAACCCGAGAGAGTAGTTATAGTCAGTAACTTATTGAATATGTCTTCTCTTTTCTCCTTTTTAAAAAAACACAGGATCTTCTTCCAACCTGGCTTCAAACTCAAGAAGCCTCCGCTTCGTTAGTGCTGTATTATAAGTGCCAGCCACCACAGCTGGCTTGGCTGTTTTGAGACAGGGTTGTGTTACTTAGCTCATGCTGGCTTAGAACTTGTTGTGTAGTCTAAACTGGCTGTGAACTCAAGAACTTCCTGCCTCAGTCTCCAAGTACTGGGGAAATAGCTGAGCTATGTACGGCTCCTGTGCTATATCTATGTCCCCTGACCTTTGTTGTAACACAGTAACTAGTGACTAAAATGTTGCATATGACCCAAAGCTGAGACTGAAATGTCAAGGGACATGGGAGCATTGTGACTTTTGCCTGAAGCTGGAGGCCCCACTGTAGATAGACATCTGTCCTTATTGGTACAAGTGGGCTTGTCTTTGTTGGCTACTGGCACTCTGAACATTGTCAAGGCTCTTCACCACACGGGCTCCTCAAGTATGTTTAGAGAGGGTTTACTCTGGAGCTGACAAAGCTCAAGCCACAGGCCCCTCACCGGCACAGGCCCCTCACCGGCACAGGCTCCTTTCCAGGGCTTGAGTTCTCTCCGTAGCTTATTCATGTGAGCACACTGTTTATAAAATAGGTACAAATAATATCTATTTCATTGATGGTATATCTTCTAGTTTAATTCCTGTTGCTGTGATGAAATATCCTGATAAAAATCAGTTTAGGATCCATAGTCAAGAGCAGAGAGATGAACACATGCATGCTTAGTGCTTAATTTACAGGACTCAAGTCCAGAAACTCCCTGAACCCGCACGGTATCACAGGACTGTCTGACTCCAGTTCCAGGGGACCCAATGTCCTCTCCTCACCTCTTCTGGCACCAGGCATGCACATGATGTACAGGCATACATGCAGACAGAATACCCATACACATAAAATAAAAATCTAAAAAGAAAATTACCCACAGCATTGTTCACAGGCCAACCTGCTCTTTGAGCTCTTTTCAATTCTAGATTATTGCAGGTTGAGGATTAAAACCAACCACCCATGGCTATAAAACCTCTCCAGGACGGCCGGAGCAAGCGGGGCCAACCGGAGCGAGCGGGGCGGCCAGAGCGAACTGGGCCAGCGGGAGCAAGCGGGGCTGACCGAAACGAGGGGAAAAAAAAAACCTCTCCAGTCTTGTGCTACCACAGCTGGTCATGTGTGTCTGGGAACAGAACCCAGGGCTTCCTGCATGCACACTAGGCAAGCATTCTACAGACTGTGTGGCACCCCACACTCTGCTTTGCACTCTTTTCAACCCTCTTTCTGTCAGTTTGAGAAAGACCACCTATGGGAATTTCTGAGCTAGGCCAGATAAGGATGTGTCAGGGACACATTCGTTTGGGATTTATTAGATGCATTAATGCAGCCCACAGATATTTCTGTGTGGACCAAGGTTATTTTTAAAATACCCTGGTCTAGAAAGCTTTTAGGACCATGCTGTCTAGTTTTGGGATGGAAGGGAGGTGGTCACCGCCATGCTGTGTCCTGATGTGTCTGGCAGAACTGTGTAGGCTGAGGAGGAAAAAGCAGGTTCAAAACAAATGTGATCAGTACAGTAGTGGGGTTGAAAAGCGGTCATCGGAGATGGCACTAACACCAGGCCAAAATGGAGTCATGGTAGAGCTGGCAATGTATTTTCCTCCCCCTCTTCTCCTCCCTCCCTGTCTCTTTTCTTCCTTCTCTTTTCTTTTGAAACAGGTCTTTCTCTAACCTGAAGTCTAGGCTGGCCCCAAGCTTGTAGCAGTCCTCTTTTAGCCTCCTAGGTGATGAAATTATAGGCATGCACTATATTTTCTTCTCTATCTATCTATCTATCTATCTACCTACCTATCTTTTTAAAAAGATTTATTTATTGTATTAGTACACTATAGCTGTACTAATAGTTGTGAGGCACCATGTGGTTGCTAGAAATTTGAATTCAGGACCCCACTCACTCCAGCTTAAAGATTTTTTTTCCTCGTTCTGTTCAACCCTGCTCGCTCTGGTCTGTCCCGCTCCCTCCTGCCGCCCCCATTCGGCCCACTCGCTCTGGTCGGCCCCACTTGCTCCGGCCAGCCCCACTCGCTCCGGTCGGCCCGCTCTCTCCAGTCCAAGGATTCATTTATTATTAAACATAAGTACACTATAGCTGACTTCAGATGCACCAGAGGAGGGTGTCAGATCTCATTACGGGTGGTTGTAAGCCACCAGGTGGTTGCTGGGATTTGAACTCATTACCTTTGGAAGAGCAGTCAGGTGCTCTTACCCATTGAGCCATCTCACCAGCCCCAGCCTAAAGATTTATTTATTACTATATCTAAGTACACTGTAGCTGTCTTCAGACACACCAGAAGAGGGCATCAGATATCTTTTTGGATGGTTGTGAGCCATCATGTGGTTGCTAGGATTTGAACTCAGAACCTTTGGAAGAGCAGTCAGTGCTCTGAACTGCTGAGCCATCTCTCCAGCCCTCTACTTACCTATCATTTCTTCTTCTCTTATACATTATGTCCCAACCACAGTTTCTCTTCCCTCCACTCTTCCAAGCACCACCCCCATCTCCCCTCTTCCCCTGATCCATCCTTTACTGTTTTTTTTTTTTTTTTTCAGAAAAAAAAAATCAGCCTTTTCAGGGATATCAACCAAATATGGCACAAAATTTACAATAAGACCAAGCACAAACTCTCATATCAAGACTGGACAAGGCAACCTAGTAGGAGGAAAAGGGTCCCAAGTACAGGCAAAAGAGTTAGAGACACCCCCACTCTCACAACACCACCAAGCTATACAACCATAACATGTACACAGAGGGCCTAGCTCAGACCTATACTGGGTCCGTGATTTTTGCTTCAGTCTCAGTGAGCCCCTATGAACCCAGCTAAGTTGACTCTGTTTTCATGGTGTCCTCTGTCCTCTGGCTCCTACAATCCTTCCTCCTCTACTTCCATGGGGTTCCCTGAGCTCTGCCTATTGTTTGGCTCTGGGTCTCTGTTCTCATCAGTTGCTAGATGAAGACTCTGATTAGGGTAGGCTCTGATCTATGAATATCAGAATATCATGGAGAATCATTTCACTGACTTTTTTGTTTCCAGTCATGTTTGGTCCTAGCCTAGGTCCCTGGCTCATCCAGCCTCTGGCTCTTCACCATTCAGGCAGTGTCAGCCATGGGTTCTTCTCATGGTGTGGACATCAAGTTGGGCCAGCCATTGGTTCTGCACCACCATTAATCCAGCACATCTTGTAGGCATCTATTTCCCCTTCCCAGGGAGATTCATGTGCCCCCACTCCCCCTGAGCTCTCCTTGATATTTAGCTTTCGGGTCTGTGAACTGTCACGATTATTTACTTTACAACTATTATCTATTTATAAATCAGTACATACCATATGTCTTAGTGAGGGTTTCTATTCCTGCACAAACATCATGACCAAGAAGCAAGTTGTGGAGGAAAGAGTTTATTCAGCTTACATTTCCACATTGCTGTTCATCACTAAAGGAAGTCAGGACTGGAACTCAGGCAGGTCAGGAAGCAGGAGCTGATGCAGAGGCCATGGAGGGATGTTCCTTACTGGCTTGCTTCCCCTGGCTTGCTCAGCCTGCTCTCTTATAGATCCCAAGACTACCAGCCCAGAGATGATACCACCCACAAGGGACCTTCCCCCTTGATCACTAATTGAGAAAATGCTTTACAGCTGGGTCTCATGGAGGCATTTCCTCACCTGAAGCTCCTTTCTCTGTGGTAACTCCAGCCTGTGTCAAGTGGACACACAAAACCAGCCAGTACACCGTATTTGTCTTTCTGGGTCTGGGTTACCCCACTCAGAAAGATTTTTTTTCTAGTTCCACCCATTTGCTAACAAATTTCATGATGTCATTTTGATTTTGTTAACATCTGAGTAATACTCCATTGTGTAAATTACCACATTTTTAACCTATTCTTTAATTGAGGTACATATAGGTGGTTTCCAGTTTCTGGCTATTATAAATAAAGCTGTTTTGAACATACTGGAGCATGTGTCCTTATGGTAGGATGGAGCATCCTTTGAGTATATGCCCAAGAGTGGTGTGGTATACCTGGGTCTAGAGGTGGATCCATTCCCTATTTTCTGAGGAACCATCATAATAATTTCCAAATCGTGTTTGCACTCCCACCAGCAATAGAGTGTTCCTTACTCCATATTCTTGCCAGCATGTGCTGTCACTTGTGTTTTTTATCTTAGCCATTTTGACTGGTATAAGGTGGAATCTGAAAGTAGTTTTGATTTGTATTTCTCTGACGGCTAAGGATGTTAAACTTTTTTTTTGTTTTTTGTTTGTTTGTTTGTTTGTTTGTTTTTTTGAGACAGGGTTTCTCTGTGTAGCTCTGACTGTCCTGAAACTCACTCTGTAGACCAGGCTGGCCTCAAACTCAGAAATTCACCTGCCTCTGCCTCCCAAGTGCTGGGATTAAAGGCGTGCGCCACCACGCCCGGCTGATGTTAAACTTTTAAGTGTGTTCTAGCCATTTGAGATTCCTCTGTTGAGAAGTCTCCATTTAGACCTGTATTCCATTTTAAAATTTTAATTTTAATTTTTTTTCAAAAGTAGGGACATTTGGGGGACAATGTGGAAATCTAGTGCAGTGACAATCTCCCTGGAATTTACAGTTGGTATGTTGATGTCTAGTCTCTTAAGTTCTTTATATATTTTAGATATTAGCTTTCTGTTGGATATGAAGCTGGTGAAAATATTTTACCATTCTGTAGGCTGACATCCTTTGCTTTACAGAAGCTTTTCAGTTTCATGAGGTTTTATTTAATTGTTGATCTTACTGCCTGAGCTAATGGTGTTCTGTTCAAGAAGTTGTCTCCTGTGCCAATGTGTTCAAGGCAGTTCTCTACTAATGAGTCTGGTTTTATGTTAAGGTCTTTGACCTACATGCACTTGAGTTTTGTCTGGGATAATAGATGTAGATCTATTTGCATTCTTCTACATGCAGACATCCAGTTAGACCAGCAACATTTGATGATCACTTTTCTTTTTAAAGGGGTACACACAATGTAACTTTTGGAGCTGAATATTGCTGCAAATTTGAGGCCAACCTGGGACATACAAGACTAGGCCAGAATGAACTACAGTTTGTAAAACCCTACCTCAAACAACATATATATACATGTGCACACGTGCGTGCGCGCGCGCACACACACACACACACACACAAGTAGAGAGTTTGTCTAGTATATGTGGGACCCTGTATTAGATCAACATCCTATAAACATGTGATGGGACAGGTATGTGATTCCAGAACTCAAGAAACAGAGAGGCAGAAGGATCAGAAATTCAAGGTTATCTTCAGGTATACAGCCAGATGAAGGGCAATCTAGGCGACAAGGGACCCCTATCGAAAGAAAGAAAGAAAGAAAGAAAGAAAGAGAGAGAGAGAGAGAGAGAGAGAGAGAGAGAGAGAGAAAGAAAGAAAGAAAGAAAGAAAGAAAGAAAGAAAGAAAGAGAAAAGAAAAATGTAAGGAAGAAAGGGGAGAGAAGAATGGGGGGCGGGAGAAGGAAGAAGGCAGGGTAGAAGGGACCATGCTAAAGAACCATGCTATATTATCTTTCTGCTTTGTCTATTAATAAAATCACAGACACACTGAAAGATCAGGAGTTTAAACTAAGAATAAGGGAGAAAGATATCAGGGAGTTGAGTTTTTGAAAATCCTTTTAGCTGGGTGTTGGGGTGCACACCTGTAACACCAGCACTCAGAAAGCAGAGTCAGGCAGATCTGTTAGTTAGAGGCCAGCATGTTCTACAAATCAAGTTCCAGGACATCCAGGGATACAGAGAAATCCTGTCTCCAAAAGGAAAAGCAAAATCCTGTTTTGGGAACATTGGGAATATGTGCAATCTTTGTTCTAACTTTAATTTGATGTGACTTCTTGTAAATAAAACCCACTTTCACATCTGTGTTTATATTTATTAATTTCTGTTGTTTTCTGAATATAGAATTCCCATCATATGAGTTCCTGGCCCCACTGTCTTGACTTTGCCTCCTGACCATGCACATCAGGGTAGAGAACAGGAAAGTGGCCCTGCTGGGAATATGGAAAGTTGGAGTTTGTTTTTCTGGGAGAGACAACTTGTTATGTTGCCCCAAGCAAAGATACCTAGTCAATCAATGCTTGAATCATGGTGTCTGCCACTTAGATCACTCCATCAAGCCCATTTTATTATTGTTGCCTTAGACATATTACCTTTTGTTCAAAACCCTTAGACACAATAATTGTGAGATACAGAGGGGTCTTATATTTTCAATTACATTGTGTGTGTGTGTGTGTGTGTGTGTGTGTGTGTTGCATGTCAGAGGACAACTTGATAATATCAGTTCTCTCTTTCCACCATATGGATCCAGAGATGAAGCTCAGGTCATCTGGCTTTGTGATAAGTCCCTTTACCTACTGAGCACAACATCAACCCTAGATACAGTTTTTCGTTGTTTTGTTTTAAGTTGGTTGTTACCATACTTTATGTGCAGTAAGTTTTAACTAAAATATCACTTACTGAGAAGTAAAGACTGACCACTGCTCCCGCTGCCTGTTTCCCACCATACAGCTGTGTGAGGACAGAGGAAGGCATGGACAGACAATGCAGGTCACTTTAGCCTAGGCCCTTAACACAGCAGCCTCAGGACTTGACTCTCTAGACTTTTACTGCCCCCTTGTGGTATAAAAAATGATGCAGCTAATGGACTCCAAAGAGCATTTTCCTGGATCTCCATCTAGAAAATTCAAAGAAAATCAAGGTAAGCTATAAATCCCTCTGGTTCTTCCCACTCAATTTGAAGCTTTTTTCACAATTACTTCTCGGATTAATGCCTTTCCGGACACAATTCAGCGCCACCAGCAAAGGTAGACTGTTTTGTCAGGAATGGGAGCTTTTAAAACAACAGAAAGAAGGAAGAGTAGGGGTGGGTGGGAGGTGGAGAAGGGGCAAGGAACAGGGGCATGAGAAGGAGGAGAAGAGGGAGAGAGGGAGGAGGAAGCAGAGAAGGACAATGGGGGAACAAGGGAGGGAAGCAAAAGGAAACAGTAGTTTGGAAGTCAAGCTTGGTGCTGCCCTCCTGTAATCCCCGCTCAGGATGTGGAGGAGGGAGCGTCAGAAGTCAAGGTCATGTTCAGCTTGACAGCTTCAAGGCCAGCCTGTCCTACATAAAAGCTTGTCCCTGCTCCCCTCCTCCCCCGCAATGGATGAAGGTAAAGAAAACTAGGTGGGCTTCAAGTACAGCTACTAACAACTGAAAAACTACCCAATTTCACCTCTCTGAGCCTCCTCGCCCTCACAGAGCATCGAGTCCTGTAGTGCTGACCAACCCGCTGCATATGAAGCTGTGTGTGGCACAGGCTCAAAGAAGGTGGCTCTGTTGTTGTCATTAAACACGATGGTGTCATATTTGATACTAGACCCCACAATGCTCCAAAGTGAGGGATAAACAGGTAAAGGAGCAAATTCCACAGGGAGACCGGATGACCATCTCTGCAAACACACACAAGTGAGAGGCTGAAGCTTAGAAGCTAGGACAGGCTGCATGCACCACCCTCTCCTCTCGTAAGTCAGAGGGCAGCCCCAGCTCCACTATGTTCTCACAGAGGACAGAGAAAATTCGAAGATCCTCACATTCAACGTCCCCATCCTGTAAGTATACTTTAGGGGGCTACTTCCTGTTCTATTGTCTACCACTCTTTCAACCCCCCAAAACTAGGTAAGAGAGAAAGGTTAGAAGGGAAAGGGGGTTTAGATTACTTCCTGCTGATTAGGGGCATCAAATTCCTTGGGGAAAATCCAATCTCCAACCAGCAATCCAGCAATCCAGCAATCCAGCAATCCAGCAATCCAGCAATCCAGCAATCCCACAGTAGCAAATGCAGCAGCAGGGGAGCAGCAACAAACACAGGCCCTCTCAGGGCTCTGGCCTCTGGCCTCTGAGGAGTCCTCAGAATTCCAAACATAAACTCTCTGCAGTTGGCAAAAATCATGCCTCTCATAGAGCACGAGACAATCATTGTAAGTGGACAATCTGAAGAAGCCAGTATTCCACACCTGGGTTAAAACAAAACCATATTTACATAATATAACTGTTTTTTTTTTTTTTTTAAGAAACCAAGATTCTCACTATACCATCACTGTCAAACCTCTGTAAGAGGAGTGAGGTGCACATCCACAGACTTGCTGTGCCTGTCTGATGACTGAGGAGTGGGTGGCACCACTCCTTTCCAGAGAAAGATTTGAGGCTGTGTCAAATGTAGTCCAGGCTGGCCTCAAACTGATAAGCTCTGAGGGGAAATTTGCTTACCTTTCTTTCTTACTCAGCTCTCTAACACAGGAGCAAATGCCTGAGTTACACTGTGCATAAGGAAAGGCTATGGTACCCTGAGTTACACTGTGCATTGTCGTGCGCCTTCCCCGTCCAGCAGGAATAAGACACTAAGACAACCAGGTTTCTTCTCAGGACAGTTTACTCAGGAAATGTAATGTGGTGAATGGCAATGCAGAATGGCCCTGCATGCAGTTACAGAGTGAGAATGGTGCAATGGCGGAATGGGGCCGAGAAGAGTGAAGTAGCAGAGTGAAGTGGTAGAATGGAATGCCACCCCCCTCCCCAGCCAACCCAGGAGCAGCTATTTAAACCCGAGCTGCCCCGTGGCTCCTGCCCACACACCAGGTGGTCTCTGGCTGCCCCATGGCTCTTGCTTATACACCAGGTGGTCTGGGGCTGCCCCGTGGCTCTCGCTCGGGCACAAGATCAAACCACAGCTGACACTGCCTAATGCCAATTAAGAGTTGTTTATGCCAGTACAGCTGAGTCGGTCAATGCCGTCTTTAAGGAGCGGTTGAATGGCTCCTACAGTGCATAAGGAAAGGCTATGGTACCCTGAGTTACACTGTGCATAAGGAAAGGCTATGGTACCCTTGCTTTCAATTAACATGTTCAATATTGTTTTGCTGTCTTCATTTTAATGGTGACCCAAATGTGTACATTTCTAAACTCTTTTGTGTTTTTTGTTTTTGTTTTTGGGTTTTTTTTTTTTTTTGGTTTTTCAAGACAGGGTTTCTCTGTAGAGCCCTGGCTGTCCTAGAACTCACTTTGTAGACCAGGCTGGCCTCGAACTCAGAAATCCGCCTGCCGAGTGCCGGGATTAAAGGCGTGCACCACCATGCCCGGCCATTTCTAAACTCTTAATGTCTAATTACTTCACTTTCTTTAAATAACTATACATTTAGAAATGTAATGTTCTATCTGCTTTATATATTAGTTTGTTTTCATTACTATAGCAAAGTAACCAAGACAGGCTACCTCCTAAAATAGAAGTGGATTTTTGCTCCTGGTCCTGCAGGTGTGAGGTCTAGGGCTTTTCCTCATGTCTTTGTTACTGGCAGCATTCCACAGTGGCATACAGCATCACAGAGCTAGACACAGACACAGGGTTTCTCTTCTTGTTCTTTTTTTTTTTTAACCTTTTGTTATGGATTTTTAAAAAAAGATTTATTCATTTATCATATGTAAGTACACTGTAGCTTATCTTCAGACTCTCCAGAAGAGGGCATCAGATTTCGTTACAGAGGGTTGTGAGCCACCATGTGGTTGCTGGGATTTGAACTCGGGACCTTAAGAAGAGCAGTCGGCGCTCTTAACCACTGAGCCATCTCACCAGCCCTCTCATCTTGTTCTTAAGAGGCCAACAGGATTCAATCCTGAGGTCCCACCATAGAGACCTCACTTGGCCTTAACTACCTCCCAAAAGTCAGAGAGGAATTCAGTCTTCACCTCAACACTTGAAGTAAGTCATGAGGAACTGCCCAAATCGTCAAACCACAGCACCGCCCCCCCCCCCACCTTTTACATTCTTGTTCTTAATCAGCTTAATTCTACATGATTTAAACACTACACCTTGGCCAAGCCTTGGTGGAGCATGCCTTGAATCTTTGCTCTTTAAAGGCAGAGGAAGGCAGATCTCTGAGTTCAAGGGCAGTTTGGTCTATACAGTGAGTTATAGGCCAACGAGAGCTACATAGTTGAGACTGCCTCAAAAAAAATGAATAAAACAAAACAACAAAAACCCACCATATATAAGCACAATAAGCAGTTATAGTTTGCCACATATTTACTTCTCTAGTGCTTGTCATTAATTTTGCAATTTTACATTTTCAATAGTAAACTCTAGGCCCAATGAGGGACCTTACCTGTATATATACATATACACATATATATGTGTGTGTGTATATATATATATATATATATATATATATATATATATATATATATATATATATATGGTCTAAGGGAGCTGGAGAGATAGTTCAGTGGTTAAGAGCACTTGCTGTTCTTTCAGGGCACCTAGGTTTAGTTTCTAGTACCCATATGATGGCTCACAAGTGTCTGTAACTCTAACTCCAGGATTTGATTATTTGTTTCTTTTTCTGAGACAAGATCTCACTGCGTAGCCCTGACTGTCCTGGAGCTTGCCATGTACAATAGACTGGCCTTGAGTTTAGAGATCGTTGGGCCCCTGCCTCCAAAGTGCTGATGTGCACCACCATACCCAGCTCCATACCTTTTTTTTTTTTTTTAATGAAAGGCAGACATTATTAAAACTATTCTTGGATTTTAAAAAGATTTTTAGACCAGTTCTAGGTTTACCAACATGTTGACCAGACAGAATGTTTGCCATACACTACCTTACTTGCAGCTTTTGCTATTATTATCATCTTGCAGTAGTATTTGGTACATTTGATGAATCAAAATTAATACACTAGGGGCCAGTAGGATGGCTCAGTGGGTGCCTTAGGGTTTTACTTTGCTGTAAAGAGACATCATGTCCAAAGCAACACTTATAAGAGACAACACTTAACTGGGACTGGCTTACTGGTTCTGAGGTTTAGTCCATTATTACCATGGTGGAAAGCATGGCAGCTTCCAGGAAGGCATGGCACAAGAGGAGCTGAGAGCCCTGCATCTTGTTCCAAAGGCAAACAGAAGACTCCCAGGCAGCTAGGAGGAGAGTCTCAAAGCCTACTCCCACAGTGACAAACTTCCTTTAACAAGGCCACACTTCCTAATAGTGCCACTCCCTGGGCCAAGCATATTCAAACCCCCACAGTGGGTAAACACACTTTTACACAAGCCTGACTGAGTTCAATTCCCATATAAAGGTGGAAGGAAAGAACTATCTCCATTAAGCTATCCTCTGACCCTGACATGCTCATATACAGACGCAATAACAATCAATCAATCAATCAATCAATCAATCTGTCAAACTGTTGGGATAATCTCTTGTGCACTGTGTAAAGGTTGTCTTTGTATTATTCAAATGCTCACTTGTGTATCTGCAGGGTTGTGTACAGGCCGACATTGGTATCGTTATTTTTATGAAGCATCACCTGTCACAGTGTTTCATAAACATCTTCTCCATGACTTCTGATTGGTTTGATAAAGAGTAGCTTACAGCAAGGGAGGAGAGGAAAGGTGGAACTTCCAGGCAGAGAGAGGTACTCTGGGAAAGAGTCAGAGGAGGGGATGCCACCCAGACATGGAGAAAGTTGGATGTACTGGGATTTTAGTGAGAGGTAAGTAACTGTGTGGCAGAACTTAGATTAGAATAAATTAAGTTATACAAGTTAGTTGAGAAATAGCCTAAGCTATAAGGCCTAAGCTTTCATAAGTATGTGTGTGTGTAATAATGATTCAGGAGCTGGTGGGTTGAGACAGTCTGGTGATATAAAATTTAAAATAATAATACACTACTATTAGTGGAAGTCCATAGTCTGAAGTAGGACTCACTCTTGAGAGCTCTGTGGAAGTTCTAGCAAGGAAGCACAGCTATGCATACCCTTGATTGGAATGGTTCTCTCATGTCTGGGAATATTATCTTTCATGTCTGGGAATATTATCTTCATCTATCAAGTATGAAACTTTAAGGACCCATGAAACAATGAGAAGTCACCCACCTACCTAGCCAAGTCAGCCAACTCAAGCCTGTCTACAGTGGGGTGAGATGTCACAGCCCGGTCTTCACATCCAAGGGGACACTCTATTTTATGGTTCTATGTAATATGTAAGTCACTACAATATCTGTACTAAATAACTTCTCTGTCATATTTTGTTTTGCCTACTAATCCAGGTCATGACCCAAACTTTGGCAAACACGGATATTTACTGTCTCTATAGCCAGACTTTTTCCTGTGTATCAGATAGCTGGAATCATGCAGCGTCTCACCTTTTAACCTGGTGTCCTTCATTTGATGTATTTAACAGTCCTTTATACTTTTTATGTCCAGATAGCTCACTTCGTTTTATTTCTGATTATTACATTGTATACACTTACTAACTTGTTTAACCTATTGACAAACATCACTTGTATGTCCAGTTTTTGACAATTATAACTAAATATTCATATGCTGTTTCATGGGTAATTTTGGCTAGACTATCTTATGGTTCATTTTATAAGAAACTGCCAAACCACCTTCCAGAGTGGCTATACCATTTTGTACTCCTGTCAGGAAGCAGTGAGAGGTTTTTGGTTTTTTTTTTTTTTTTTTTTTTTTTTTTTTTTTTTTTTTTTTTTTTTTTTTTTTTTTTTTGGTCAGTACTTGGTTCTGTTGGGTTTTTACATGTTAGCAATTCTATTACTGAGTTTATACATCGATATTTTAAGTGTCAGCTCTCTGATGACATATGGTGGTGGTGTAATATGCCCCTTGCTAGTGAGATGTTTTGCCCCTATGTATTATTATTGATAGATCTCATTGTGTAACCCAGGCTGACCTCAAACTCAGAGCAATCCCCTGCCTCTTTTTACTTTTCTTAGTAATGTCTTTCACAATCATGAGTACTAGGAATATACGCATACCTCTATACCCAATTTCTGCCTATTTTAAAATTAGGTTTTCCTATTCAATATTAAAAGTGCTTTGCATGTTTTGGAGGTTACTTCATTGGCATGTGTGTTTGGAGACAGGGTCTATCTAGTCCAGGCTGGCACTGTGTCAGCCTCCAAGTAGTGGGATTACAGATGTATACCAGCACATCCAGCATGTGTTCCCTGGCATCGCATACACAGTATCTCCATGCTCTGTTCATATTTCGCCCTGTACTTCCTCCCCTCACTCCCCACTTGTTTTGCTTCCTTCTCCCAGACAGCCCCTCCTGCTTCCCTATCATATATTACATTAGCCTCTTGTTCCTCTTCCCTCCTCCTGAACATCTTCCTCCTCTCAGACACACACACACACACACACACACACACACACACACACACACACACGTGTGTGTGCTTGCATGTGCATACACATATTTAAACCGAGATTCCACATATGAGAGAAAACGGTAACTTTTAGGAAAGAGGTGTTTATTTCCAATCATGGCTAAACGGTACGACCCATCATGGCAAGGAAGTCATGGCAAGAGGAACTTGAGACTTGAGGCAGCTGGTCCCTTTCAGTCAGGAGGCAGACAGTAATGAGTGTTCATGCTCAACTTGCCTTCTCCTTTTCATTCAGAAACCCATTTCATGGAATGGTGCCACTCACAGTCAAGGTGGTTTTCCCAACCTCGATTACCCTAATCTAGACAATCTCTCCCAGGCATGCTTAGAGGTTTGCTTTCTAAACTCTGCCAAGTTGACATCATTGACCATCACAACTCAACCCTTTGTCAACTGGCTTTGCAAACACATCACTTTCAAAGCTAACTTCCATCCCCACAGGCTCAAGGCCATCTCATAATGCAAGTCATCATCTTTAACACTTCCAGGTCTCATTGAAGACTCATAACAATGAACTTCTGTAAAATAAAAAGCAAGTTACATACATAAACAGTGGCACAGCATAAACATCCCTATCACAAAATGGAATAGAGACAAAGCAAGGAAAGATTCAAACAATGCAGTAGGGCAAACACCAACTTCTGTAGCTCCATGTCTAGAGTTGTGACAGGATCTCTATGCTCCAGATGGTTTGAGTAGCTCCACTCTTTCAATTCTGCCACCTACAGTATATAGAGTGTCTTGGGTCAACTCTGTTCCACGCCTGCAGTTTTCCTCAGCAGATGTCTCTCCCATGGTCCTGGTACCTTCAAGGTTCTGAGTGTGAATGCATCTTATCCAGGACCTGGTAGGCTAGCGTGTCCGTTCTCCCTCTGTGATGCTCTCTTCCATGGGATCTGTTAACCTTCTCACCAGCTTAGGCTTTAGGGGCTCTGGAACTGAGACACAAGCCTCTAAAACCCCTCTAATCCTTCATGTCTGCAAAAAGCTACTACACAAATGAGGCTATGTTCCTGGCTGGCCTTGGGGAGGGCCTTGAACCCCTTGGATCACAAGCTGCATCTGCTTCTGTGTGCTAATCTCAGGGAGACACTTGCCCAGGCAGTGGCTTCTGAGGAACCCCATTCTCTTTCCTAATAATTTGCATTTCACAAGACAGAGACCAAGTTTCCACTGTCTCCTTTCTTTCAGCACTTGTGTTCTCTAAGCTTCCATCAAAATGGCCCACTAAGCTTTGCTTACAGTATTCAAGGGCTTTCCTTGCCCAAAGCTTCTATTCTTTATATTCCTTTTGCAAAGCAGTTACATGGGCCTAAGAGTTCCATTTCTCAGTACTGATTCCATCACTTTCCTCATCTTCAAGAGAATGCCTAGCAAAAGCACCTCAAGAAAGAAGAGATGACTTTAGCTAAGAGTAAAGGCGCAGTCAAACCACAGCTGCAACGTCCCAGAGGCAGGGGCTGCAAGTGCCTGTCATCCTGTATCTGGTCAGGGTGACAGTGCTGAGTGCCCAGTCAACTGGCTTCTCTTCATTTCATTCAGGATCCTGGTCCAAGGAGTAGTGCCACTCAGTTAAGGTAGGTCTTCCCACTCTAAGTACCCTCATCTAGAGCATGTTTCACTAGCATAGCCAGAGGATAATTTAATCTGGATAAAACCCTCTAAGAAGTCTCTCCTAGAGGAGTCTAGACCCTGTCAGGTTGACCACATTAACCATCACACTGCAACATTTGTCTAAATCTATCAATGAATATGATGATATCTAAGTTCCATCCATTTTGTCAGATGACATTTCATTCCTTACACCTGGATTATAGCTATACCACATTTCTTCATCCGTTCATCTGCTTGTGTGCATCTGACAGACTATGGAACTTCAGCTGTATATAACTTACGTCGTAGTCAGGGAGTATTAATCCTCAAACCTTCTTCTTCCATATAAACTTTAATGTCACTTTGTCAATATTCACAAATTACATTTTGGTGGTATTTTTACTAATAGAATTCATAGATCAAATTTGAAAAAAGAATCTTGTCTTTTTACTTACAAGCCTGGTATCTCTCTGAGGGAAGCACTCTTTTTGTTTCTATCTTCTGAAGAGATAGTACATAGCTGGCATAATTTCTTCCATAAACAATGCATAAAATTCAGCATGAACTCATCTTGCTCACAGTGCTTTGTTTAAAGGCTAATTATTTTAAAGGCAATGTTTTTGATAGCTCTCCAGTGTCCCCAGTTCTCTTTGATGGGAATACCTTTCAGGAAATAAAACCATTTAGGTGGTAAAATAAGGAAATAAAACAAGCATAAGAGGCTCAGGGAGAGAATTGTTGTTACTACCATGTTTTCCTTTTTAAACTAGACCTTGTGGCTCAGGCGGGCTTGAACTCACTCTGCAGGAGAGGATGGCTTTCTGGGTCCGTTATGCAAATGCCAGAACTCTAAGTGCACACCATTACTTTCATGTAACTTACATTTTAATGCCCATAAAATCTGTAGTGATGGCACCCTGTATATTCCTGCCTTTTTTTTTTTTTAAGATTTATTTATTTATTTAATGTATGTGACTACACTGCAGCTGTACAGATGGTTGTGAGCCTTCATGTAGTTGTTAGGAATTGAATTTTTTTAGGACTTCTGTTCACTCTGGTCAGTCAGCCCTGTTCGCTTGGTCAGGCCCAAAGATTTATTTATTATTATACATAAGTTCACTGTAGCTGTCTTCTGACATATTAGAAGAGGGCATCAGATCTCATTACAGGTGGTTGTGAGCTACCATGTAGTTGCTAGGATTTGAACTCAGGACTTTCAGGAGAACAGTCAGTGCTCTTACCCACTGAGCCATCTCACCAGCCCCATTCCTGCCTTTAAATTGCCTATTTAACCTGGCTAATCTCTTTAGTTGATCATTTCAGGGTTTGGCTCTTAATATTATTAATATTCCTCCAATAAATTCATTTACACTTTTGGGTTATTTTCCCTTCCAATTTCTGCTCCCATTTTTATCTATTGATTAATTTGTTCGTCTTCTAGTTTCCTAAAGAGGAGGCTTGATCAGTTTATACCCTTTCTACAGTACACGGTCAACGTCACCAGATTCTTTTTTTTTTTTTTTTTCAACTTTTATTAGATATTTTCTTCATTTACATTTCAAGTGTTATCCAGAAAGTTCCCTATATTCTCCCACCTCCCGGCCCTGCTCCCCTACCCACCCTCTCCCACCCCTTGGCCCCGGCGTTCCCCTGTATTGGGGCATATAAAGACTGCATAACCAAGGGGCCTCTCTTCCCATTGATGGCCAACTAGGCCATCCTCTTCTATATATGCAGCTAGAGACACGAGCCCAGGGGGTACTAGTTAGTTCATGGTTATTCTTCCACCTATA
>LR753366.1:798549-906479 GCA_902729485.2 Mus minutoides | reverse complement strand
TTCTTATAGTCCTCCATCATCATCATGACCAGTGATTTTATATCCATGTCCTGCTTTTCTGGTGTGCTGTTGTATCTAGGACTTGATGTGGTGGGTGAGTTTGGGTCTGGTGATGCCAAGTACCCTTGGATTGTGTTGCTTCTGTTCTTGCGCTTTCCTCCTGCCATCTCTGCCCGAGGTGACCTGGCTTTGGTGCAGACCAGAAAGGACCCACTGTTTTGCCCTGGTCCCTTATCAATCTCCTGGCTGATGTCTCAAGTTCCACAAGATTGGGCCGGAACAGAGGCTGTGTTCCCCTCCTTACCTCACTTCTAGAGATAGCTTGGGGAGTCCCGAAAGAGCCTAAGAGAGTGCACAGAGCCTGAGGCCCGGGCCCTGAGCTCCTGATGTGGTCTTAAAGTCCTGGAGTTGCTAGGCTCAGAGGAAAGATGGCGGGGTGGCGGGTGCTCTGGCTGGGAGAGGTCCAGCCTCCGGTGGGGCAGAGTTCTCGGATCCTGCCCCTGGGGGCAACCGCTGACCCGATGCTCCCGACACCACCTCTGCACTGCACTCACGCGTAACCCGATGCGATCTTAAAGTCCTGGGATGTCCCTAGCTGTGACCGCTGGGCTCAGAGGAAAGATGGCCCGTCACCAGATTCTTTTGTGGGGACTGCTTTCCTTGCATGTGCCTATGTGTACCGACCAGCTTGCCAGCCTCTAACTTGAGATCTGTTTGATCTTATCCCCTAATCCTATGAACTTTTAAGTATAAGCTACTATACCCAGTATCCAAAGTAGCCTACACATGAGATTTCTGTGGCTTCTGTCACCAACAACTTAATGACTGGGATTTTTTTTTTTTTAAAGATTTATTTTATTTTATTATATGTAAGTACACTGTAGCTGTCCTCAGACACTCCAGAAGAGGGAGCCAGATCTCGTTACAGATGGTTGTGAGCCACCATGTAGTTGCTGGGATTTGAACTTATCACCTTTGGAAGAGCAGTCGGGTGCTCTTACCCACTGAGCCATCTCACCAGCCCCCAGGGATTTTTTTTTTTAACCACCTCTCTAGATTTCTAGTTTAATCCCATCATGGTCTGTGAGAATATGGTGTATCATTCTTTTAAGATACATTATTTATGAAGGCCTCATATGAGCTTGTGAATTACATATGCTTTGCTGTTGGTAGTAAATTACTGTGTCGATGTCAACTATATCAAGCTGACTAATGCTATACTTTCTCTAGTGTCTCATGCTTTTTCCTCCCAGTCCTGGGGACCAAGCCTGGGTCCACATGTCAAGTCCAGTGCTCTACTGCTGAAGGAAGAACTCGACCATATGGGGTCTCCCTTGAATTTTTACCTTTTAGATTTGTCCACAAAAGCACTTTCTGTTTGTTAATGTTCTGCTCAATACTAATTACTAATTGGTGAGAGGAGAAAATATGAAATATTTACATTGTTTTAAAATTCTTTTAGAAAGTTGTTCTGTGAATGAATACAAGGCCTATCAAGAGCACATCAAAAGCATCTCTCCTCAGGGTGTCATACAGCTGCTGCACCACCAACCAGTCTCCTTGACAGGTCATTTATCCACTCGTCATCTCTACCATGGGTCTGGATTGCACTTACTACATCTATTACTGTTGTTGTTGTTAGTTAATGGGTCTGGATTACACTTACTTACTACATTTATTATTATTATTATTATTATTATTATTATTATTATTATGATGATGTATGGGTCCGGATTATACTTACTATATTACTATTATTATTACAATTATCATTTTTATGGGTCTGGATTATACTTACTACATCTATCACTATTAATATTATTGGTTCTCACACACACAAAAAAGCGAGCTCATCAACTATTATTTTGGTTGTAAAAGGGGAAACTATTAGCCAAGGCTCAGGTGACAGCAACTGTGAGCTTCCCATGCCTCTGCATTTTCACTGCATTTTCTGAACATTTTTTTGTTGTTCTAAAAAGCATTATCCAAGGTTTGAGATATGCTGTGCCATAAAATATTAGTGAAATCTAATCTCTATGAGGGATAACTGTCAATGATAAAATGTGAAGCATATTTTCTAAAATGTCTTTTATTATTAAACCTATTTTCAATTTAATAAAAAATATGACCATGAGATATCTACTTATACAGTAATAGAAATAAACACAAATACAATTAATTAGAGGTTATCCAAAATAAATTCAGTTGGAACACATGTGCTTTTATCAATTAAACAAAAGATTTTTGTTTTCAATGGATTTTCTCTTAGACATTTGAGACATGCATCTTTTAAACTAGAATTAGAAAAACCTCTCAATGACTTTACAAAGTACGTCTAGCAACTTTAAAAATAAAATACCCCCAAACTATTCAATGACTGATCAGTCACAAAACACTGAAAAGGAGAAATACATCATTGCTGTAAAATATCTTAAAAATTTTATACACAGACATACATATACACACACACATATCTGTCTTTCAGAGAGGAATAAGCTTTTTAAAAATTAAAGTTATCTATATATAGAGAGAGAAAGACTGAGTCCTTCCTTCCTTCCTGTCTGGCTTTCTCTGATCAAGTCTGTTTTATTTCAGGTGCACACTGTAATCCTGAGAGAGTCGGCACTAAAGCATGCAAGCTCCTCTAACCCTCAGCCAGGCTCCTGCCTGACCTGTGAGCACTAACAGCCAGAGCCTTCTAGATGTGGACGCTTACTTCTTACATTGAGTTGGAGAGATGTCCTTGTTTCTCAAAGATATGGTAATTTTCTTTCCAATAATAGGATTTTTTGGATGTATTGAGATTTGTTTTCAAATGCCTTAAAAATAAAAATTCATTTATATTATTATAAAGAATAGCTTCCAAAAAGTCAGAAAAAAACATATTACACCACAGATTTTATTAATGGTAAATGTTTGCATTTATTTTTAAAAGCTTAGTTTTTACTAAGCTTTTTTTCTTAAACAAAAGCTAATAAACAAGAATTGTTTTTCCATACAAAAACTTTAGCCATAAACAAGACTTAAATTTATTCCAACATTGAAAGCTAAAAAGAACTGGAAAAATTACAAAGCACAAAACATTTGAGTCAGCTTTTTTTCTACCATTTGAATATACTGTACTTAGAATGGCAGACATATCCTGAAGGAGACAGAAAAACATGCTTTTAGTCTACAGATCAGCATGAAGAATGACATGCAATTCATGATTTCCTTTCAATTAATTATTTAACTGAACCACTTAAACATAGGGTTTGGCTTGGTTTGGTTTCCACTTGAGAGGAAGATGATCTTTTTTTTTTTTTTTTTTTTTTGTATTGATCTTCTTTTCGTATTAGATACAAAATGTGAGCTCTGTCCTCTCCCCAACAGCTATATAGACTTGCATATAGACAGCAAACACCATTTTTCTGGTAACAGTGCCACGGCCTTGAATAATCAGTTTGTAAAAAACCAGAGTAATAATAATTAAAAAAAAAGTATCAAGTGCAAATGTAGAACACTTCCCTTAAAGAATTATGCAAACCCACACGCAGAGGTGTTCTTGCACATGCTTAGCAGTATGATTAGAACGTGCATATCATGACTGGTGCACTGAAGGTTGCCTAGTACAAAGTTTTTTTAAGTGTTGCCAAGTTAATCAAGGCACTGAAGAGTTATGCAGATGGAGTTTCCAAAATATATTAACAATTGCTTTAACTGTTAAAAAGCCCTGAGTCAGAACTTTCAATAGCTTCCTGAAACTGTACTCAGACAAAATGGCATATTTGCTTATTTCATAAAAAATTAGAAAACCACTTTGCTTTTGAAGAAAGAAGTCATGTTTATGAAATAAAATCAAGAGAACTATACAGGACAGTCCAAATACTCAGCACTACTCTCCTTAGACAGTTGTATATATGTATATATCAATTCAAACCTTTACATTTAGGCACCAAATTAATGTGACAGGTCACGTTTCCTGTATCTATTGCTTAAATTCCCAAAAAAAGAAAATCTAACTTTAACTTCAGGTTGTTTCCTTTTCTCCTACAAATAAGACAAGATGCTAGATGGGTGAAAGAAAAGCAGTATTTTGGTAGAAAAGGAGGTAGAAAATGCCAAGGTAGCAACTTAACTTTATTAATTATCCACTCCTATTTTTACATTGTAATTTTACCCACTGCAGCCACTATCAGCCACGGAAGCTTGGTGCAAAGGACTTCTCCCTCACTGCAGTAAAGCAACACACACACACAACATTAAAAAGCTTCCTTACGTTTAGTGTTTAAAGAAATACAACTACAATTATCAATACTGTTGTCGCATGTGTGTTTGTGTGTATAAGTTAAAAGGATATACATGATTATCAAGTAGTATCAGTAAGCATTCCTATTGTAATATTCAAGCAAGTTAAATCAGGTTGCCATTTTGAAAGAAAAATGTATTGTGTGACTTTGACAGGTAGACTCAATGACAATTGACATTTATAACAAGGCACAAATTACTTGTGAAAATCTATTACCTTCCCAATATAGTACAAAGCCAAAGCTAACTTATTTCCCATATTTAAAATGTGCTTCCCCCCTCTGGCTCATAATGAAATAATAAACTCTTCAATTAACATACATGTAAAAAAATAGTAGTTATGGCAGGGGAGAGATGCCCTTCCTCAAATCTCAGGAACCTGATGTTGACCTCGGTTTGGATCTTGCAAACACAAATGACTCCAGTCAGTAATCTGAGTGTTTGTGTTCTAAGTAGTCAGAACCCTGTTGCCCAGAGGGAAGGAAGAAGGAAACATTTGATAGGTGCAGGATAAAGTTCTATGCTTGTTTCCCAACAAATGGAGAGGAAGTTACCCTTCTGAACTGCATGTTTAGAAGCAGTCAGGACAACAAACCTTATGATATGTGGTTCTCACTGCAATTAAAAAAAATACCAAAAATGTATCTGTGAGTGTTTTTATATAAATTATTACTATAAACATTTCAGACACTCTGAAAGGATGTTTTTCCTTTTGGGACTTAAAAGAGCAAGTTGTGTTAAAATCTGTAATTTACAAAACAACTGACAAGCCATATGAAGAACTGACCTTATAGACCCCTTTTATGTTTTAGTTAAATCCGCCCTCCCCATCATTACTGTGGCAAACCCTACACGATGCTCCGATGCTCCGTTCCTCTGTGCTCACTGTTTTTTGTTTCCTATTTGTTGCAACCCCAACCCCCCAAACCAGCTCTGTTCCATCCAGCTTTGTCCTAGTTGACAAGTTTAACTATTCCTTATCCAAAAAGTGTCCAGAATTCAAAATAAACAAAAAAACATCCATCAGGCAATACATGACTACCAGGATGTTCCCTGTGTAAAAATGACCCAGCAAGATTTGAATTTTGAACTAGACAAATCTTAAGCAGCATGCATTTTCAACATTCTAAAATAAACTGTTGTTTCAGGCTAAAGTCTTCAAAAATATAAATTTAAGGAATTATTTCCAGTTAATTTTACATTTCAGTAGACTTCTGGTTAACCTGCCATTATTAAATTACAAATACCTTAAGCATAATTCAGATAACTAAACATTTGCCTAGTATAATATTCTTACACTAATATAAAATTATATTCTTTTGAAAACCCCACTCCCAATAAAATTCTGCATGTGTACAGCACAGGTAAGGATGTTAAACTATGTGAACAAGAGCAGCTGGGGCAGCAGCGCCTGATAAGTTGTGTGTGTGCTCAGTGAGAAAGCCGATGGTCTTCGTGAATAAAGAAGAAAATGTGGTGGGCCGAGGGGCATAGAGAGGGGATCCAATATTGCTCCTGACAGCTCTCCTGAAACACCAGTGAGGAATGCTAACACGCCTCAGGACCCTATCATGTTGTCCACAGACACAACTGCAGCGTAGACACTGAGTGTGCCAAAACACTGACTTTCTTTCCTGCCCCCAACTTAGCCCAAGTCCAATACTTTAAAAAACGAATGCATGTCATTGTAATAATAATTCTAAGGAAAAGTAAGAATTCTTCTGAGGCACAGGAAAGAGAGGTTTGGGTAACTAGAAGGAAAGATCCCCAAGGGGCCAAGTGTTGTAAAGAGACTAAGAGGTAGTAGTTTCAGAGTGCAGGAGGAAGTCACTGGCATGATTCAGTTCCTGGTCTTACCATCTCCTGTAAGCCCAAAACAAATTTACAATAATTTTAGATGCCTGAAGACCCGAACAGAAGTGCATCTGTCCATAATATGCATAACACATATGGCCAAGTGACAAAGAGAAAGCTGTAAGTCCCCAGCACTACAGAGACTTGATGGCTTCTCTCTCCTAAGCTAGTATGCTATGCTCTGCATGGAGGAGATGATGGAGCTGGTCAGGAGGTCTATCCCTTAACAGATATAATCTTTACAGGATACGACTTGGAACTGTAGCCTGGGAGACAAAGAAAGGAATGAAGTGGGATACAGCTGTGGCACACAGATTCTCGGTCTGGCAGACTGTATAGTAGCCACCCCTCCTTGCCTGATGACAAGTAGAAAGATGTGGGCAGCCTATAGCAAGGAAGAAAAGATCCTCATTTCTGCTCTTTCCAAGTCTGCAAGAAGATAGTCTGTCTCTTTATGTAAACATCATATCATCAGATGTATCTTTAAAAAAGAAAAAAAACTCCTCAAATTATACTTAGAAAAAAATAGCCTCATTGCTTCCTTACAATAGAACATTCCTAATTTGAAACTAATAAGGATTGTACCCTCCAAAATAATTTACAGTTGTTAAATATGGTGGGATTCCCATCCTATAATCCCACAATTGGAAGGCAGAGGCAGGAAGATCATAAGGTTGAGGCCAGCCTGAGCTACACATTAGGTTCCATGTCAGCTCAGAATACATAGTGAGACGCTATCTCAAAAACACAAAGGAGAAACAAAGCAGTTACTCAGCTAAACACAGACATGGAACTGCTGAGTCTGCAAGGCAACCAGCAGCTCAGCTCACTGTGCCGCAAGTAACCACCAGCAACACAGCACAGCCAGGCTAGACACTGCTCTCCCGCTTTAAGTTGCTATAGCAAAAAAAACCCAAAAAACAAAAAACAAAAAACAAAAAACCAGACATAAGCTAGCCAGATTCAAATGCAAGGGAAACTATCCTCAAAGAACACTATCCTTAAGAGTACATGCTTATACACAGCACACAGTAGACACTATTGTAAATAACTGATAGGTGGGTTTTTTTGTTTTTGTTTTTTGTTTTTTTTTAACAATCTAGCAGTGAAGAATCTCGAAACAATGTGCATATATTTAGGCTAGATACAAAGATTACTCATTTAAGAAGACAAAATGCTTAGCCCCCTAACCAAGTCAACATGTATTTTCCATGCTTTTCCACAAATGCCCTGGCATCCTTTTCTAAGTATCTAACATTAAGCTATTTATTGTATCTTAGTATATGTTGACAGTTTAAAGAATGTTCATCTGTAGGTATAAAGAAAAACTATGTTCTTTATAGTAAAATTACTATCCGAAAGAACAGAAGTAAGGCTTTGGATGAAGGTAGAATCCGTAACACTGTCAGAAATAACAGACATACAGAAAAAGATTGCTGCCTCTTACAGTGCACCACCCAGCTGAAGAGACCTCAGAGACACAGAAAGGATGGTGTGCAAGCACGGATTAGATCAAGCCCAGGTCAGCAGTCACAGGGAAAACGGAAATTGCTTTTCACAGATCTTTTTCTACAAATAGCTGATGCAAACAGTGAGAAGTTAATACAAGAAGTACAACAGTGAAAACCAGGTAGAGGTGTGATTGTGTCATTCTGAGCTAGCCTTCAGTTCTTACTAGAATTCTGCTTTACCTTTTCATGCCTACTGGTGATTTTGAAATAATTCATTTAAGTTAGTCAATTTTCCTTTTAAGTCTAGAAAAGAAGGTAAAGTCATTATTCTCTTACCCCATATTTTCACTTACTTAAAAACTTGGAAACAATCATTTGGATAACTTTAAATTATCTTGAAATACAATGTTTCCTTCAGTACTGCCTTAGCCAGGAGGCATATCTCTACTATACTTCTGTCACTGAGCATACATGACATAGTCTGACTTGCCCCATTCACCCTCAGTATGACTTTTTAGAACAGCGTGTCATTTCACCATGTGAAATCATGATAATCATGTGGAATACTGACCTTGTAAGCTAATGTCTAAGGTTTAACATATGTGCACATATTAAAAAAGAAAAATGCAATAGAAAAATGTGAAAGGAGGTCCTTAAAGGATTTTCCCCTTCAAAGACAAAAGCAAATTTTCTATGTGTTTCCACGGATTTGATGTTCCAAATTCAAGAGGAAAACACACACACACACACACACACACACACGTGGGCAAGTTCAAACACTGTATGTTTTTCGTTGTGATGGTGGTCCATATATAGTCTAATTACATTCTTTAAAAAAAAATTTAAAAAAAAGAAATTATGAAATTACAAATTAACTCATTAGATTAAACTCCCAACTAGTTTTAGAACCAACTAAGATTTCCTGATCACATACTTTAACTAACAAAACACTCTGTGTTTCTTAAATCAGTACAAAAGAATCCTTCGTTCAATTGCCTTGCGACAAATTGGGCATTCACTCATCCGGTCTCCACAGAGCTGGCATGTTCCATGGCCACAGAGGAAAATCATGTTCTTCAGGCGATCCAAGCACACAGGGCACATGGTCTGAAATGAATGAGACAGTGAATAAGCAGGAGCCATGTCATACTATATGTGTAACACGACAAGGCTTTTTGTACCGTTAATTTTCTATTCTGGTTTTAGTCAATCTATTGCTTTTCAGAAATAAATTCTTCAGGATTTTTTTTTTTTTGGAGAGGAGATTTGAGACTAGGTCTTGTTATATTACCTTGGCAAGTGAACTTACTATGTAGGCCAGGCTGGTTTCAGACAGAGATCTACCTGTCTCTGCATCCCAAGTACTGAAATTAAAGGAATGTGCTACCATGCCCAGCTTAAAAGTAAGTTAGTTATTTACAAATTATTTGTTCAAAAAATAGTTATAATAAAATGTCATCCCTACAAAATAGATACTAATTATTCTTTCAAAATAGTACAAAGGTAGTACATAAAACAAATACTATGGGGATGGAGATACAACTCAGAGGTTACAAATACTTACTGCTCTTGCAAAGAACCTGAGTTTGGTTCCCAGGACTCACTTGTTGGCTTACAGTTCCAGTGTATCTGACCTCCACTGGCTTCTGCATACATGAAATACACTACACTCTTGTACCCAAACATATACAACATAAATGATAATAAATCCTAAGTAACTATTACATAAAATAAAGAATGCAAATTCAAAAGGAGAATGAGCAATGGATCAAAGCAGCTCCACTGCACCTGCAGCAGACTTGCTACCAGCAGATACCCAGGTATGTATCACTGAAATGGCGTGCAGTGCAGGCATGCAGCTGAGAGCCCTTGCTAGGCACTATACTCCTAGATACAATACACCTCCAGTCCACTTGAAAAAACAAACTGGTTTAACATGGTTCAAAACGTCTTCAAGACAAGTTATCTTGGAACTTTTAGCCCCAGAGTTCTTGCTCTCAAAAACTGTGCAGTGCTACACATTATCAAGACTTAGGAAAATATTAGGTGTATGCTTTTAGCCACTCTAGTAGAAAGTCATTATTTATTCACTAATAAAAACTCATTTTACTCTGCCATGTGGTTGCTGGGAATTGAATCAGGACTTCTGGAAAAGCACCCAAGTGCTTTTAACCATCGAGAATCTCTCCAAGCCCAAAACTGCTTTACGTAGTCAAATATGTTCCTATCTACATTAATAATTTTTAATAAATAAAAAGCTTCCCCACATCAAAGAAGCTGTCAGCAAAGAGACAATCTACAGCCCGTCATGGTGACACACATGCCCCTAGCACTCTGGAAGCTGAGGCAGGGAGACCAGAAGTTTGAGACCAGCTTGGTCTACACAATGAATTCTAGGCCATCCATGGTTACAAAGGAAGACCCTGTCCAACATTCTATAGTTAAGGAGACTAATCCACCAGAAAAGTGCTTGTTCGGACAAGCACTAGGACATGAATTCAGATTCCCCAGCACTTCATAAGGAACAGCCTATGGCAGTACATTCCTGTGCTGGAGGAATAAATAAATAAATAAATAAATCACCTGAAGATGACCTCTGGCTTCCACATGTGCATTCACATCCATGCACACTCATGAACACACAGACTGCATAACTAATTAATCAGGAGACAACCTATACCAACTACATTACACAGGAGATTAATATATAGAAAACATAAAACTCAAAAAATTAAACAAAAACAATTTATCCAACCAACAAATGTGTTAATGAGTCAAATAAATAATTTTCGAAAGAAGAAATATATGGCCAAGAAATATCTGAAAAAGTTTTCATCATCAGGGAAATGTAAATTAGAACTGCTTCCATCTCACTCAGTGAAAACAACTGTCAGAATCAAGTGTTGGTAAGGCTGTAGGGGAAGATACCCTGATGAGGGGACACAAGCTGGTACCACCTCTACAGAAATTAGTAAGAAGATTCTCAAAAACAAAACAAGACAAAAAGACAAAACAATAAACAAAATTAAGCAAGCTAAAACCAGAACTGCTGTAAGACCCAGCTATCCCACACTTGGGACTCTAGACCAGTAGACCGGAGACTTGTACATCCACGTTCACTGCCACTCTTCACAGTAAGGAACCAGCCTAGATGCCCATCAATAGACAGGAAATGTGGCACATAAAAATGGGAATCATCCAGACGATGGCAGGAAAATGGAGGCAGCTGGAAATCACATTACAGGAAACAAGTCAGCCTTAGAGAGGCAAATGTTCCTGTATTTCTCATATAGAATGTGGACTTAAATTTCTACAAATGAATGTGTGTAAATATCCACACTGATGAAGCACAAAGAGGAATACAAGAGGGGAGGGGTATAGATGAAGCCAGGTGGCCAAGAGTGCAATGGAACGCATGAGACACAAAAGCAGTAAGAAACTCTAAAGTAGGGGAGGAGAAGGGCACACCCAACAAAAGGAAGATTGATTGGTGGGGTTGTGGGGAGGGTTATAAATAAGAACAAAGAATACCATGTATTTATAAAAATGTCATAATGAAACCCATTAATCTGTATGCTAACTTAAAAATGAGAGACAAATGAAGGCCAAAGTGATGGTTCAATAGTCATGGTTCCTGAACAAGTAAGGACCAGAGTTCAGAACCCCAGAACCCCTGTGAATGCAGGTAAGCACACTGGCCCACTTGTAATCCTGGGGTACAGGAGGCAGTCAGAGAGTCCCTGGAGTATGCTGGTGGCCACCCTAGCCAGAACAGTGAGTTGCAGGTCCAGGAGAGTAGCTGCCTCAATAAGGAAGGCAGAGAGCTACCAAGGAAAACATTTTTTAACCCTGTGCATGCACTTGCACACATACAAACATATACAGACATCACACATACAAACACATACAATAGTGGGGAGTGGGGGTAAGACAAATGTGGAGGAAAGAAACACCTTTAAATCCTTACTTATCTTTACTTAGTCACTATATAACAATTATTGCTAAATGTTGATTCTATAGAAAAAATTCCAACTCAATAAAGAGTTTTCTCTCTTCAGCTAAGTGTATGCAGTCTTAGTGAATATATGTATTCAATTTTAAACTACTTTTCCTATGGTCATGAATTATCTTGGGCCACCTGCTATTGCCATGGTTCTCAACCTGTGGGTCACAATCTCTCTGAGGGTCAATCTTTTGTGAAGGGGTCACATATCAGATATCCTGCATATCAGATATTTACATTAAGATTCATAACAGGAGCAAAAATATAATTGTGAAGTAGCAACAAAGTAATTTTATAGTTGGGGGTCATCACAACATGAGGAACTGTATTATTACCGGGCCACAGCATTCGGAAGGTTGAGAACCACTGTTCTATGAGTTATTTCTTGTAAATTCAGATAGTAAACTTGGGATTTAGAATGCTACAACTGGCTGCTAACAGTGATGCCACTGCCAACCTCGGACCACATTCTTGCTGCATGAGTCTCTGAACCAATTAAATCCCTGTGTCAAGTAGCAAAGATGACAAAAGAGGATTTGCTTTATTATTCCTTTTGATGTGTTCTTCCCCTTTCCCTTTCATCCAGCTCTCACGGATGAACACCAGTTTCAATCTTGCACTAATCTTTCCCTCAGATTTCTACATAAACACACATGTATTAAACTATATACACATATAACTATACACAAGTCAAACAGTTTACAATATGACCAGACTCTCGTACCAGGCACCCGCCAAGGCCCTTTGCTTCTTCATAGCAGAGAAAATCACTACCCAGCCTTTAAATACTATGATTTCCACCAGGTCTGTAGCCATAAACAAAATCCTGTTTAGTTTACTAGGCAAAAACAGTATGTTCCTAAGTAGTTTTTTGGTATTTTTATTATTGTTTTGTTTTGATTTAGGTGAAGGTTGTCCTTTTTTTATTTTTATTTTTAATTTTTATTGGATATTTATTTACATTTCAAATGTTACCCCCTTTCCTGATTTCATCCCCACAAACCCACATCCTATTTTGAACCCCTGCTACTATGAGGGTGCTCCCCCCACCCACATCCTTGCAAACATGTGTTGTCACCTGAGGTTTTGATCTTAGCCATTCTTTTTTTTTCTCTGTAGAACATACTTTTAATAATTTCAACTGCTAATATTCAACGAACAGAATAATTATCTTAAGATATATTTCATTGTTATACCTCCCTTTTTATTTCTGATTTTATTAATTTGGATACTGCCTCTGTGCACTCTGCTTAGTCTGGCTAAGGGTTTATCTAACTTGATTTTCTCAAAAAAAAAAAAAAAAAAACACCTCCATTTTGTTTCTTTTTGGTTGATTTCAGCCCTGAGTTTGATTCTTTCCTGCAATCTACTCCTCTTGGGTGAATTTGCTTCTTTTTGTTTTAGAGCTTTTAGGTGTGCTGTCAAGCTGCTACTGTATGTTCTCTCCAGTTTCTTTTTGGAGGCACTCAGAGCTATGAGTTTTCCTCTTTTCACTACTTTCACTGTTTCTCATAAGTTTTGGTATGATGTGCCTTCATTTTCATTAAATTCTAAAAAGTCTTTAATTTCTCTATTTCTTCCTTGACCAAGTTATCATTGAGTAGAATGTTGTTCAGATTCCATGTGTATTATGTGCTTTCCATTGTTTTTGTTGGTATTTGAGACCAGTAGTGATCTGATAGGGTGCATGGGATTATTTCAATCTTCTTGTATCTATTGAGGCCTGTTTTGTGACCAATTATATGGTGAATTTTGGAAAAGGTAACGTGAAATGCTGAGAAGAAGGTATATTCTTTTTTGCTTTAGGATGAAATGTTCTATAAATATGTTAAATCCATTTGGTTCATAGCTTCTGTTAGTTTCACTGTGTCTCTGTTTAGTTTCTGTTTCCAAGATCTGTCCATTGCTGAGTGGGGTGTTTAAGTCTCCCATTAATATTGTGTGGGGTGTGATATGTGCTTTGAGCTTTATAGTAAAGTTTCTTTTATGAATGTGGAGCGTAGATGTCCATAATTGAGAGTTCATATTGGTAGATTTTTCCTTTGACCAGTATGAAGTGTCCTTCCTTATCTTTTTTGGTGACTTGGTTGAAGGTTGATTTTATTAGATATTAGATTGGCTACTCCAGCTTATTTCTTGGGACCATTTGCTTGGAAAATTGTTTTCCAGCCATTTACTCAGAGGTAGTGTCTGTCTTTGTCACTGAGGTTCGTTTCCTGTATGCAGCAAAGTGCTGGATCCCTGGCTCTAGTTGCATATGTAGCAGAGGATGGCCTAGTCAGTCACCAATGAGAGGAGAGGCTCTTGGTCCTGTGAAGGTTCTATGCCCCAGTATAGGGGAATGACTGGGCCAGGAAGTGGAAGTGGGTAGGTTGGGGAACAGGGGGAGGGAGGAGAGGATAGGGAATTTTCAGAGGGGAAACTAGGAAAGGGGATAACATTTGAAATGTAAATAAAGAGTATCTAATTTAAAAAAATATATATGCTGGGTCCTGTTTACATATCCAGCCTGTTAATCTATGTCTTTTGATGGGAATTGAGTCCATTGATGTTAAGAGATGTTAAGGAAAAGTAATTATTACTTCCTGTTATTTTTGTTGTTAGGGGTGGAATTATGTTTGTGTGGCTATCTTATTTTGAGTTTGTTGAAAGATTTCTTGCTGTTTCTAGGGTATAGTTTCCCTCCCTGTGTTGCTGTTTTCCATCTATTATCCTTTGTAGGGCTGGATTTATGGAAAGATATTGTGTAAGTTTGGTTTTGTCGTGGAATATCTTGGGTTTTCCATCTATGGTAATTGAGAGTTTTGCTGGATATAGTAGCCTGGGCTGGCATTTGTGTTCTCTTAGGATCTGTATATCATCTGCCCAGGATCTTCTAGCTTTCATAGTCTCTGGTGAGAAGTCTGGTGTAATTCTGATAGGTCTGCCTTTATCTGCTACTTGACCTTTTTCCCTTACTACTTTTGATAGTCTTTGTTTTGGGCATTTGGTGTTTTGATTATTATTTGAATATTTCTTTTCTGGTCCAGTCTGTTTGGAGTTCTATAGGCTTCTTGTATGTTCATGGGCATCTCTTTCTTTAGGTTAGGGAAGTTTTCTTCTATTATTTTGTTGAAGATATTTACTGGTCCTTTAAGTTGGGAATCTTCACTCTCTTCTAATACCTATTATCTGTAGGTTTGGTCTTCTCATTGTGTCCTGGATTTCCTGGATGTTTGGGTTAGGAGATTTTTGCTTTTTGCATTTTCTTTGACTGTTGTGTCAATGGTTTTCTATGGAATCTTCTGCACCTGAGATTCTCTCTTCTAGCCCTTATATTCTGTTGGTGATGCTTGCATCTCTTTCCTAGGTTTTCTAACTCCAGGGTTGTCTCCCTTTGTGATTTCTTTATTGTTTCTCATTTTTAGATCTTGGATGGTTTTGTTCATTTCCTTCACCTGTTTGATTGTGTTTCCCTGTAATTCTTTAAGGGATTTTTGTGTTTCCTCTTTAAGGGCTTCTACCTGTTTATCTGTTTTCTCCTGTATTTCTTTAAGGGAGTTATTTAGGTCCTTCTTAAAGTCCTCTATCATTATCATGAGAAGTGATTTTAAATTCAAATCTTGCTTTTCCGGTATGATGGTGCATCCAGGACTTGCTATGGTGAGAGAATTGGGTTCTGATGATGCCAAAGTAACCTTGGTTTCTGTTGCTTATGTTCTTATGCTTGTCTTCTGCCATCTGATTATCACTAGTGCTATCTGCCCTTACTATATATGACTGGAGCCTGTCCTTCCTGTGATCCCTGTTGTGTCAGAACTCCTCAGAGTTTAGCTGTCTCTGGGGTCTTGTTATTCTGTGATCCCATGATCCTGAGATCCTGGGTATGTCAGAGCACTTGGGAGTCAAGCTGCCTCTGGGACCCTGGGATCCTGGTGTGACCAAGTTCCTGGGATCCTGTTATCCTGTTGTCCTGGGCATGTTAGAGCACCTGGGAGTAGAGCTTCCTCAGGGTGTTGTGGGACTGGCTGCAGAGTTTGCGCCCAAGTCTGCTCAGGGCACTATGTTCCAGTACTCAGGAGGCAGAGGCAGGAGGATTATGAATTAGAGGCTACCTGGGATACAGAGCAGGGCCCTGTCAAAGAAAGGGGGAGAAGAAAAGAGAGAAAAGGTAGAAAAGAGTGGCAGAGGGAGCTCCTAAGTAGTTTTAACAGCAGCACCTCTTCTCAGCAGCAAAGGCAGGAGTGCTACTGCTGCACACTCTGCTTCTGCATGTCTGCACAGCCGTCAAACCTTTGAAAGGCGCCTCACTGCAGTTCTCAGGGTTCTGTCCAACTATGTTTGTGGCTATCTGGGTTCCATGTTTTGGAAAATGTCTGACTCCAACTCAAGGTCAGACACAAGTCATTCTCCATTTGAACACTAAAAGTGACTTATTATGGCAAACCATGCCTAGAGACAAGGTCACTGGACCAGCAGATGTGCACCAAATGAGGTGGCACAGTAAGAGGCACTGGGTGCTGGGATACAATCATTACCTGCTCCTTAATGTCCTGAAGCTGCTGCTGCAGTTTCTGCACATCTGCGTTAACATTGGTGTTGTCTTTGTCCTTCTGCAGCACTGGGATATTCCCACTTGCTAGAAGAGAATTCAAGCAAAACCTTAGTTACTACTATTTTGACATTATGATATATTTCTAAACTTTTAATTATTAAAAAACAAAACTATGGGGCTGAATATAGTTGGTAGTAGAATGCCTTCATGCCACGGGTTCTATAAGCTTCACAACAGAATAATGTTGTGGAGGAGCCTACCATTTAGGGTCTTCTTCAAAATTTTGTTCCATGTTGAGAGAAAAGATATAGTAGTGACATCTAGATACCATTAATTTATAATCTTAAAGAGGTAAAAGGTTTGGGGGCTAGAGAGGGTGCTTGGTGGCTAAATGTATACAATGCTCTTATAGAGAGCCAGAGTTCAGCTCTCAGCACCCATGTCACATGACTCACAACCACCCATAACTCCAGCTCCAGAGAGATTCAATGCACATACACTCATACATACGTAATTTTAAAAAAGAAACAGAGGAAGCCAGACACGGTAATGCGTGATTGCAAATGCAGCACTCATGAGACTGAGGACAAGAGCATGGCCATCAGGTCCAGGTTGGCCTGGACCACACAGCAAGACTCTGTCCAAAAAAAGAGGCAGAGGTGGGGAGAGAAAGAGGTTTACAACAAAGGAGAACTTCAGAGTTTTGAAGCTTTCTCTGAAAAACTCAAGACATACACTCCTTTTTCTCTGCTCATGGGCCACTAAAATCATAGCAAAACAGCTACTAAAGGAGTGCTAATCAGTCTCTTAGATGACTTTAAAAAAAAAAAAAAAAAAAGAATCTTCCCTTCTATAAACAAAGTTCACATTGCCCAAACTAGCCTTGACCCTACTATGTAGCCAAGGCTGGCCATAAATTCCTGACCCTACTTCCACTTCCCAAGCATTCAGTATACAGATAGCACCCACCACTTGGATAGGAATGATGATGATTAACCAAACAGGGTCTTTCTATATAGCTCTGGCAAGTCTTGAACTCACTAAGATGATGGTCATTCAGACAAGGTCTTACTATGTAAATAACTGGCCTGAAACTCACTACACAGAATATGCTGGCCTTAAACTCAAGAGATTTGCCTGCTTCTGTCTCCCAGGTGCTAGGATTAAAAGCATGTGCTAGAGAAGATGCAGAGACACACAGTCAAACATTAGGCAGAGCTCAAGGAACCCCATATACAAGGGGAAGAAAAATTGTAGGAGCCAGAGGGATTGAGGGCATCATGAGAACATTCACAGGAACCACCAAGCAGGGCTCATAGGGGCTCACAGAGACTGAAGTGACAATCACAGAGCCTGTATGGGTCTGAGATATATATGTTATAGTTGTGTAGCTCTGTGTTCTCACTGACTCCCAACAGTGGGAGTGGGCTGTTTCTCTGACTCTTTGGCTAGCTCTTGGGACCCTTTCCTCCTACTGGGTTGCCTTATCCAGTCTTGATATGCGGGTTTGTGCCTGGTCTTATTGTAACTTGTTATACCATGTTTGGTTGATATCTATTGGAGGGCTGCTCTTTTCTGAAAGGAAATGGAGGAGAGTGGATGGAGAGAGAGAAGTACTCTCTACAACAGGATTACAGGCACCAGCCACCCAAGCCTGACCCTTCTTTCTTTATGCCAAGATTTCCTTACTGTTAACAATCTGGGCTGAAAAGTTCAGAAAGGTGTGAATAAGAGTGCTTTGATTTTACCTGCCCTGATCTGAATATCCTTGACTTTTTATTCTAGCTAATATACATGACTAAGAATTTTATTCTTCTCTCTTTGTGAAAAAGGCAAGAACTTTGGGCAGAGGTATAAGTAGCAATGTTCTTCCTCATCTATTTACAAAGTATGTTTAAAAAACCAAGAATCAAGTAAATTCTCAGGTACCTGTACATAGGGACTGAATCAGGATGTGAGGCTTAACACTGCTACACTCTTTACCTGCTGGGCCAGCTCGCTGACTATGGCGGCTTCAATAGGAATGGTTCCCATAGCCTAATAGATTTGAATGTTTGCCATCAGGGAATGGCACTACTTGACAGGGATTAGGAGGTGCAGCCTTATTGGAGGAATCATGTAACTGGGGGTGAGCTCTGGGGTTCCAAAAGCCCAAGCCAATCCTAGAGCTGCTTCCTGCTACCTGTGGATCCAGACACAAAACTCTTTACTACGCCTTCAGCACCATGTCTGCCTGCATGTAGCATGCTCCCCACCATGATGATAATGAACTAACTCTGAAACTGTTTCCTTTATAGGAGTTGCTGTGGTAATACTGTCTCTTCACAGCAATATAACACTATCTAAGACCTGACCCTAAAGAAAAAAAAATATTTTATACAGTTGTATGACTGAAAAAGTAGGAGGCGGGGTTTGGGGATAAAAGCCAACAGGTGACTGCTTGCTAAGCAGGAGCAATGACTTGATTCTGCCAGCACCATGAAATAAAAGGAAAAATGGCAAGGTAATTATCTTCATCTCTCTGCTTGTCTGTGTTACAATTCAGCTTACTTTGTCCCTAATAATTACTATCCAATGAAACACATGCAAATTAGATGATCCTTAAAGCCTGCTATGTAAAGGGACCAAGTTAATATATTTGTAAACTGAAAAAAAAATTTAAATTGGAATTCAGCACCCCGTTTCCAGATACACTGAATTGGTCTGGTACACAGCTCATTGGTATAGTATATGCCTAATTAATCTGACTCCCAGAAATAGGTATACAAACACAGCCACTAAATTTCATCTTTAAAACAAAAAGCAAATATTCTTTAAGCAAGAATATAATGTTCTTCATATTGCAAATCCTCAGAAGTATAATGTTAGGCTGGCAAGGTTGGCTCAGTGGTAAAAATGCCTGGTGCTTGCCCCAGAAACCTCGATCCCCAGAACACATGTAAAGGCTGAGAGAGAACCAATTCCACAGAGCTGTCCTCTGATGTCTACTTACTGAAGCATGGACATCCTCACATACACACATTATGTAGGCATACACACATTTCCAAAGTCTATAAGCATGCCACAAACTAAATAAAAATCCAATTTTACATTTCTTATAACAAAAGCACCAAAAAACGTAACTACTCCTCTGTCAATCTACATCACGTATCTTAGGTTGAACAAGTCCACAGCATAGTGTAATGGAGAGATATATCTAACAAGAAAGCAAACTAAAGATCCCTTAACAGAGGACACTCACAGATCTCATCAGAGGGGTCTTCTGAGCTCTTGCCACCGCAACACGTGATGAAAGGCACCCTCCGCTCAACCACTGCCCGACACTGCACACACTTTTTCATCAGGTTGGCACAGTCTGGAAAGGAGAACACTTCTTTAGTTACAGCAAAAATAACATTGCCTTTTTCTGCTGTATTTCTATAATTTAACTACATACTGAAACAAACATTAAAGAAACATACCAAATCCTAGCTATAAGTAAAATCTGACCTTAATATCATGTTTATTAACCTAAGGATGAAAACTATCCACTGGAACAAAAAGCCTATTAGGAAAACTTTTCCTAATGTAACTGAATAGTGATTTTTTTTTCAAGTAAATATTTCCAAATCGTAAAGTTTAGCTGGGGATGGTGGTATATAGTTATAATCCTGTTTCAAAAAAAATCCATAAAAAAACAATAAACAAGCAAAAAAGAAAATCTTAAGGCTTAGGAGCACTGTTGACACATTTCAGTGACTAGCAGACCTCTGAGTGCCACACCCAGATGCACAGGTCTGAAAGGAGGAAGCTACGGTGGACACTGCACGCGGTAAGCACGTGCACTTGCCGTTTCCTGGCAGGCTTCAGAGTACCTAGGAAAAGGCTTCCACAAGACTATCTTTCCCATGATAAATTTTCAAAACTATATTTTAGTAGCCTTTCTCATTATTATTGCAGCTGGAGAGACTTAGGGGTGGTTAAGAACACTGACTGGCTGCTCTTTCTGAAAATCCAGATTCAGTTCCCGCATGGCAACTAACAACCATTTGCAAGTCCAATGTTGTTTGGACACTGACCTGCCTTGGTAAATAGAAACAATTATTTGAGTTAGCCTGTCAACAGTATAAATCCTTGACCTATTATTTAGTTGTCTATCAAAATGAAAAAATAAAATAAAATAAAAAGAAAACACCAGTAGTCTGGGGACCTACAGGTCAGCTCAGTGGGTAAACTATCTATGCCAAGCTTGTCCATCTGAGTTTGAGCCCCAGAACCTACAGGGTAGAGGAGAGAACCAGTTCCCTCAAGTGTCCTAAGACTCCTATACACACCACATTAGTTAAAGACCCATAGATAGATACACAACCTATAGACAGACACACAAATAAAAAATATAAAGTAAAATTTAACCCAACATTTAATATGCATCTTATACCCAGGAGACTCAATTACCATGTAATTTGCATGTTATTCTAGTTCGATAACATTAAAAAACAATAATTCTTGACTAACCTATTTTATAAAATGAAATATCATTTAAAGAAAGTATTCAACTTTTTGAGATCTTTTAAAGTAAAACAAAACAAACAAAAAACCAGCAAAGGAAAGAGAATCTCAAACTTTGTAAGAAAAAAAAGATATAAAACCCGAAGACCTTCACGATAAATGTCCTTGAGACTTTAAAGCACTTCCTTAACCTGTGGGTTGTACCCTTTCACAGGGGTAACATATCAGATATTCTGCATATCATATATTTACACTGAGAGTCTTAACAGTAAATCACAGTTATGAAGAAGCAGCAAAAATAATTTCATGGCTGGGTCATCATAACACGAGGAACTATATTACAGGGTCACAGCGTCAGGAAGTTTGAGAACCACTGATTTAAAGCATTTCAAAAGCTTCAAAATTTTCCTCCCAAAGAAAAGACTTCTTAAATTTCTCCTAATCTAACAGTCAACATAACAAAATGACAGCTCCAAACAACAGAGCTGTGAGAGCCCGAGGAATCAAGCAGGCACACAGGGAAGGTGATGTTAAGGTGAAGACACATGAAGGTACACTGGGGCGGACCAACCACTGTTACATGCAAAAAGGACAGACTAGATGTTGTAATAGTTTTAGAAGTTAAGTTTCTATTGTGTGTGAAAGAGAGAGAGAGAGAGAGAGAGCTCCTTTTGTGGTAATACAAAAATAAATAAAAATTCAAAATTAAATAAATAAGTGCGCGCGCGCGCGCGCGCACACACACACACACACAAGCCAAAACAAATTTTAAAAGGGTCCAGTCTGATAGAACATAGAATTTCAATAATCAAGTATACTCTGTCACTCAAAGGTAGAAACCAAGCCGGGCGTGGTAGCGCACGCCTTTAATCCCAGCACTCGGGAGGCAGAGGCAGGCGGATTTCTGAGTTCGAGGCCAGCCTGGTCTACAAAGTGAGTTCCAGGACAGCCAAGGCTACACAGAGAAACCCTGTCTCAAAAAACCAAAAAAAAAAAAAAGTAGAAACCAAAAAGGTACTAAATGCTTGTCCAGCTTTTCTGTAGGTGGGTTATCCAATAAACAAACAAATACAAACATCAAAGATATAGTTGTTTACTTTTGTCTCTATAACAACACTGGGGAGGTTCCCAATAGGCTACTTACTCTCACAAGCACACATGTGGCCACAAGGTTGAAAGAGAACAGCTGCTTTCTTGTCGGAGCACACCACACATTCTTCAATCTACATCGAGAAAAGGCAGTGAACAAGTGTAGAGAAATCATGCCACCCCAACAGCTTATGCCGCCATGTTCTTCCCCATTACAGAAGCCTTGTTCTCTAGCTCATCTGCCCGCTCGCTCGTCTTCACATCGCTGGGTACCTAGTTTAACGGGCTATTTCTGCATTCCTCTCATACCTGACACAAAGAGCAGAACAGAAAGATTCCATTTCATATGAGGTCAGAGACAAGGAACTAAATGTTAGTTTCCTTTTTTTTATCCCAAAAACTTTAAGGAAATTTTAATAGACAAGTATTAAAACAAATGACTGTGAGAAGACTAACAACAAAATCCTACCCAGAGAAATCAAACTGTTAAGTTCAAGAGAGGGTGCTTGTGTTGCTTCTGTCTAGGGAGTTCTTCATGAAAGCCCCCCTTTTAGGAGCTGGCCAATTCCCATGCTTCCTAAAGCCCAGAGTAATGAGGCCACTCCTCACCTGTCTGTCCTGTCACTAAGTCCGTAAGTCTTCCACACCCAACTTTTAATTTCAATTTGACCACGTCTACCATGTTTTGTGTACTGTGTTCCCCGCCTGTGGCTCCTTTTCCCTCCAGCTCACACCACTGCCGAGACTCACATTTGTTTTCCAAACATCCGCCTTTCCTAAGCACAGCCACACTTAACTACCTTTTATTTATAGTATTGTTATCCAGAAATAACCACCTCTCCCTATAACACCATCAACCACTAAAACACTGTTCTTGCTTGCTTTCATGTATGTGTGCTCTCCTAGCCTATGGCTCAGTACTGTACCTGGAGTTTGCATACCTGGCATACTCCTTTAGTACAGTAAAACCTGGTTGGTCTCTGATATTCTTAAAAACCACCACCAATACTAATAAATTACCTAATATTATTTGTAAGAGTTTAAAAAATAAAGCAAATTGACCTAATAATCACCTATCTATCCTTTCTACTATTTAAAAGAAAAGTTTTTCTAAGCACAAATATTCCCCGTCTGAATTATCTTTTTGGGTTACACTCTCTTTGGTGGAACAACTTAATCAAAGCATTTTGTGACTCTGAGCAGACGATGACCTCCAGCATGTAGTAATGTTATTTAACAAAGTAATCACTTCCCACTTTGTTAGCACTTAAAAAAAAAAAACACAACCTTTTATTTCCTAATTCATCAAAAAATTTGAATTAATTTATAACGTATTTATACTTCCCTAATTACTGAAGAATCCAAATGATTCCTCTAAAAACACCTCTGCACTAAATACTAGTTTTAGGACTTTTCTTCAATGAAACTGTTGATTCCCCTTTAGCCACTTGGGGTCACTATTTCTTTATGGCCAAAACCAGCTAGTAACCGGACAGCTCTGTTGACTGATTAGAAGTGTCTGCTTTTTAAATTTTCCACTGATTTGAAAACTTCATAGTACATAACACAAAGCAGAATTCAATGTACCTAAGTTGTAAAAGGCTCTGAGAGAAAAGCAAGTGACTAATTTTCAAGTAGTATACTTTAAGATATAAAAAGGAAATGTAAACTAACGTACAAACCATGTATGGTTTCTAAATCCTGGTAATAACATGACAAGGAACACTAGTAAGAGTAGACTAGAGATCAATTCAGAAACTTTGAAGTAATCTCTTTAAATGTATAAATTATGTATTATGATATGTAACTTATTTGGAAGAACATAGTAAAATACCTATCACAGAGGGGAGCATTAGGTCTCACAGAACTCCACAACACAACACAACACAACACAACACAACACAACACAACAGTACTGGCTGGCTAGTCTGTTACCTTTGTCCTGGACTGAACCTGTTCTTTACAAATGAGGCATTTCTTGACACGAGGAGAACACAAAGAACAGGTTGCAATGTGTCCACATGGACCAAAAAGAGTATCTCTCTTCATGTCTGAGCACACCATACATTCCTCTAAAGTTTCAGAATCGTTGCTAATCATAGATGGACTCCGAGAACCCACTTGGCCACTAATAAAACAGAATAATTCAAATCAAGCCCATCCAAACATTTTAAACAAATATGTTAATTTTTAACATCCAAAGTGTCATTAGCACACCTAAAAACAGATTATATTAAAAATTAAATGTCAACAGCTTTATGTAAAACCTTTTCTTTATTTTTTTATAATTGCTTATTTTCACATCTCTGTTGCTCAAAAGCATAGACCAAACAGGTACCTTTTCCTGTTTATAAACCTTTGCACCTTCACATTCTTCTAGCGTCAATCAATCTTCAAATTAAATTAAGACTCAATGAAAAAGGGTGAACTTATAATAAAGAGCTAAAAACACTAGCAAAAGCTAACTTAATGAGCTGGGTGTTATGGTGCATGCTTTTACCCCAGCATTGAAGAGGAAGAGGCAGGTGGGTCTCTGTGAGTTCAAGCCCAGCCTGGTCTACACAGTGAGTTTAATGATAGAGCAACATAGTGAGTCTTCAAAATAAACACAAAAAAACTATAATGTAAGTGAAATTTCATTTAGAACATGTTCTATCTACACAGACACAGCAAAAGAAGCCAGAGGAATGAAACAAACACCCCAAGTAGCACTATATTATAGTATTAATTAAAAGACACCACTAGGGGCTGGAGAGATGGCTCAGAGGTTAAGAACACTGACTGCTCTTCCAGAAGTCCTAAGTTCAATTTCCAAGCAACCACATGGTGGCTCACAACCATCTGTAATGGAATCTGATGCCCTCTTCTGTGTGTCTGAAGACAGCGACAGTATACTCACATATATAAAACAATTAAAAAAAGAAAAGTTATATGATCTAAAAGAAAAAAAGAGGTGAGAAATACAAGCATAAAGGGACAGTTACTGATAAGAGGTATAAAGGTCAAAAGAGATGTGGACTGTGTGTTTGTCCACAATTAAAAAAATGTATACCAAAAGTCTTAATTAAAATTACTGACATTTCACATATGAATGTGTGAAACAATCACCATTAGGGAAAATGCCCAATCAACCCGGCAATTCCTTTGTTCATTCTTTTAACCCTTCATTGCTAGTAACTGTCTTCAAGGTCTTGGTGCAAGGTGCTGTAGTATTACAAAAATTTTCCATGATATTCACTCTGTTCAGAGAGCGTAAACTACCTTTTGCAGGAAAATATTGTAATGTTAGTCAGAGCTTTTTTTTTTTTTTTTTAAACTGTTAAGGCTTTTCTTACAAATTCCCAGAACATACAGGATTCCTAGAAGATCCAACTAGTTTAAAGAAGTTTCTTAAGCTTACCCACACAGTAGTACACATAATGTGGGGACTGTACCATGAAATGAGACACACTACACAGAGGAAAGGTTTCCAAAGGTGGAAGTGGCAACACTTTAACACTTTACAGTTTAAGAACTGTAAAGATCAAGATACCTGCAAGTCCCAGGTCCTCCCTGCACAGCATCTTAGGAATAGAACAGGACATTACATGACAAAAACTACAAACCTGACTTTTTCCTTATGACATTTTGCCAAAGCTTTGCAGAGACTTGGGTCAGGACAGAGATCCAGTGGTGATTGACCCTTCTTATTTCGAATGCTGAGATCAGCACCATTGGCTGCCAAGAAACACGCAATGGATGCTGCACTCTTCTTCTCAGCCCCCTGGGTGCCAAGTCCCATTATTAACTGAAATCAAATGAAAAGAGTCATGATTTTTCCTTACAGAAATCTGCCATATGTATGTGTGTTAGACATGTAAGCGTTTCAGTTCTAATACAGACTCATCTCTCCACAGTCCCCATTTTCCCACATTTGTGAATCGACTCTCCAGTGTACAAGTGGACCAAAAGTGGCTAAACTCAGTTGGGTGCCTGCCTCCTACATGACTGATTAACTACAAAGAACCAAAGTCAGGTCAATTAAGGCTGAGGAACTCAAGTAAAGTTTCTAGTTAAGAAGAAATAGCACATTTGTTCCTACTCAGTTTAGCTATGGGGCCACTATCAACTAACTTCTCAATGCTTCTGAATCAAGGCAAAACTTAAAAGAATAAAAAGAACCAGGATCTGATTTTATCATCTGAGCTAAGGATCCAAATATATCTGAAATTGTTAAAATAATTATCAAGACTCACTGAGGACCCATAGCTGGGTACTGTTTTAAAGCACTTTTATGATCTTATACAATAACCCATCGAGATAAGTATGATCCTTTGAAATTTAAAATAAGGAAAAAGAAAAAAGAAAGCACAAAGGAGTTAAAAATATATACTCAGAGTCTTACAAGACAACTCACAAACATTCAGGCCTCAGATTCAATTATACTCTTTAAAATGATAAAAAAAATATTTGAACGTGAAAAGGCTTAAAGTAGTCAATTATTTAAAATAAATTTGGAGGACTTCCATTTCCAGATTTCAATATAAACAAATGTTGAATCACAAAGCTCTAAGACACTTGAGTGGGTATCCCATAGCTAAGAAAGAACATGGATGAAAAGAACAAGATGCTACTGCAATTCCTGTATTTAAGAGGAAACCTCCAGATAAATAGCTTACTGATCTTGGATAGCAGGCACTCAAGCAGAAAAGATGTTACTCAACAAATGGTATAAGGTCAGTTGGCCATCAATCAATGACAAATGAACTGCAACTTATAACATACGCTATATAAAACTTCACTGGAACTTAAATGCAACAGCTCAGCTTCATAAGCATCTATAGAAGAAGTCTGAATGACCATCTTGCCAAAGATTTCTAAGGACATAAAGCATACATAGTAGAAGAAAAAAACTAATTACATTTTTTTCAACATTAAGACATTCTGCTCTTCTAAGAACATTGTCAAAAATTGGGCATGGTGGCTTACACCATGATCTCAGCCATGCAAAGGTCAAGACAGAAGGAACAAGAGTTTGAGGATAACTGGGGTAGACTGAGGCCTCATCACAAAATACCACTGTCAAAAGGGAAAGAAACATGACTGTACAGCACAACTCACTTCTTGTCATCCCAGGGCACTACTGACAAGGAGAACATCAACAGAGTGATTTTAGACTTGTAGGCTCATCTGAATTTAGAGAAACATCTTGGGGGAAACAATAGATCAAATGGAGCCCCATCTCTTACAGCTTTATAAGAATGAAAAGTTTTTTGAGAAGGCAAAAAGGACCAACTATCCATTCTGGACCTTCTCTCCCCAGGAAGGCAGGAGGTGCAGACATTACGCCAGCCATTATACACACAACTGGTATACCTGCACTCCTGACTCTTCTCTACACTTGGAGGATACAGTATTATTTCCAGTGTCTGGAAACCATAGGATATGTAATTATACAGGGATGCTTTTATGATTTTGTTTGAGACAGGGTCTCACTCCAGCCTCAGTGGGCCAAGAACTCACTATATTAGCACAATTTGGTTACAAATCCTGACTTAGCCTAAGTGAGAGATTACAATCATGAGTTAGCATGTCTGTCTTTACATATATTAATCCTTGGAAAACATCAATGACTATTCTTAAGCAAGCTATTACTTCCATACAAAAACACTTCATACTAAGTTAGCTTGTTCCTATGAAGCAGCACTACACCTTGCACAATCACCCTGCAGAGAAGACAAGGCAGTGACTGCATCAGTAGCAACACAAGCCACAGACAGCAAAAGTAGGTATCACATCCTTGATATGAACTTGTTTTTGTATTATATAAACAATTCTTGATAATTAGAAGAAAACAAAAGACCTGGAAAGTTGGAGAGTGCTTGTCTAGTATGCATGAGGCCTAGGACTCACTCCCTACCAACACCTCAAACCCTAAAACCACAAGAAAACCAAGAATACTAAGATTCTAATGAAAAAGATTTGAGCAGAGAGCTCTTAAAATACATGTGGAATTGATCAAATAAAAAGCAGGTCAAAAGGAACAGGCACTAGGGATTTCAAATTAAAGCCATAATACATACTCACTGCACCCCATTTGTACTGCTGAATTTTTAAAGAACCAAACATTTGATAAGATGCAGAACAAATGCGCTTCATAGGAACCAGTAGTAGTATTAAAGTTTGATAAACCCAAGTCTATCACCGATAAAATGTTTTGTCCAATGCAAATCAGATGCAGAAGAAATATAAAACTTGCTTCCACTAGTAGTGAGAGGACATTATCTTTACTTACTGTGTTTTTTGAAGGTTCCCAGGCAGCATCTACCTTGCCCACATCTTGCATGTCTTGTAACTGACGTAGTTGAGACAAAGTATGATGTCGCAAAGCTTCATGCAGAGGAGTATCTCCATCCTTATCCTGAATGTCTAGCTTAGCACCTGCACGGACCAAAAGCTGAGAGAAAGATGCCTCATTTGGATAGTGTCCACACCTATAAGAAACTGCAGCCTATCAGCAGTGAGCATTCTGGACCTATTTGAAATTTTAAATAATAATAAATGTAAACACTGTTTGCTAAAACAAAATCACTTGGAAAACTGAGTTACTGATTATTTCATCGTGTGCCTTGCACAATAAATTATAAGTTCACTTTAGATCATCTTTACAGTGTTTCAACAATCTTCTAATCCTTTCTACAAATATCAAAGAGCTCTAAACAATAGCATCTACAGAACCTAATCTCTGTACAGTCTTAACTTTTTGTCTTGTTTTGTCTCTTTTTTTTTGCTCGAAAAGGCTATATAAAATATAATTCTAAGACTTATTTTCAAACTTGTGGTTACTTTTTGCTGTCAACTTGTCTAGATTTGAAGCTACCTAAGAAACACACCTCTGTCTGGGTGTCTTTGAGAAAGTTTCTAGAGGTTTAACAGAGGAAGACAGACCCACAATGAATGTATGTGGCCCTATGTGATGGTCTAGCATACCAGACTGAATAAAAGGGACAGGGACACACACTGTAACCAACAGCCATGACTTCCCTATCCTAACAGACTGCATCCTCTTCATAGTGTGAGACAAACCAACCCTTCCCATCCTTAAGTGGCTTCTGCCAGCTATTCTGTCACAGCAAAGAGGAAAGCTACTAACAAAGGACCAATTCTAGTTCTGCTGCTCTGAGGCAGAGTACAGAATGAACTTTGCTATCACATTTCCCGGTGACACTGTGGCAGAGTCACTGCTTCATAAAAGTATTTAAAGCAATACTTTTTTCAGGTATTTTGTTTGAAATCACCAAATTAGTACATTAAAAACATATAGTTCAATTAATCAATTTACAGCTTTTATTTTACTATCCACTATACATATTAAGAGGGATGTTATTCAAATTGTTACTTTAAGTTTTCTCACTAACATTATGAGAACTATGAGAACACTATGCTGAAGATTTTGAACTAGGTATTAACTCCTTATCCCACAGACACAAATGAAAGACTCTAAACTTCAGCACAGTTAAAAAGCTATTGTAAGCTCATATTAACAAGAATAAATACTTTACCCTAACAATCTGGGTGTGTTGCCGTTCAACAGCAAGGTGTAGGGCTGTTTGCTGGTTCACATTCTGGATATCCAGGTTTGCATTTCCCTAATAATGAACAGATTTTAAATGGTTACATCTGAACAACAGAGAGGAACATGCAAACTGTTACCTACTGACAAGGAATACATAGCTCTGTCCACCACTGTTTCTTCCTTGGAAGCTGCCCTGACACAGTCCTCATACAGATAGCGAAAACTAGACAGACAGACAGCAAACCTATGTAGAACGCTTAATGTAAACACGAGTATCTCCTTTATAGTGACTGCTTCAAACCAGCTCAGGGACAAAGTACAGTATGGAGCTGAACAGTACTCTCTTTTACTGTCCCCTGAGAGCAACTCTTATAAGCTGTAAGCACTTCTGAAAAGCAACTGTGTCTCCATATAGAATTCGGAGTAACTTAAATGACCTGAAGTTCACTTCCTTCTCTTGCACAACCAAGCTCTTCCTCACTCAGTGAAAAGAAGTGAGGAGGTGATCTGAGTATTACAAAGTTGGTAAAGGTGGAGCAGGAAGTCCTATGCATGCTCAGGAGAGGAATGAGCGATGGACTCCAAAAGCAGCTGTTATTACACAAGAAGGAAAGAGTCTGTGGACAAAAGAACTTATTTTAGAATCAAGGCACTCTGTCTTAAGCTCTGCCACTTACAAGTCATGTAAACTTCTCTAAGCATTTCAATATGTAGCCCTTTTCTTCAGTTCCAAAATAGTGTGACCTATTTCACAGGGCTTATGTAAAGATTAAGAAATACAGCACAAAAAAAATGCTTAGCATAATGTCTGACATAACAAAGCAAAATGAAGAGCAGAGTCAAAGCTTCAAAAGACACACCTTACACTGTTAGGTTAAACCCATCGAATCACAACTGTGACGGCCAGCTGCACCCACGCATGGACTGCTGGCCAGAGCTGAAACTCCAGCAAGTTATGCCATACTCTGGAAGATAGACATTTCTGGTTTGCTTTCTATCATGTTTAGTTATGTTTCTTTGACTGGTCATGAGTTACCTGATTCTCAGATCATTTGTTACATCTATTTAAATGTACATAGCAGGAAGATTACAAGCAAGTATTAGACAGAGGCTAGCAAGACGCAGCCAAGCCTGATGTCCTGAGATTGGTCTCCGAGTGTCTTATGATGGAAGGACGAAATCATTTCTTGAAGGCTGTTCTTTTGACCTCTATACATGGAGCATGGTGTAAATACAAATGAGAGGAGATGGATGGAGAGCCAGTGTTAGCCAGAATGACTGGTGTGTACCTGCAGACCCAGCAGCCAGGAAGCTGAGGCACGATACTGGTTTTAGCTAAGACTGAGCTACATATCAAGACTGTTTCATGCAAACAAACAAAAACAACCAGTGTTTAAAACAGAGCATACATTGAGTTGATTTTCATCATCATGGGGGTTTTACTGCAACCTGTATCTGCAGTTTAATATCTACTTTGTGAAATAAATTAAAGAATTAAAAAGTTCTGTCTATTAAAGGACAACTGCCTCTCCTACCTGATGTACCAACAGCTCAGCCACTTCCACATGATTATTCAGGGCAGCCAGGTGCAAGGCAGTATAACCATCATCTTTCTTCTCATCCACAATCCATGGTCTTGGTAATTTTGAGAGTAAAACACGCATTGCACTGAAAGGCAAATTACATTGTCTTATATTTGCATAATGTGATCTTTGTTTTCTATTGGAAAATATTCGAAAGAAACTGTGTAATCAAATGAAGATAGTCTTTAAAAAGAAAAGAAAACCATGTTTCTACACACAGGCAGAAATTACTGTCATAGTTCTCCAATGCTTTTTGCTTTATGATATTTTGAAAGCCAAACAAATGAACAGCATTTGCAGAATGCAGCAAGTACAGAACCTAAGTGCTTCAGAGGAAAGCTGTGGGTTAGAGGGAAACCTCCCAAGAAGAAGGACAGAAAGCAAACAGCATGGCCTGAGGAAGCCTGCGTGGTTCACTGGCAACAGTTTCTGCCATAAAAGAAGTCACTGAGAACAGCGGTACCAAGGGTGAGACAAGGATGAGACAAGGGTGAGGTAAACAGTAATCAGACATAGATTCGGTAGCTTGTTAGGAACAGCAGAATTAAAATCTGATTTATGTTTAGTGCTAAAATTCTGTTTGTGAGATGCATCGAGTGGTAATTAAAATTCAGTATTTACACTTCCAAAACCATTAATATTTTCAAAAAGCAAAAAAAGTCGAAGACACCTTAAAGAACATAAAAGAATTAAAAATCCTAGAGACTCAGAGAAACAAATTAAGAAATAAATGCTTTTTAGAAACCTTTCCTCACAAATATATTTCCTATGGAAAATTCATGGAAGTGTTAACCTCTACACTGATACTAGGACCTCAGGACTCAGCTGCAAATGTCTCTGATGGCAGAACTTTATGAATCCCATATAGGAAGTCCCAAGAGTCTTAAGAATAGGCTTTGAAGGAGCAGGTATGGCTCAAGAGGTAAAAGTGCTCGTGCTAGGCCTGAGTCTGATTCCAGGGACTGATGGTGGGAGGTGGAAGGAGAGATCCCACTTCTTTAGGTTGTGCTCTGACCTCAATAGTACATCATGGGATTCAGATGCACATGTGTGAACACATGCTTACGCACATAAGCTCACCACACAGATACACACATACACACACAACTACAAACAATAAAAATAGATAAATGTTTTTAAAAATTTAGCTTTGGGCGGCTGGAGAGAACAGTTGTGAGCACTGACTGCTTCCTTCCAGAGGTTCTGAGTTCTATTTCCAGCAAACAAATAGTGGCGCACAACCATCAGTAATGGAATCAAATAACCTCTTCTGGTGTGTCTGAAGACAGCTACAGTGGACTCATACATGAAATAAATCTTTATAAAAAATTAAGCTTTGGAGGCACAAGAACCTCTAAACTTACTAAAACTAATAGTGCCAAGTGCTTAAGCTTTAATAGTTTTTTGCTTTGAGAGTCTTGATACTTATGTAGGCAAAGTTAGTCTTGAACTTTGATCTCCCTACCTAGCCTCCCACCATGACTAGCTCGACTCAGATTATGTGACTACTATACTACAAAACATACGGATATCATGATGGTCATATCATACATTATCCACCACTCCATGCATCAAAGAGTGCAGGAAAACACATGAGGAAAAAAAAAACTTAAAAGAGGTTTATAGCTTTCTACAAAGTTTAACCAATGAAAGCTGGTCGTGGTGATGCAGGCCTGTAATTATAATCCTAGCACTTAGGTTGAAGCAACAAGATCATGAATTCAACATAAGCTCAGGTAAAATAAAGACTGTGTCTTTTAAAAACTAATTATATATATATATATATATATATATATATATATATATATATATATATATATATATATATATATATATATATTTTAAAACGTGCAAACTAAATATCAACTAGGTGACACTGGGTGGATAAATATTCATTCACTTTGTGGTGCTGAGAATGAATGAACCTTGTACATGCTCTGCCACTAAGCTAGACCCCTAGCTCTTTAGCTCTCTAGGATTTAAAACATTTAAAAAAAATTTTTTTTTATTTAATGTTCCTTTTTTGTCTGCTCTGAAAACCACAGGTCCCTTTGAGCTGTGACAGCTCCACTTATTCTTTGTTTTTGACAAAGCTAAGAATCCTAAGGAGTATTAACTAGACACTCTGTATGTTTTCTCTTCATCAGTCTGGGGCTAGGGGACCCTGGCAGAATAACTACATAGGCAGTGCCTTCCATCACTTTTCACCTACTATCCACATGACCAACACTCTCAATGTTACCACTGACAGGTGCATGGAGGAGTGTGTGTCATAGCTCTCTGGTGTACACTGACTCCACTTTTTCTATTCTACCCTCTTGACAAGCATTGTACAGCCCACACTCAAGGGGTGCAAAGTCATGTTCTGTCTGAGAGAAGCATCTACACAGGCTAACAGGCACATTCTACAGTGGAGCTACGGGGGATTCACTTTTATACAAACACACATATATATAAACACACACATATATGTATATATACATATACACACACACACACACACATATATATATATGTACACATACATAACACACATATATACATACATGAGTAAATTTTTTAATGATTTACTTATTTTTATTTTATGTGCATTGGTGTTTTGTCTGCATGTATGTCTGCATGAGGATTTTGGATCTGCTGGAACTTGAGTTATAGGCAGTTCTGAGTTGCCATTTGGTGCTGGGAATTGAACCCTGACCCTCTAGAACAGTCAGTGCTCTTAACAGTGGAGCCATCTCTCCATCCCCCCTCTTCAGAGATGGTAATTAAAGACTTATCAATTCCTTTAGAAAAGTAAACAAAACAATACATGACCTTGAAAAGAGAGAGCATTTTTAGACCCAACCTGCAAGGTAAGCCAGGAGAAAATAAAAGAAGAGGCTCTTGTTCCCTCACCTCCATACACTATTATCTGTGTACGGAGCAGTCTGCCCTCTTCTTGTTACAGAATGGGCAATTTTAGGAACACATCTTAGACCTGGGACAACAGCTAGAGGATCTTCTCTGCAGCACTTGCAACTGGTCACTAGGAAAACCTACTGCTATGCTGCAAGCACTGAGGGCTATGACAGACACTATTACCAGCTCAATAAGTAAATTTCTTTTACTAACCCAACAGACTATTAATTGCAGTCTTAGACTTGGTGTTATTTTTCCCAATAGAGATACACTCTTCTATTTATCAACTAGTTCTTCTCCAATAGGTTAAGGACACGGATGTTTTAAAGATAAGATCTTACTACCAGTTAAGCAGGCATTTGTAAATGGTGCCAAAAAAGCATTAAGTTCCAGAACAACTAATAGTGGTGCCTAGCCTAATCCCTGGCACATGGCCGTGCTCAGACATTTGCTGAATGACGAACAAATGAGTTCCAAGAAGCAGAGGGGACAAGCAGCTGTCTACACTGGTATGCACTGCTCAGATGGTACCAGGCAAATCTCTAGGGCCTGCCATGCTATTCCTAATGTCCCTCTTCAGCAAAAGGGAACATTTTCTCAAATCTAGCAGGTAAACTACAGAAGTCTTGCATATTAGCATCACTTAATTTTAGAAAGATGTTAGAACAGTATTTTACTGTGTGGTCAATAAACATTTGCTTAGTTAATTTAAGATTCCCTTAATAGTAGGTAAAGCAGATTAGTACAGAGTCCATGAAGAAACTTAAGAAAGTTAAGCCAAACAAAAGTTTTTGGAGTCATATACATTATTATATAGTTGTATGCAAAAAGGAGACATGGAAACCAGAGCTCAAAGTTTTCTGAGTGGAAAGAATGAAAAAACACAGGGCATCACGTCTGAGCATCCAGGCAGAGTATTAGTAATACCAGATCTTTGTGGACTGCTGAACACAAGAGCAGGGATTCTCTGACTCATTTCAATGTCACAACCCAGTACAGGAACACGGCACAGTGTTCATTGCTACAGCAGGGGTGGGGACTTTAGGACCTGAAAATTAAATTCTTTTAAAATCTAACATGTATCATCTCTTAATGTGCATAAATTTTGAACATTTGGAAAAGGTGCAGTTTTCTAAAATTTACCAGTATCCTCAAAAACATTCCTTTAAAATTCTCACCCCAAAGCAAGTTAATCCTGAAGACAAAAGATTGTTAAGGACAGCCCCCTGCCTGTGTGAGATGATATAGTTCTACTTAACTCTTAGCTCAACGGCTTCTTAGGAGAATATGTTTGAACTAAGAACAAGATACATTTGGTTTCTCCTGCCCAGTTTTTCAGGTTTTTGAGATTTAAATTTTATCTTTATGGATTTGCTGGGTTTGATGTTTTAATACTACTCATTTTTGGTTAAAAATAAATATCTATATTTAAATGTAACCTGAATGCACTATTAAAACTGAGAACTCTGAAGTATTTCTTGTTTCTAGGACACATACTATATAGCAAAGTTATGTCAAATTCATGATCATTTTATAGTCTGTGGATGGTACTTAGAACATTGGAGTTGTGGCTTAAAGGAGAGGAAAGAGATCACTTTAGACTTAGGTTTTAAGAGTTTAATCTACACTAAAAGGCATCGTTGGACTTGTACATGTACATACAGTTCAAAACACATCATTACCCATAGGCATTCCTACCACACTCCAACTAAGCCCTACGACAAAGTGACCAAAGTAGACACTGAACTAAGATTCTAAATATCATTCTAAAGAATCCCTTATACAAGTTTCTTACTGATCTATCTCATGGTCACTATATAAATTCTACTCACCATTTCTATTCTCCATTCAAGTGCTATTTATTATTTTTTAAATAATTTAAAAAATTAGTAACTAACCCTAAATATAACTGTACAAAAGTCCCTACAAGCCAACATCTGTGTAATACATTACTATACAAAACATTTTAACCATCAAGAAAAGAGTCGAATTATGAAGTATTTTGGTAGCAGAGAGATTTTTATGTCCTGCAGATCTGCCTGAAGATTGTCTTGCTACCAGCCAAGGAAAATTTGTTGCCCACCCCACCCTACCCCACCCTCCAACCCCTGCCGCCCTTTTTCTCTTCAGTGCTTCTAAGTATAGTGACAGCCGCATGAGGTTTTCCTAGTCTCAGCACAAGCTCCAGGAGAATCTGGGAAATGTAAGTGGAAACATGAGACACAGCTCTATTTAGCAGTACTTAAAAAAAAAAAAAATAGCAGGACAAATGGCAAAGCAGTGTTGGGACCACAGGAAGAACAATCAATAGGCAGAAAGCAAGATAGAATCCTCCTTAGCTTTTAGATCGACAATCGACAGCTGAGAGACTATTTTTTGCTGTGGCTGACTAAATATGGTCAGGGAAGAGAGAGGCACAAGAGAGTCTGTTTGCCTGGGAGTGCATGTTTCAAATGCTTAGCTGCCTATAAAGCTCTAACAGCCTAGGCTGTGGCCACTGAGTCGGGAAGAATATAAGTTGGCTTCTGTGGTGACTATGTGGAAGTCCTGACCTCGCTTGCAGACTTGACCTCTGGATATAACAAGGTAGCTTCATTCCAGATCTACCACTAACCCTGGAAATTCAAACTCCTGTTCCTCCAAAAGAATCCCAAAGCAAGAAAGATGCAGAATAGCCCTGAGGCACCAGAGGAGCCCAGTATAGTCTGCTGGGCACAGGAAGGGGGTGACTGTTTACAGCTATTTGGGAGAATGGGAGGTGTGTTTAGGGTTTTGCTTGCAGTGTTGGCTTTTTTTTTTTTTTAAATCTTAGATTACAAAATTAACATCCTCTGCAACGTTTCCCCTCTTGTGAATCATTTCATCTAACAAAAACCCCAGGTACATTCTCTTTGCCACTCTAGCAACCTTCCCATTACTTAACTTTCTCTACATATCTATAGAATTGATATATTACATTCTAAATCTTATGACTAATGTTGATTCAATTTGAGGGAGAGAGAGAGATTGCATGCCTGCATGCACACATCTGTGTATATGTGTCTATGTCTATGAGAAGAGCAAGGGAGAAAGGTAAATATGTATTTTTTTTGTATATTTAACTTGTCTTTCAAATTTATCTTAAAAGGTAAGGTTCTGTGTTCACTCATACTGGGTGCTTACTTCACCCATCTTATAAAGGAAGTGCTGAAACAGCAGCAGTGTGAAAGAACAGTCATGAAGTGGTGACTGCAATGTTACTCCAGGTCACTACATCTCTTCCCTGTAAGTGGGTCAGGACTAAACTCACAGGTAAATCAAGCAGAAGAACTGACTTGTAAGGAGGCTTCTGACCTTCTGCATGCTTATCTAATATTCTCATTGTTAAATTAATTTATATCTGGGCATAGGCTAATTTCAAAGCTCAAATTGATAATTTAGTTTTTAAAATGCCATTGTTCAAACAGCATGCCAAATAACTTCAAAAATATACAATCTACTACTAACATTATATCACTAAAGACAGAGTCTTTATTGTTTTCGATTAAACAATTATTTCAATTGTGTCTCACTTCTCTAGTAAACCTGCATCCCTGCCTCCAGAGCACAATAGCTTCTAAAAGATAGTAAAGATTTAGGTTATGAAGATCTCCCCTTGCTTACTGCTCAGGCCACAGACATCTGCATGCTGCTGCACGGTGCAGGTCTCAGCTTTCCTCATGGGCTGCAGAAATCCTATTGGCCCACTTCCCTCCCAGCACTCCCTTTTCTATTCTTTACCAAATCTCAAAGCTTCTCAGTGTCTCCTTTTGAATTAACCTTCAAAATGTCTTAGTGACTATAGGCCACTCCCAAATTATTATTTTTTTCTTGTGCTAAATATTCAAGATAAAACCCAGAGATTCACAGACTAAAGTGCTTCTCCTCTTTTATGGAGACTTTGGAAAAGTTATTTTAGTACTTTTCCATTATATTAAAAACCATTTTTAAAAAGTAATCTCATACAAACCAAGCACATAACTATTTGAATTTGCTGCATTCAATGCAAACAGAAACAGAACAAAAACTTGGCTAAATGATTTGTAATCTGTTACCTTGAAAATAAATTTCCATTTAAGAATATTAATTCACCCACACAATGAAATGACCCAATTTCAAAGCCTGTGCTAACTGTAACTTGTTTCTTCCAATAAGTTTTAAGTAGAAATATCTGGTTTATAAAAATAATTTAGATTAAATTGATTATCATCTGTCTGTAAAGGATCTAGAAGCAAATCATAGAGAAGAAGAAGGAGGCACGACGGAGAGCAGCAAGCTAACATTTCTGAATACACTCAGGACTCTGCTGACTGCATCTCTTGGAAAAGAAGAAGCAGGGAAAAGCATGGCAGTGCTTAAAAGACAACGAGCAGAAGTGGCATTGATGGGATCAGGTAAATCTGTTGTAAAATTCAGTCTCTGATAAGCTAATCTCTGCACAGGATCCATTACTGTTCCAGAAAAGTAACCCAAATGTCCTACTATCAGCTGGGAGAGGTGGGCTGCTTCACGTTCTCACAGCTGTCGGCCGGCGTAAGAGTGCCTACTCAGAGCACATACTTCTTTATGTACCCATATGAACATTCAGTGCTATGGAATGTAAAGAAGTATGTATTTTGGGTAGGTAATGTCCGCCAAGAGGAAGCTAAGCTGAAGCTAAAGAAAACTCTTTCCAGGAGGATGACTTTCATACTCTGAATTAACCTGTCAAGAAAATGGCCACTGGCAATACTAACAGCCCCATTCCAAAAGTAGCAGCCAATTACGGTGCAAACTAATATCCCTTATGCTATACTTAAGAGAAAAGTTCCATGGAAGTGGATTTTAATTTTCATACTAAATCATACTACACTCTACACTGAATACTCACATGATTAAAATTTGACTACTACAGAGGAAATAGTATTGCTAGCACAAAACAGTGAGACACAGGATCAACCATTATCTGTCTTCACAATTGGATATTTTAGTGTATCACATCTATCAAATCAGGACCAACAAATCTAATAAGAAAAATAAAGCAACAAAAAGTTGATTTTACTCATATAATAGCTATTCTTCACATGTGATAAAATGTATAACCTATTAAAATCAGAGAACCTTGTAAGTCAAAATTTTTGGTTTCATTATTTTCTTTTCTGACAGCTATTGGAAACTATAATTTTTAAAGACTATCTTTTAAGTAAAATTATACTGCACACATGAAAACTGGCCTTTTTCCTTTTCCAGTTTGTTAGTTCTTAACCCAATCTGTACTTTAAGTGCAGTTAATACTTACAGCATGAAAGAGAATGATAAAAATGGCAAAACCCTAGGCCACAACTAAATCGTAAACAGGATATATTGGCAACAAACTGTCAAAAAATATAAGTCTGTATTATCCTTGCTTATAGCAAATGACATTATTCTTCTCATAATGAATTATGAACAGCTATATTAGTTATTCCACAGGTCTGGAAGGTTTTAATAATTCTTTAAGAAACATTTTCGCAACTAATGATTTGTTACAATCCTTAGAGAATACTAGCTATTCATTTAGAAAATAAAACTGAAAACTGATTTTGTTGCTTCCAAGTTCAGCTTTTGTCTAGGAGTGTTTTGAATCACTTGAAATGTCACATCCAGCACTTAGATCAGCTGTCTCTTTTGAAGTGATACATGTTAAATTCTGGGCATCTGCTGACACTGCTATTACTCAAACACTTCAACTGTCGCCCTGACAGGGATAACAGATGCTGACACTATCAGATGCTGTACTATTTTTTCCCATGGCCTCTCCTTGTCCTGATATGGCCAGTACACGAAACTCAATGATCCAAAAGCACACTTGAGCAACTGCACTTGCTGAATGGCTGCCAGGGACCTACTAAAATAGAACCAGGCAAGTGCTATCTTCAGCACTTAAGTTCAGGCAACCAAATACCTGTCTGTTTCACTATTTGGAAAAAATGATGCAAAGAATTAAAATTACATTAATTTCACCAGCACAATAATTAACAACAGATATAGAATATAATATTAAACTATTTGCATACTGAGATTGTGTTGTCCTTCTACCATATTAGTTTAAAAAATAAAATTATATGTTATTTCCCTCAGCATTCTTATTTTACAGATAAGCTATAATAAATCAAACTTTTATTGTATGAGTATGTGTCAGAAGACATTCTCTTCAGGCAGGAAATCTCCAACAGAATCACATTAACAAATGCTTAAGTACTGGTTTTAAAGTGTCACATGGTAGGTTTTAATATTCAAAATTCAGGGATTATAGCCAACTACCATACATCAATGTATCACTAACCTTATAATAAGAACTAAACAATCTATACTCAAAACAGCATAGAACTTAGTCAAGAAAATATTTTTTAATTTAATTTTATTTTTTATTTTTTTACACTCCATATTCCATTCCCCACCCCCACCCCCTCTACCCTCCAACTGCTCCACATCCCACACCTCCTCCCCACCCCACCTCAATAAAATAGATTTTTAAGAAGGTTAATTTCTGAACTTAGGGTTAGTATGCCAACATAAGCAAAAGCAAAGAATGACACTGAAGATATGTGTGATGTAATAATAAATTAAAGGACAGAGTTACTTTCTTAAGGCCATTCTTATTCTTCCACTCCATATCAGAACTTGTTAAGTCCTTAGCTATCATGCTAAAATAGGAGCAGTACAAAAATATGTAGCTAACATGACCCTTTTTCAACTTCTAGTTTAATTACTTAAAACCTGGTTTGCAGGCATGGTGGCAAACTGCTTTAATCCCAGCACTTGGGAGGCAGAGGCAGACAGATCTCTGAGGCCAGCCTGGTCTACAGAGTGAGTTCCAGGACAGCCAGGGCTATACAGAGAAACCCTGTCTCAAAAAAAAAAAAAAAAAAAAAAAAAGAACTATGTAAAGATGCACACTGATGTGAGCTGCAAGAACATCAGTGTAGGACATATGCTTAAAAACATGAATTTCCTGTTAACAACTGGTACACTAGTGTGGGAACCTCTAATAGCTGTTATGCTATATTTCTGCAGAGGAGCATTTAACCTGTTTGGATCCTACACCAGCAGTGGCAATGCTTTGCTAAAGCTGGTAAAATGGAACCAAATCGCCTCTTCAATGGATTTGGTCCCCTTCAACCAGCTGTAGCTATGCATTGATTACACATGGACAGCCAGTGTTTTGTGAACATGAATTACATCTCAACTTACTAAATTCATACAAACTGTAATTAAAAGCAAATAACTAGCAACTGTCAGTTCTATTTGGAAGAACTAAAGTGGTTAAAGATGTTTCTTAAAAGCTTTATGAAACTGTGATAAAAAGAATTTCAAATAAAGTTATTTATTTGTGGTCGTGGTATTATCTTTTCATTTTAATTAATAAAATTTAAAAATTTTTATAAAAGCACTTTAAATCTTAAAAGTGACACAAATTTCTTCTTCTTCTTCTGAAAGTGATAATAAAATGCCTACTGTACCTCTAATAAAAATGATAAAATATTTGAGAAACTCACGGAAAATTCACCTAAAAACATGATGGGAATATCTCACTTTTCACATGGGCATACATAAAAGTTATTTTTTTTAATTCTTAAACAGTACTTGATGTGTGTCTGTGTGTTTCTGTCTGTGGGTCTGTGGACATGAGTGCAGGAGTGCAGTGTGTACCTGTGTGTGTCTGTCTGTGGGTCTGTGGACATGAGCGCAGCTGCCCACGGAGGGCACAGACACTGGATCCCTCTGGAGTCACACACGGGTATAAGCCATCTACCATGGGTGCCTGAAACTGAACTAACATCCTCTTTTAAAAAAAAAAAAAAAAAAAAAAGGCAGGATATGCTCAAAACTACTGAGCCATCTCTCCAATGTGCATGTTTTAAGTTACAGAAAACCATAATAATATTTAGTATGCCAGAAATGCAGTAATGATCTTCAATAGGACTAAGCCTTCAATTTTGCCACTATTTAACTGGTCTTAGCAGAATGTTATCCAGCGACAGACTTTAACAATAAACATCTAATTCTTCTGAACCCAAAGCAAAGGTTTTGTAATGTTTAAACAGAAAGAAAATGCTAAAACATTACTACTTACTACTTAGGAACTATATCAACTCCTCTCACTTGCTAGCTGACAACCCTTCACTAACAAACATGCCATTGCTCTGTCTTTGTCCTTCAGAGAAACTTTCCTCACAAGTGTCTAAGTGAAAAGAAACTGAAGGAAACAAAACCAGAGACCAATATCCATCCAATATTCGCAGTAACTACAAAAGAACTGCGAATGGTTTCCGCGGCTTACTAAGCACCAGGTTCAGGAATGGTGAAGGCCTGCAGGCGGGTGCCTGGGTAAGCACCCGGTTCAGCAATGGTGAAGGCCTGCAGGCGGGTGCCTGGGAAACCGGGGTGCATGTTCATCCAAATAAAGCTGGCTTTCACTTTTTATCAATCTTGATTTACAACAGAAATTTTACCCAACTGAGATATAATAACAGGACTATCTAGGGGGAAATATCTCTATAAACATCAAATATCTAGCTAAAGATATAGTTGAAGAATGTCTTGCATATACAATGTCCTGGGCTCAATATCCAGTACCCCCAACATATAAACAAAAACACCAAGTATCAGAAAATATGACCAATGTTATTCTGAGTTACAATTCCTAACCCTACAGAGATCAGCTTTTAAATTTACAAGATTTTGATCTGCACCTTCAAGTCCAGGTTTCAAAGCATACCTTCCATAAACATAAGGCACCTGGACATATTTTTTTTCCTTTTCTGGGGGAGGGGGGCTTTTGAGACAGGGTTTCTCTGTATAGCCCTGGCTGTCCTGGAACTCACTCTGTACACCAGGCTGGCCTTAAACTCAGAAATCCACCTGCCTCTGCCTCTGCCTCCCAAGTGCTGGGATTAAAGGCGTGCACCACCACTGCCCGGCCTAGATATACCTTCAAGTCCAGGATAACAAAAGTTTTTCTTCAGAAAAGCACATCCAATAATTATGCTATATGGCGCTGCTGATGCACTACTGAAAAATTACTGTTAATAACTAAAAGCAAAGCCAGGAAGTGTACTCAGTTTACACATACATACATATACATACATACATAAATACATACATACATACATACATACATACCCAAGTGCATATGCAAATTCTGGAAACTTCCCACATTTTCAATCAAAACAAGTGAAAATGATTACAAGCAAACTTGTTATGAGATGAACTTATACAATGTCGAAAAAAAGTTAATGGAGGAAAAAGTGCAAATGTTCCAAAAAGAAAAACTCTCAAAAACACCCGAGAATTAAACTAACTAAAAGAACTATTGCTAGTTACAATTAAAGTGGAATGGAAGTCCAGCATACAACATAATAAGTAATTCTGGACTGTACCAAAACAAGATCACAAGCACAGGGTAAAATGTTACAATATGGATGACAGACACATTAACAAGTAAGGCTAGAAAATGCTCAAAGAAAAGGAAAATGTTAGTACATTTGTTAATATTTGACATTGTATCTTAAAAGAGGAAAAATGTTAGCATATGGAAATAATAATGTGTCATATCTGCTTTTTTTAAAGTAAGAATAAAGGCCTAAAGTCTAGGAGAGCTAACTTTAATAAACCTCAAAGCATCCCAACATGCTATTACAATTGATACATATATTTATTTAAACATTTAGTGTTTTCCAATAAAACCAGTATATGGCAACCACAGTCACAGCTGCCCAAAATACATTGAGGAAATGGAATAAGGGAGTCATGTAGCTTTAACCAAAGCCATTTTATCATATAAAGTGATACATTCTCCTTTCTTTTAAAAATATTTATCTATATATGCATGTGGGTATATGTGTGTGGCATTGTAAACATGTAGAGGTCAGAGAACAACTTGCAGAAGTCACTTCTTTCCTTCTCTAACTGGGTCATGGGGACTGAACTCATGTCATCAGGCAACAAGCACCTTTACCCACTGAGCCATCTTCTCCAGCCCCTTTTCTTTCTTTTCTTAATGTCATCTAATACAAAGTAGCTGGTTGAAGGAGTCACTGTTAACATATTTTCTGAAAAATTCAAGCATTACAAAGAATTAATTCTGTAATTAATTATACATTATCTTCTTAAAATCTTGTGGTGTCTTTACTGTTAAGACTAATTTGAATGTCTACTGTATAAATGTGAAGGACATACATGAATATGAACATCTCTAGACCTCATGGAAAAGGAATATGGAAATGTACACAGTTAACAGACAGCACTAAGCAGGCCACACATGTGAGTAACAGACACAACAGAACTCTAGCAGAGGAGGCAGTTACAGGTGGGAAGAAAGGAAAGGTGGCTAAGACAACATGGTCATGAAAGAAAACGTTTAAGAGCCAGGAGGAAGAGAGAAGACAGCCCACTTTAGACAGTAACATAACTACAGGGCAAGGGAGGCTGAAAGATTTTAATTAGTGGGAGAAAATTCAGAGAGAGGGGCTCTGGACACTCAGCCTATAACCCCAGCACTAAAGACTGAGGCAGGAAGATGACAGACAGCTCCAGGACCACTTGAGCTACACAATAAAATTATCCTAAAAAATAAAAAGAAATGGGCTTGAATGCAACCCCAGGTATATAAATAAAATGAGGCTGTCACACTCAATCAGAAGCTGGTAAGAGGGCTGGGACCACAACTTGATGGCACAGTGCTTCCCTCAAAGCTGCCTGAATACAATCACCAACTGCTAGCAAAACACCAAATTAAGGCCTTAAAACTTCAGCTTTTAGCCGGGCAGTGGTGGTGCAAGCCTTTAATCCCAGCACTCGGGAGGCAGAGACAGGCGCATTTCAGAGTTCGAGGCCAGCCTGGTCTACAAAGTGAGTTCCAGGACAGCCAGGGCTATACAGAGAAACCCTGTCTCGAAAAACAAAACAAAACAAAAAAACAAAACAAAACAAACCCTTCAGCTTTTAAAAGAACTGAGACGATGTACATGATGAGCTTAGAAGAGGCTTACTGTCCTCATCTATCTTAAGGGTGGAGACATAATAATTACTATCTCCTTTACAGTGCAAATGTATGAAGAGTTCAAATATTTGTAATCTGAAAAGAATTCAGTGTGTACTGGACAAAATGGCCCTTCAATTCACCTAAAACAGCAGTTCCCCCCGCCAAAAAAAAACCCTGTTGTCTTCTCTAACTACCCTCAAGTGGTGATCCTAAGAAGTTTTAAACATAGCAAAAGAAAAAATTGAAATATGATATAAAATACATTAATGAGCAATGAACATGTAAAAATTCCAAAGAATAAGAATTCACAATAGCTGGAGAGATGGCTCAGCAGTTAAGAGCACTGACTGCTCCTCCAGGGATCCTAAGTTCAATTCCCAGCAATAACATGGTGGCTTCACAGCCATCTGTACTGGGAATCCAATGTCCTCCTCTGGTGTCTGAAGACAGCAACAGTATACTCATATATATAAAATAAATAAATCTTTTAAAAATTTTCACAATAGATAAAGCAAACATCAAAGTGAACATTTTTCTTAGTCAGTATATTATAGTGTTTTACTTAACTATAAGGAGACACAAGTTGTTTATGAAAACCTTATCATTTGTACTTGTCTCCAAAAGCAGCCCTCTCAAATTTTAGCCAGCAAACCCTGTTATTCTAGTAGAACACCCATTACTAGAATATAATTAATGTTCCTTGGTATCACATATCTAAATAATGCAGTATTACAATGATCATAAATACTTGACACCATGTAAATGGATAATATGTGAAATTAGAAGACAACTTGCAAAGGATGTTGAAGAAACAAAAAATCTTAAGATACGTTTAATTAAAATCTTTAGGTATTTTTTATCTACATTCAATAGACTACTTCACAATACTTATACTGGAGCAACATGTACCTAATGAATGAAGGCATATTTTTCACAGAGCTTTATCAGATGCTGAAATTAAGTCAAATCTGTCCTCATCATATCAGGAAAATGACTACCACAGCCAACAGGAAACCATCTTTAAGTAGTACCTAAACAATAAAGAGGACCTTTACCTGGGGTTCCCTCTCAGTGCAGCGTGGTGCAGGGCATTGAACCCGTTATTGTTCGTGATGGTCACATCTGCTCCAGCTTCCAGAAGAACTGCCAGAATGTCATCCCGTTTCTTACTTATGGCATCATGGAGAGGGGTGTCACCTTCAGAGTCCTTTTTTAATTTTTTTTAAGTTTAAAGAGACTTCCATTAGTTCTCCTTCCATTGATCACCACATCAACAGGAAGACTTTCACTACTACTAAACAAAGAAGCAGGCTCTCCAACAAGCAATCATGCTCTAGGTTCCTGTTGGTCTGTTTCTGACATGGACATAATGGTAGTGGTGGTTCTTTCTGAGACACATTATCACACTGCAGCCTAAGCTAACCTTTAACTTACTCTATATAGTTGAGGCTAGCTTTGAACCACCGATCCTCCTGCCCCTTCTTTCTGAGTGCTGGGATTACAGACATGTATTAACACACCCAATGTAACACTCTACTGTCCTTGTGTACCATGCACAAAGCCTTGGGCTCCATCTCCAGCACCAGAGGAAACGGACATGACAGTTCATACCTATAACCCTAGCACTTGGAAGGTGACAAGTACAAAGATTAGAAGTTCAAAGTCATTATCATCTACAATGTCAGCCTGGGCTACAAGACACCCTGACTCAAATATTAAAACAACCTACAGCAGCACTTGTAGGTCCCAATACCATGACTTTAAGGCCAGTATTTTCAGCCTTAATTACATAAGTATAAGTAATTTTTCAGTTTCCTACATATTAATAGAATATGCAGCCACAGGTTGAAAGTCAACAACTACTGTGTTTTCAGAGGGCGGGAAAGTGGCTTAGTTCAAAGTAGAAACAAATCCAATAAAAAACTCTAATTTCTGAATCTATTTTTTTAAAAACCGGTTCCTGTATGTATAGGGGTGCAGTTTGTGGTGCAAACACAAGAACAGGTGCTTACACCCAGAGAAAGAGCAGCTCCATTACTCTACTCTTCTCACTTACTTACCAGAGACAGGGTCTCTGACTACCTAGCTAGGCTGGCTGGCCAGTGAGCTTTGCATCCACTTGTCTTCAGCATCCCAATGTTATAGACATGCCCAGTTTGTTGTGTGGGTGCTAAATATCTGAACTTATGTTCCCTTGCTTACATAAGTGCTCTTACTCACTGAGCTGTCTCTTTACTCTCTCAATCTACCTTTTGTGGAGGTATTTATCATTAATCAATTTATGAATTGATTAATGAATTCTAATTATCAATCATCTGCAAAAGTGAATTATTTGGTGCTTATATACAATTTGTAGCTTTACAAAGGCATATATAGCATACCCTCTATTATTTGCCATAGTTGTCAAATCCAGCTTTCCACTTGTTTTTATAAATTAAATTTTACTGGAACACAGCCATACCCATTCATCTATGTATTAGCTATGATTCCTTTATTCTGTAATGGCAGAGATGTATGGCCTTGAAATAAAATACATGAAAACTTATAGTATCATCTGCCCGTGTTTAGGAAATGTTTTCCAATCACAGGCACTCACCTACATAAGGTATTCCTAACACGAGTTCAATCCAATCACCTACCTCCTATTTGGTGGCACTAAAAATGTGCAGCCTTTCACCTGAGGTGAACTAATATGTCCTGGAATACCTTTCCATGGGTCCCTGGTCTGTCTTGCTTCCTGGTCCCCATAACAGCTATTCCAAAGGGCAAGTTTCAAGTATGCTTTGTCTATTACAATCCCTACACATACCTGTCTCCCACTTCAGGTTAGTAGCTCTCAATTACTTCTCCTTAACAAAACACTCTCAGTTCTTCCTCTGTTCTCTAGTCCTGCCTCCTACAAGCAGGATATAAAGCTACATCCTAGTTTGGAAGAAATCATTTGGGACCAAGCAGTACCTGCCACTCTTCTACTCCTCTACCACTCCTGGACTTCAGCCATTCCCTAATATCTAGAATCATTCATGACACAAGCTATTTAAGATCACAATGATTACTCCTGTTGTCTTCTAATTATTACTGCATTTTCAACTTAAAGAAAGTAGTTTTACATATTTGAATAGTGCTCAAGAACATTTATTTAAAAATAATACTCATTATTTATTATAAATTATTATAAAATGTATTTAAAAATAAATTTATTTAAAAATAATATTTCAAGTCTATTTTGTTAAAAATGATCAAGATAGAAAAAAGGCTAGAAAGAAATCTACTGATATTTTATGATTATATGCTGTATTATTTTTCTATGAAATTAAATACTCATTCCAAATTTTAACCTTGTGTATAGAAAAAAATAGTGTTCATGGACACAGACCATGTTTCTCTTACATATATGGTATAAGTTCATCTAGTTGTTAAACTAGCTTAGAAAAAAAACCATTTTTAGGCAAAATTTTTGTTTCAAAAATCAGGCTACTTTCCTTTCTTCTTAAATCAACATAATTTATTTTCCAAAACAGGCTTAAACCTAGAACCTAGAATAATAAAGCTACAATGAAAATATTTAAATAGTTGCAAAGTAAGTCATTTTATATCAGCCTGTATCTTGGATGTCCTTCACAATAACAAATTTACTACAGAACTTGGTAAGCCACTTTAACCAGTCTTACCAATGCCTGCTTAGTGTACTCCTTTCAAGTCTTACCTGGAGACTGGGATGACAACCAAAGTCCAACAAAGTCTTCACAACTTGAAGATGACCTTTATTGACAGCGATATGAAGAGGCGTCTGTCTACGCTTATTACGAGCATTCAGGTCAGCACTGCCTCGGTGTAGGACTTCTATGACTGCACCCTCATCTCCAAAGGCTGCATGGTGAACAGCTCGATCTCCATCTTTATCCTGAAGGTCAGCATGAAAGTTCAATCAGGGACAAGTTAAGAAAAAAAAATCTAAACCAGGCGTGGTAGCGCAGGCCTTTAATCCCAGCACTTGGGAGGCAGAGGCAGGCGGATTTCAGAGTTCGAGGCCAGCCTGGTCTACAAAGTAAGTTCCAGGACAGCCAAGGCTATACAAAGAAACCCTATCTCGAAAAACCAAAACAAAACAAAACAAAACAAAACAAAACAAAAAAAAGAAGCAGAAAAAGAAAAAAATCTAAAGCTATAAAATATCACAAACCGAATTAACTGCAGAAAAGTTGTGGGAAAGTAAATATAAAATGACTATAAGTTAGTTGCATTACACCATATTGAACTAAGCCAATACCAGGGTATTTTACTAAAACAGTAGCACTAGAGATCAAACCTAGGGACTCACATAGTTGAGGCACATGCTCTACAGCTAGTGCCATCCAGCTCATAACAAAAAGTCTTTTAAACAGAATCTGATGTCTCCTCCCACTGGCCTTGGGCCCTCCTCCTGCCTCACTATCCCAAATCCTGGCATTTCCAGAATGCACAACTAATCCAGGCACAAGACAACCACACTACTACCAAAAAAGATATAAAAAAATATGCTCTTAATTACCTTTACACAGGAATTGGACATTAGTCAAATTACATCTAAGTCAGATGCTACATTTAACTGCTGAACATACCCACTTCTGTGTATTTGAAAACAGAAATTCTTGCTAAATAATGCTTTTTTAAGATTTAAAAATGATCCAAGTGGTAGTGGCACACTCTAATACTCTGGGGACAGGGGCAGACCTCTGTGAGTTCCAGACCAGCTTGGTCTACAAAGCAAGTTCCAGAACAGAAAAAGCTATATAGAGAAATTCTGTCTCAAAATAAAATAAAATAAGATAAAATTCCAAGATTGTGTAACTCTTTCAGAGGAATTAAACTATGCTTGCCATACTGTTTGTAACAGTCATACTTCTAAAGAGATCAGAGATTAACCTTATTTTTACATAAAAGAAACTATAAAGGGGAAAGTGCTTGTACTGTATCATAAAGGTAACATATATTATGCATCACATATATTTACAATATAATTAGCCTCATTTCCTTTGCAGAGATAGATATACATAGAGAAGGGTACTATAATACTCCTACTATCTCCATGAGAACACTACACTCCAAATGTTAACACCATTACACTTGAATGTATGCCTATTCAAGTATTCCTCCAAAACAGAGACTCCCAATCTTTATATCAGTACCTAGCAGACTCCCTAGATTTTACAAAGGGTTTGGTACCCATGATCACTTAAAACTACTTCTCAAGGATCACACAAGTAAATACCATTGTAATTAAATACTTCTAAAACTAATGAATAGATAGGTTTGGATTTTATTTTGTTTTGTAATATTTTCCTTTTATCTTTCAAACAGGTATCAAGGGTGATATTTTTGTAGGAATCTGGTTCAGTTACATTTCTTGAAAAGGTAGGAAATTTACCTTGTGGATATTTCTAGCTGAATCAAAATAGGAGTTTTGCAGACAAAAACCTCTTGTGTACTGTATGTGTATCACTTGTCAATACAAACCCTATGGCCTATAGGAATGGGCAGAACAGAAGCTGGGACATTCAGTAGACAGAAAGGATTCTGGAATAGAGCCAAATGAAGAAGATTTGGGCCCCAGACATATTAGACAGTTGCATATAAACTAAGGACCAAGTAAATAGCAGAACTTAGAATAGAATAGTGGGATTATTATACTATAAACCAGTTGGGGAACGGCCTAGCTATGACATAGGTATTTGTAAATATATTTGAGTCTCAGAGTCATTATTTCCAGGAGCTTGGGGCCGGGAGAAAGCTCCCTTCTACACGAAGGTTGTTACATTTCAATACTAAGAAAGAAGGACTAGGAAGCAACCAGAGAAGGTTCCAGTCTCACACTGAGCAATAGGTAAGTGGTTTCAAAATACATCAGTATAAAGGAATCGTTCTGTTAAATACCAGGACAGACTCAAGTTTACAGCCATCAAAATGGCTTTAGATATTTGTTCCCAGGAATGATAATTGAAATTGCTATTAAAGATCCCCTCACTCTTAAAAGCTGATTTTGAAACCACTTACCACCTACTGCCCAGCTTTATAGTTTTGCTTCCATGAATGAGATAACCAGAACTGGACAAAGGAACATTCATTTGAGATAGAGATAGAGAAAGAGAGATAGAGAGATGGATAGATGGATGGATGGATAGATAGATAGATAGATAGATAGATAGATAGATAGATAGATAGAAGACAAAGAACACCTAGACTGTCTTCTTCTGCCTGTTAGAAAATTTTAGTTAGAATAAATACAAGTGATACCAAAGTGTCGTGTTACAATTGATGCTTTGTTTCTCTTTCTCCATATTATAGTCCCTTAAAATATTATCACAGACAAGAAAACAGGAATTTTGTGTTTTCAAAGAATGAAAACAAGTTAACTTGCTACACTGCAATAACAATAGGCATGGCTATAAAAGTACCACCTTTTAAGAAATTACAACTTGGGCTGGTGAGATGGCTCAGTGGTTAAGAGCGCCGACTGCTCTTCCAAAGGTCCCGAGTTCAAATCCCAGCAACCACATGGTGGCTCACAACCATCCATAACGAAATCTCATGCCCTCTTCTGGAGTGTCTGAAGACAACTACAGTGTACTTACATATAATAAATAAATAAATCTTAAAAATAAAAAAAAAGAAATTACAACTTTTATAATGGAACTTTTTACCCAGTATCATTGTAGAAGCAAAAATATAATTTAAAATTTGGGTTTATGGCTAAATAAGGTAGCTCAATCAGTAATTATTTGCCATACATACAGAAATATATGTATGTATACAAATGGGACTGGGGGAAAAGGAAGGAAAGAAGGTACAGAGAAAAGAAGGAGAGAGTGGAAGGGAAGAAGGGAACGAGGGAAGGAGAGGAAAGCTCGGGGTCTGTGGGGAAGCCTCACACTGCTCCTGTTGCTTAGCCCTCAAGTCAAGAGTTCTCAAAACCCTTACTAAAATCACAATTTCCTAATAACCTAAGAATGTTTGCATTCTATCTAAAAACAAAGGTCATTTATCTAAACTTCCATATCTTAATACTCTATCAGTAAAGGAAATAAAATCCCAAATCCCTGAAGAGGCCTGAAATTTGCTCCCACAGGCCCTGATGCACTAAGCTGTACATAAAGTGGACACAGAAAGTGACCCTGTGCTCAGTAAGCTAACAAAGCCAACTTTCCCAGACAGTTTGCTGAGCTTTTCCTAAGTCAGAGAAACAGGAAGGAAATTTGATGCATAATCTATCCCCAGTCAAAAACCTGCTAATGTTAATTCTTACGTGGGGAAAAAAAAAAATCAATGCATTTTTTTGTCTATCTTGAACTATGAGTTGTATTTACATTTTAATTAAATTTTTAAATAGTTTTTTTTCAACATTTGTGAAACTGGGTTTTGTAGTGTCATGTCTGGGTTCTGAATAACAAGCATCCTTTTATTTGCTAATTCCATTACAAAAACTAATTACATTAGCAAATATACAACTTTTCTTGAATTGATTCCAAAGGCAATCAAACCATACACAGCATCAGTAGCAAAATGTTTAATATTATGTTTTTACCATTTTAAACTTCTGAACAATTTAATAGAGAAAAATAGGGTAAAATACTATGTTTATCTTCAAGATTGTAAACATCTATTTGGGTTTAAAAAAAACTAAACTCTAGAGGTGAGTACAGAGCTTCCCTCTTCTCCCACCTAAATCAACAGTCTAACAAAGATCAGAAAAGACAAGGAGACTCCACTCAGTGTTCCAACATAGTACAGATGGGAAAAATTTAACTGGATACAACTAACACAGTGCCTATGTGACCAGGAACCGTGTCCCAGCCACTTCACTTCAAGATGTGCTAACACTGTTTCTCTCTACATTGATTGGTACAGTCTGATTAAGGCTTACATCTTACCCTTCCTTCTCAGAGATCCCAAGAAACTGTTGTGATATTAGGAATATTGTTGGGATACATAGGAATATTGCTTTTCATAATCCTTCTTCAAGTGATATAAATCTGCAGTAGCAGAAAGCATATGGGAGGGAAATCTAAAGAAGCATACAGCACAAGTCAGGGTCTCACATTCTAGTTAATCAACAGTTTCCAAACCAAAGGACTGTTGACAAACATCTGACCAACAGCACACAGCTCTAGCTCCAGTCTTACATGTTTACAGTATTAACTGGCCACTTATTTTATATTAATTCAATTAAGCAGGGAAAAAGTTACTGATGAGAGCAAATTCAATGACATTGAATCAACTGCACCCTATTCTGTAGGCATCTCCTGAGGACAAGAAGTATACATCTCTGTGTACTCCTGACTGTCCTGGAACTTACTCTATAGACCACGCTGATCTCCGACTCACAGAGATCCACCTGAGTCTGCCTCCCAAATGCTGGGATCAAAGGCATGTGCCACCACTGCCGATGAATAAAATAACTTTTAACCCACATCTAAGTTCCTAAATTCAGTCAGGAAAAATCCAACTTTTATGCTACTGCAAATGAAAAATCCTATTATATATCTCACTCATAATAAAACATCATAGTAAAAATAAATGCTATGTAGTTGGAGTCTTCCTCAATGTTAATTTGAAGTTTAAGCATCTGGGTCTAGAGAGATGGCTTAGTAGTTAAGATCATGAACTACTTTGCAAAAGGACTCATATGCAGTTCCCAGTACCTACATCATAACCACACACAACTCCAGCTCAAAGGGATCTGATGCCACTTTCTGGTCTCCAAAGACACCTGTATGCACATGTACACACACACACACACACACACACACACACACACACACACACACACACGCCTGGCACCAGTAAATGTATAGTGACAGACATATAAGCACAAACAGGCATTCTCTTTCCTCCTACCAAAAAATAAAGGGGGAGGGGGCTACAAATTAAAAATCATTCAAACTATCCATGGGCAACAGAAAATTCCAACATCAATGATGAACTATTTAATGGTAAATAGTTCATAAAATGAACTATTTTATGGTAAAACACCATAAGCTCTTTAGGTATCCAGTAAAGTACAAACAATTAAAGGGAAAAAAAGTAGCATAAGATCAGGAAGACCTTTTTAAAAGCATATATATAAAATAAAAATAAATTTAAAAAGAGGAAGAGCTAGAGAGATACTCTAGTAACTGAAGCATTTTAATGCTCCCACAGGAAAGTTTAGAGGGCAAAACTACTACTCCATAGCCTGGACTAAACTAGAATAAATACAATCCTGATATCCTTTTTTTTTCTTTTTTTCTTTTTCTTTCTTTTTTTTTTTTTTTTTTTGATAATGTTACAGTTAACAAACTAAGCAAATGTTTCTACCTCATACATAGAACAGATGTCCCAGTCAAAACACCAGGGTCAGTATTTATTAACCTTTTATAATACACACAAAGTTAAGCATGTGCACATGCAGGGATAAAGACCCACTATAAAGTTAAAAATAATAATAAACAGGCTAAGCAAATGACAAATGGACTTTTAAGAAAAAAAGATCTCTGAGTGTTAGATAAGAAAGATGTTGATTCCAAGTGTATACATCCCCTTATACATTCCTAGTAGGGATCATGGGTGAGCACAGTAGGGCTCCCAATAGCATTTCTACCCTAACAGAAGGAGGCTACGTCTCAAATATTGAGAAATCATTAAAAAGAGAGAGAAGGAGTGATGGGGAAAGAGAAAGATAGAAGAAAGCTCTAAACTATCTTTTCTTAATTTTTCATTTTAATTTGGACAACACAGGGTGAATATTAAATTTCAAGAATGAAATTCCATCTTATATGGAACTATTTCTAGAAAAAGTTTACTCAGTCTTGTTTTCAAGCTTAGTTTATATACCTCTGCTTCAACATCAACATTTTGCTTCAAAAGCAATTTCAAAATATCCACATGTCCGTTTTGACTAGCAGCTTGCATTGCTGTGTGACCAGCACACTGTCCGTTTACCTAAAAAAGAAAGAAGAAAATATTAACAAACATCACAAATCAGAAATAGCCAATAAATATGAACTTTTAAATCTTGTACAACATATGATTCTTTGAGAGCAATCTAACATTACAAATATCACAACAAATATCATCAAAATTATTTTAAAAAAATAAAATGAGAGACAAGGCTATAGTTATTAACTTGGCTGTAGTAGGTGTCTGTCCTAGGCCATTGATTTTTGGTTATGCCATATTTAGATTTTTGTCTCAAGAGCTTTTAAATTTCCTTTACTTTTCCTTAATCCAGTATTTATGTGTAAATTGTTGATTGCCACAAACATCATATAATTTCCAAACCTATTTTCTACTTTACCAATATAGGCACAACACTGCTAAAACACTAATTTGCCTGGTGTAATAGTAGCAAGACAGTGATGTCAGTAACTTTTCTGATTAGATATGAGTCCTGGTATACAGGAAGGATTTCATGCCTGGTACTGTAAAAGAAAAAAAGTCTGTGCCTGGATCCTGGACCCTAGGCTTAAGGGGTAACCTATATTGTTTTGTTCACAAGTCATGCTGTGAAACTCTGCTTAATGCTCTTCTATCAATAGATTTGTTTCATTGGATGACAGTTAATATAAAGATTCACAATTGGCCCAAGTACTGGCTATATTCTCACCTGTGGGTGAGTCATCTATACCAACCTCCCTCAATCCAAGACTCATCATGAAAGAGATGGAAACAAAGTCACAGTCAGAGAATGGAAGAGCGTCATGAAATGCTGACTTCTGGACAGTACACAGCAGTCGCACATATCAAACTGCAGCACTCTAGTCACTCAGTACAGATCTAGTCCTTAGCATTCCAGCATGGAGCCCAGCAGTGTTGGAGCAAACCTTTACTCCAAGTACTTAGGAGGTAAAGGCAGGCAGATCCCTGTGATTTGAGGCCAGCCTGATCTACAGATAGAATTCCAGGACAGCCAGGGACCCTATCTCAAGAAAAGACAAACAAGATTCCAGCATGGGTGGGGAGGAGCCCCTAACACTTCACTCCTAGAGGAACCGATAGATGCCGAGGAAGAAAAGATCACTGTCCTTTAGGAACATGGCTACTGGTAGGAAGGCTGCCTATGCCAGAAGATGGCCCCACACCCATGCCATGCATATACTGGGCAGTACTGCTTGGCCTCTCTTCTTTAAAAAAGGCATGAGATGAGTTGAGAAAAACTGAGGGCAGTAGGAGGAGTTGAAGGAGAGTAGTGATCAAAATACACTGCACACAGGTATAAAATTTCTACAAGTAAATAAAACTGCTATCAAAAAAGGCCCCAAGGGCTGAGAGGATACAGTTTAGTGCTGCAGCACTTGCCTCAAATGTGCAAAGCCCTGTATCCCAATCCACACAATTATGACCAAAGAGTACAGATAAACTATGTTAGTTAAGACTTTTTCCAGCTTCTGACTATTATAAATAAGGCTGCTATGAACATAGTGGAGCACGTGTCCTTATTACATATTGGAGCATCTTCTGAGTAATAAATGGATATTAGGCCATAAGCTCAGAATACCCAAGATACAATTCACAAAACACATGAAACTCAAGAAGAAGGAAGACCAAGTGTGGATACTTTGATCCTTCTTAGAAGGGGAAACAAAATACCCATGGAAGGAGTTACAGAGACAAAGTGTGAAGCAGAGACTGAAGGAATGAGCATTCAGAGATTGCTCCACTTGGGGATCTATCCCATAAACAACCACCAAACCTAGACACTATTGTGGATGCCAACAAGAGCTTGTTGACAGGAGTCTTATATAGCTGTCTCCTGAGAGGCTCTGCCAGTGCCTGACAAATACAGAAGTGGATGCTCACAGTCGTCCATTGGACAGAGCACAGGGTCCCCAATGAAGGAGGAGCTAGAGAAAGTACCCAAGGAGCTGAAGGGGTTTGCAGTCCCATAGGAGGAACAATACTATGAACTAACCAGTACCTCAGAGCTCCCTGGGACTAAACTACCAACCAAAGAAAACACGTGATGTGACTCGTGGCTCTAGCTGCATATGTAGCAGACGATGGCCTAGTCAGTCATCAATGGGAGGAGAGGACCTTGGTCCTGTGAAGGTTCCCAGTAGAGTGAAATGCCAGGGCCAGGAAGCGGGAGTGGGTGGGCTGGTGAGCAGGGAGAGGGGGGAAGGGATAAGGTATTTTTGGAGGGGCAACTAGGAAAGGGGATAACATTTGAAATGTAAATAAAGAAAATATCTAATAAAAAAATACAAACTGAAAAAGAAGATTTTTTTTCTTGTGACAAATACTTGAGAATAACAACTTAAGGAAGGAATGATTCTTTTAATATACATTTTTGGAAGGGTTTATGCCTTAGACCATCATGGAGGAGAAGGAAGGACAGAAAAACAATCATAATAGACAAGGGAGGAGGGAGGGAGGGAGGGAGGGAGGGAGGGAGGGAGGAAGGGAAGAAGAGAAGGAAGATGGATGTGCCTGTACTGGGCTAGCCTCCCCCTTTTCTTTTACTTGTACTCCCAGTCTGTTGGCTTGTATTGCACACATTCAAGGATATCCTTTAACTCTCCACCCACTACCTTAAGTTTTTCTGGAAATATTCTCCTCCTACACACACACACACACACACACACACACACACACACACACACACACACTTATTTTACCAATGTCCTAGATGCTTCTCAATTCAATTAAGTCAATAATCCACATTAACCATCACACAAATTATCTTTGTGCTCCAAGGAATGTAAAAACACAATGAAATCCAAAATCTATAGAAGGCACAGGATCCTGAAGGTCAGAGTGTGTGCTGAATCAGGTCAGCATGTGCAAGGCCATGGTCTGAAGACCAGAACTCACAGATCAGAGCAGAAATAAATGAAGCAGAAAACTGAAAATGAAATCAAGTAAACAGAGAGTGTGCTTTGACAAAATAAAATAAATTAGACCAATCCTTAGCGTGACTAAAGGAAAGGAGGAATACTGAAAACTGGAGATGAAAAGCAAATATTATAGCCAACAGCATGGAGAACAGCAAAGGAGCACTGAGCGGCAAGGGATCCTCAACAAATTAGTGAACACATAGGACATAGGTATCCTTCCTATCCTCTCTCTCAATACTGAATCTTCACAAAACAGAAAGCCTGGAGAAAAGTAACATGTAAGAGGAATCAGGAGCAACTTCCCAGACTTGCTTCATTCAACTGCACCTCTCAAGGAAGAATGAACACCAATTCTCTTCAATTATTATTCCAAACTCTATCAGGCAAGCATTATTATATGAAAACCAGACAAGGACACACACAAAACAAAACTATAGGAAAATATCCCTTTTAAAAAGATCATTCATTACAATCAGTGTAGTTCAGGCAAAGAAATGGAAAATTACATCAAGATTCATGATCAATAAAGATGATTATACTACCTCAACAAATGAAAAAGCAAGAAATTTCATGAGCATCTCAATAAATGCTAAAAAAAAAAGTACTTGATAAAATCCAACATCTCTTTATGATGAAAACTGAACAAATTAATATTGATGAAATATATTTCGATATAATAAAAGTCATATACAGTAAACAGCACCTAACAGCCTAATGAGGTAGAGTTTTCAGATTTGAAACAAGGCTAAGACGGTCACTATGACTATGTATTTATTCCACCCGGTAGTCATAGAGCATACAATCAAAAAACAAAAAAAACAAAAAACAAAATACAACCACCACCTCAATAAAGGTCATATTACTTGGGAAGAGGAAATCAAATTGTCATTGTCTATAGGGAACATGATTTCTACACAGAAAATCAGAGAGTCAGACACTATGGCAGATGTCCGTTATCCAACATCTTACAGGCTGTGGCAGGAGACTGTCCAGGGCTATACAACAAGATCCTGTTTGAAAAACCCAAGGGAAGGAAAAGGAAAGGAACTTAAGTACAGAAGGAAAAAAGGGAAAGACAGACAGATGGATGACAACTGTAAAGAATCCACCAAAAAAACTACTTGAATTAATCAACAAACTGCAAACACGATGGCAGACCTCACCAGCAAGCCATCTAAACAGAAAGCTTTTCAATCCTAGTTACAACTGGGACCCAAAAAGTAGCAAGGAATAAATTTGACCAAAGAGGTCACAGATTTCTATGATGGAATTCTAAACTACTGAGGGAAGAAACTGAAGAGTATACATAAATACAGGAAGACTCGCAAACACCATGCCTTATAAGACAGTCAGTCAAAGAGCCAAAGCAACCTACAATGCGTCCCAGTGACAACTACTGACAGAAGAACCAAAAACTAAAAAAGAAGAGGAAAAAAACCTAAATGCTCTATGAAAACGCGGGCACGCGCGCACACACACACACACACACGCGCGCGCACACACACACACACACACACACGAGCAGGAAGAACAGAGCAAAGACTACTACACTAATCTGATTTCAAAATATATTCAAAACTACAATAACTAAAACAGCCAGGCACCTACACAATAACAGGGACAAAGAACAACCAACTCCTGTATCAGTACACAGCTGATTTTTTGGCACTGGAAGAGGAGAATGCATACTGTAGAAAAGATGGTAGTTTCAATATCTAGTACTAAAAACACTATTACATGAAAAATGAAAATAGGTTCATGTTTCCTATCAACTGCAAGAGCCAAATCTAAATGGCTAAAAGACTTCAGTCTTTTTTAAATCATTAAACTACAACTAGTGCAAATGCCTCAAAGTTGTTTTTGAAATGCTCACATCCACATCTGGTCTTTTCAGCAAATCTTCCACTTTAGCCACGTCTCCATTGGCAGCAGCCTTAACCAGCTCTTCATTGAGGTCACCAGATTCTTGGGTTTCAAATAATTTCTTCAGAAGCTGGGAGAGTCTTTCTGCAAGGCACAAAACAAGCTGTTAAAGGAACAGATGTTCTCCATGTTCCTAAACACTTTCTCTGTTTTATTATTTCTAAATTCATGCTATTTCTACTGTGTACAGACAGCTACTTGTGCAAGTAATAAGCGTTAATTCCAAGCTCCATTAAATTCAACCCCATAAATATTTTAAGAGTCTTCAAATAGAGTATTTCAACTTGTAAATACAGAAAAAGTAAAGCATTACAGATTTAAATAATTTCAGATTTAGTCATACTAAAGATACTATTAACACATTAGCATGGCAATCGCACAATGATAGGAATGCCTTTTAGAGCTTAATTCTACACTACAGACAACAGAACATTACACTCTGTAGTAAACGCAACATAGCAGCAAATATAACTTAGAAATAATGTACCCTCTAGAATATCGGGGAAAACATTTTTAGGAGAAAATCAAGTTTCCGTTGAAAATGAACATAGAAATGATAAGAGCATGCTCTGTTAAGTGCCACTTGACTGTTTTTCCAAAATAGTATAACAGAAGATATCAAGCTCTAGTTTTTTAATTCTACTCAAAAGCAAAGTAATCACAAAGTGAGGTAAAAGAAAAATCAAAATGTCTGCCAAGCCCAATTATTTGAAAGTAGGTATTAATTACTCTTCACTTTTTAGTTTGTATGTATCCAAGCTAACACGATGCTTCTAGCTCAAAATAGAAATCAACACAGCTTAAGTTATCAGCATACTAGCAATCTGCAACAGGAACTCAAAAAAGAGAAAAATAAAAGTAAAATTACAAAATAAAATCTGAAATCATTGTTTCTTTTTGGATACAGGATTTCAAGACACCCAGGTTAGCCTCAAACTCAGATCCCTCTTGCTTCTACTTATCAAATATAACCACCATATCTATTAACCCAGTGGTTTGGTTTGTTTGTTTATAGGTATGTTCCATTTACTACTATGGTCCTCTCTCTTCTACTACATGGCAAAGGTGCACATACAGTGACTTAGAAAATGATGCAGAATAAACTAGACTGTACACACAAAGCTAGAGCATATGAAGAAAGGACATTAGAAACAAGTTTAGCCAAGCACTCAGCAAATTCACATTTTAGCATGTATGGTGGTTTAAATATGGTTGGCCCAGAAAGTGGTACTATTAGGTGGTGCAGCCTTGTTAGAATAGGTATGGCCCTGTTGGAGGAAGCATGTCACTACAGGGGTAGGCTCTGAGGTCCTACGTTCAAACTCCTCCCAATGTGGAAGAGAGCTTTATCCTAGTTTCCTCCTTTGGATCAAGATGCAGAACTCTCAGCTCCTTCTCCAGTCCCATGTCTACCTGGAAGTTGCCATTCTTCCTGCCATGATGATAATGGACTGAACCTCTGAACCTGTAAACCAGCCCAAATTAAGTGTTAACCTTTATAAAAGTTGCCTTGGTTATGGTGTCTCTTCACAGCAATGGAAATCCTAACTAAGACACCATCGGTTCTAATGTTACTGTAACTGATGGAAAAATATACAGGAAGAAAAACATCTTCTAGCAATAATGTTGGAAATAAAAAGTAAGCTAAGAGAGGATTTTTTTGACCAAAAAAAAAAAAAATCCCTTTCTGATTGAGATAGGAACTGAACTTCAAGTGTCTCTGTGGTGCAGAGAACCTTGATATGCCCAAGGAAAAGCACAAATTCACGGAACCTTTCCAGGAGCACCTTAGCCAGTGTAATGAATACTCAGTACACTAAAAGGAGGAAAACTGGAAAGAAGAATGGTAGGGGAAAGAGCAGAGAGGGGAGGGGAAGGTGTAAAAAAAAGAAAAAGAAAAAGTTTTAAAGTAGCTGGAACATGGTGTCACAAGCCTTTATTCCCAGCACACAGGAAGCAGAGACAAGTGAATCTCTTGAGTATTAGGATAGGCATGGCTACACAGAGAAACCCTGCCTAGAAAAACAAAGCAATAGAAACAAATTTTTAAAAAGTTTACAAATTAAGTACTCAACGTCCAAGTGAGTCTTTGCCATCTGGAAGAAATCTAAATGCACAGACAGACCATCTGTGCATGAGAACTTCTGTTTGTTTGTTTGTTTGTTTGTTTTTCAAATAAGGGTTTTTCTGTGTAGCCCTGGCTGGCCTGGAACTAGCACTATAAATCAAGCTAGATTTGAACTAAGAGATCTACCTGGGTGCTGGGATTGAAAGTGTGTGCTGCCATGCCCAGTCTGAGATCTGGGTATTACCTTTAAGGAAACAAGACAAACCTACCACCAGATGCATTGCTAATGGCTGATCCTGCAGGTGCCACCTTGGAAACTGCTGCAGGGTTATATGTCCAAGAGGTTCCACAGACTTCTACCTTTAAGTCACTGTCCGAATAAATCTGTTGTACTCGGCCAACTTTACCTAAAGTCTTAAAAAAGAAAAATGTATTATTAAATGCAATCATCACTTTATGTATTTTAAAGTGTTGATTTTACTTAGTTACTAATTTTAAAATTTTGAGAGATAACAATACTCAAATAAATTATTAGTGCAGATAAACATGACCTGTCCAATGTGAATCCTGGCCACTAATGCCTTAGACTTTTCAAAGGTCCCTGAATCTCTGTCTAGAGCCTACCTGGAGAAGAACATTGTAATAAAAAATGGGCATACCCACCAAAACTGGCTAAGTTCCCTTAGGGCAACTCACACAAGCAACAGGCTGAGTGCACTACCACAGAGGCTGCTATTTGCAGCCATTGCACACCAGGCTTTCAATAATTTTAAAGAATAGTATTTTATGATAGTTAACACAGCTAAAAAACAAACTTTTAAACTTCTCATGTTTCCTCATTTCCATTTCTGACAGGTGCAGTTATGCTGTTAGAATATATAATCACTGTTTGTGTTGCCCTTTCAAATTAATTAACCAAACAAATACACAGCATGACCAGCTGGCAGGTAGTCACCTGGATTGTATCAGTCTGCCATTCTTTAGTAGATTATCTAGGATTATGAGAACAGGGCCTTTAAATTCTTACATACTCAAAGAAATTTACAACCCCTAGAGTTAAGTTAGTTTGGCTAAATATACATTTTCTTTTTTTAATTATATTATCACTGTTTTCTACATGAAACCCTGAAATATTTTTCAATACAAAAATGTTCCTCTTCCTGTAATGACCAATAATTTGACCTTCTTTTTTTAGCAGTCGGAAAAAATTTTCTTATCCTCAAAGACTGAAGTCACTCTATCCGAGTAGGTTACTGGGTATGTCATGTGCCCTCCCTTTCAAGTTCAGCCTCAAATCTGTTTTCAATTTCAACAACATTTAGCTGGAAATACAAATGTTAGCTTAGTGGTAGACAGCTGGCTGGCATTCACAAGATGTTATTTAGACCAAAAAAAGAATTTTATCTGTTTCAAACCTTGTATGGACCTTATATATGAATATGTCAGATATTCTCTACATGTCATTTTCTATGAAATATACTTTCTTTTTCATATTTAAATTCCTCATGTTTTGATGCGTCTATTGCTCCTAAGGTATTATCTGTGTTAATTACTTGTTTTATGTTCCTTCCAACTTAACCATCACCTTTTTTCCCCTCTGAACAGCACTGGTTGTCCTGGAACTCACTCTGTAGACTAGGCTGGCCTCAAACCCAAGAGATCTGTCTGCTTCTGCTTCCCAAGTCCTGAGATTAAAGGCATGCTCTACCATCACCCAGCTTAATCATCATTTTTAAAAGGCTTTTATTTGTGCATATGCATATAGTATGTATGTATATCTGTGTGTGGTACATAAGCTCATGAAGAAGTTCATGCTCAAGCACAGACACAACACACGTGAATGCCAAAAACCAAATGTCTTCCACTATCACTCTCCATTTTTTTAATTACACTTTTATTTATTGTGTATGTAAGGTATGTGTGCACCCATGACATGGTATAAGTGGAGCTCAGAGGACAACTTGCAGAAGCAATTCTCTCCTCCTATCATGTGGGTCCTGAAGATGGAGTCAGATCATCAGCCCTTACATGCTGAACCACTTCTCCCTAGCCTCTACCTTATCATCTCAGACAGGGTCAAGTTCTCTTTCTCTCCTTCCCTCCCTCCCCCCCTCCCCTCCCTCTCTCCCTCTCTCCTCCCCTCCCTCCCTCCTCCCTCCTTCCCCCCACCAACTTATGGACCCTGGCACTTACCCATTTGTTGGCCTGGCAGGCCAGCAAGCTCCACTGACCTGCTGCTCCCTCTGCTACCCAATGCTGGAGTTACAGATACATGGCTTTTACATGGTTCTGGATGAAGGAATCAGTCCTTCATGCTTGCTTAGTAGGTACTTTATAACTGAGCCATCTCCTCAGCCAATCATCATTTTTTAAATGACCTTTTTCTTCTTTTGAATTCTTTCTTGTGTTTTAACAGCTCATTCCTGTTCTTTCATCCTTCTGTGTCTTAGCATATCCTTCATTTATTTTAGCTGATTTTGAATTGCGTCTTTAGCTTTTGTCAGGTTTCTGTGCACAGTCCTTCTTTGCAATTACATTCTGAGTCTTTTTTTTATGTACCTTTCAATTCCAATTGTTTCTAAAATTAATTTGCTTTAATTAATTAGCTAATTAATTTTATAAGCACAGTATAATATTTTTTCCCAAACTATTTACATATACTTACTGGAAGCATAGCTTCAGCCCATTCACCATGTCCTCTTTGGAGAAGTTTAATTCTTTCCAGATCATAACAAACTTGCACAAGATCACCCACTTGAAACTGTGAAGTGCCTCCTTCTGCACCCTGTGCAGCATCCCCACTTCGGACAATGTTTGCCTTAGTGAGAACAGCAGGATTGAAAGTCCATCTACAAAAACAGAACCCAGGCCCAGAAAAAATGAATTCACTCAATATATATTTAAACACTGCAGGGAGAAAAATGCACTACTTCAAAATAATAAAGCAATCCTCTGAAATTACATTCTGAATGTTTTTTTTATTAACTTTTGATGTTTACCAGTACATAACATACATAAAGAACATCACTATATATACCTCACTGCACACAGAGTTGGTTTCTTAAGAGCAGTTTAAGAAAGTTTCCTGATCACACATATATATTTATCATTCTATCCTAACCAAACTTCCTATCAAGTATAATATCAGTGATTCTCAACCTATGGGTCACAACCCCTTTGAGAGCTGCATATCAGATATCCTGTATATATCCGATATTTGTATTATGATTCATAATAGTAGCAAAATCAGTTATGAAATAGTAACAAAATAATTTTATGGCTGGGTGTCACAACATGAGGAACTGTATTAAAAGGATCCCAGCATTAGGAAGGTTGAAATCACTGTCCTATACGTTTGCCAATCTCACAGTTAAAAGACTATCTAGTTTTAATTTGCCATACATAAATGTTTTCCATAATTGCAACCCTTGTATCAAAACAAAACAAAAAAAAGTCTGGTCTGGGGCTCAGTGATAGTCACTATCTGGCCTCGCCAAACCCTGGGTTCAATTTCCCCAAAACACACACAAATCAAATTTATTTTGTTTTTTGTTTTTTGTTTTTGTTTTGACAGAATCTCATATAGACCAGGCTAGCCTCAAACATACTGAGAACAATCTTACTCTTTTTCCCTCCTGCCTCTGTACCTCAAATGCTCAGATCACAGACATTTGCCATACTTAATATTAATACAGAGCTGTGGATTGAACTCAAGGCTTCATTCATGACAGCTGAATGCTCTACAACTGAGCTATGTCCCTAATCTAAAATGATGGCTTCTTTGTTTTACATAAGCATTTCTCTGTATCAATATCATCTTCCTGACTACTCAATATCTCATCAAACAAATGTACCAAAACATACACAACACACTCCATTTAACTACACATTGAACTCCAGTGCAAAAAAAGATACCTTGTCAAAGAAGTTCCCAAATTATTTGTATTTTATGCACTGTTCAGAATCTAAGTGTTTATCTGGAGTAAGAGAATCTAAAAGAATCTAAAAAAGAAAGAAAGAAAGAAACAAACAAACAAACAAACAAACCTGGTCCCAAGAACCATGCAAGTTGGGGCTGTGGTTAAGCCAGTGTTTCTCAACCTGTGGGTCACTATGCTTTTGGGGTTGCATATCCTGCATACCAGATATTTAAATTAGTATTTGTAACAGTAGCAAAATTATAGTTATGAAATAATTTTATGTTTGGGGGGTCATCACAACATGAACAACTGTATTAAAGAGTCACAGCATAGAAAGGTTGAGAACCACTGGGTTAAACACACTCTTGCAGAGGACCTGGGTTTGGTTCCCAGCATCCACAGTCAGAGCTTACAACCACCTTTAAGTAAATTCCAGTGGGTCCAAAGCTCTCCTCTGGCCTCCAACGGCTCCTACACATATATGGTGCACATAAATTCATGCAGGCTCATAGACACATAAATAATAAAACATTATAACCATGCAAGTAATTTTTTTTTCTAAAGCAACCCCAGAGGGAAAGGGTCTCTTGAATAGTTAAGAATCATATTCAGGGATCAGCAAGATGGTTCAACAACTAAAGGCATTCGCCACCAGGCCTGTCAACCAGAGTTTAAACCCTGGGAATGCCTATGATAGAAGGAAGGAACCAAATCCTCAAAGCTGTCCTCTGACTTCAATATAAGTACACACATTTATACACACACAATTTTTTAAAGAATGATACACAAAATTCTATTCTTTCTCATCGGCCAGTGTCCTTTCCGTCCCAAAATTACATTGTAAAACATAAGTCTTACAACAGCACCTAAACATAGTTAGTGTGGACTTAATTCTCTCCCTCTACATAGAGTGCTTCCTATTCCCTTACATTTGTCTTTCATGTCTTTCTCTGACCTAATTGATATGTTCTAAAATATTTCTAAATCTGTTGATACAACTGTGTGCACCCTGAAGATCTGGATAAACAGCTAGTGGTAGTGGTACGTAGCTGTAATTCCAGTATGGGGCAAGGGATTCAAAGGAGGAGGATTACTGAGTTTGTGAAAAGCCAAGGCTACAGAGTAAGTTCCAGGTAAGCCTAAGCTACACATCCAAACCATGCCCCCAAAACACAACTAACAAACATACGCATGTACACACACACACACACACACAAAATACTTGGATATTATCACAGAAGATTCCATACTTAGGCAAACAACTTGATACACTTTTCCCTATTGTAAATAAAATCCCTCTCCTAAAAAAAAAAAAAAAAAAGAAGGCAGACACTCATAATAGCTACGGTCTTTAACTACACTTTTAACAAGGTCCAAAATAAAATAATGCTCTCTCACACGTGGGAGCAGTATAAAAAAGATACAAAGGAGGAAGTGCACACAGTCCTACAATCGGTACAATTCTCCATGCGTGCCGGACTACACTGTTGACAAGACCAAGGGACATGCATGTGTCTAAAGCAAAGAAAGCTGTGCTGTTGAGAGGATCCCAGAGCTATGAGCAGAAGGAATTTTAGTGTTACTGCTCTTCATTCACAATGGATTGTTACATGTCGAGCGCCTTCCCCATCCAGCAGGAATAAGACACTAGACAAACAGGTTTCTTCTCCAGTTGGTTTACTCAGGAACTTGATGCACTTACAGCTTAGCAGAGCATGATGGCAAATGGCAAACGGCAAATGGCCATGCAGAATGGCCCTGCATGCTGTTACAGAGTGAGAATGGTGCAATGGCAGAATGGGGCCGAGAAGAGTGAAGTAGCAGAGTGGAGTGGTAGAATGGAATGCCCCCCACAGCCAACCCAGGAGCAGCTATTTAAACCCTGTCCTGGCCAATCACCTAGCTGCCCGTGGCTCATGCTCAGACACCAGGTGGTCTGGGGCTGCCCCTTGGCTCGCTCGGGCACAAGATCAAACCACAGCTGACACTGCCTAATGCCAATTAAGAGTTGTTTATGCCAGTACAACTGAGTCGGTCAGTGCCGTCTTTAAGGAGCGGTTGAATGGCTCCCTACAGTTACAGTCTACCATGAACAAAGAATATTTAGCTAATTTTGGACCTAATGTTAATAGCACATAGAATTGCTTTTATTCAGCTTCTGTTCATGTGATAAAAATACAATTTATAGAACAAAAAGTATATTTTGGGGGTCCAGTTGCAGAGAAACTCGGTAAGGGTAGAGGAAGCATGGCAGCAGGCAGCTGCAGCAGGAAGCTTAGAGATCTCAACTTCAGCCACACAAAAGAAGCAGAGCAAACTGGAAGTAGGGAGCTATGAACTCTCAAAGCCTGCCACCACTCAAGTGCTTCTGCCAGCGAGGTGCCTCCTCCTAACATCACCACCAAATGGGGACCAAATGTTCAGATTCTGGGCCTATGGAGGACATTTCTCTTTCAATCCACCGCACTGGCTTTGAAATTGCAATAATCCTCCTATTTCAATATCCTCAGTGCTGAGATTATAAGTGTAAGCTACCATGCAACAGCATTTTAAATATAAAAAGGTTTTATTATAAATATATGATCACACACACATTCACGTCTCTCACTGCCTTACCCACATGCTCTGAATTTGTTATCAACTGCCTAAGAACTAAATTCAATAAAATAAGAAATAAATTGAAAAATAAATTCAAAATTCAGCATAGTACTTGTTTTCTTTAAGGCTCTTATCTCTTTGTGTTAACTTTGTCATCAAAACCCAGGAAACAGTACCAACCTATTGCCACTTGGATACTGTACTACAATGTCATGATCTTCATCAATGCCACAGACGGTTCCAGTTGTAGTTAAAGTCTCAAACATGCCATCAGTCCATCCTCCATGACCGTGCTGCAAAGACTGGACAATTTCTAGATCAAGGTCTATATTTACCAGGTCACCAATCTGCAATCCACCAGGATTCCTGTTGCCATTCTGCTCACCTGTAATTTCAAACACAATTAATGAATGAAAAAAGGCAGTTACTGCAGTATGCAATTGCATTCATGCTTTTGCAATCACTACCTTGCTATCTGGACTGGTTAGGTTATACTAGATGGTTTTATATGTCAACTTGACACAAGCTAGAGGTGTCAGAGAAGGACCCTCAGTTCAGGAAAATGCCTCCATGAGATCCACCTGTAAGTTAGGCACTTTGTCAATCAGTGACCAATGAGGGGTGGGGGTTATGGCCCATTGTGGGTTGAGTCATCCCTGGGCTGGTGGTCCTGGGTTCTGTAAGAAAGCAAGGTGAGCAAGCCATGGAAAGCAAGCTAGTAAGAAGCACCTCTCCATGGCCTCTGTATCAGCTCCTGCCTCCAGGTTCCTGTCCTGTGTGAGTTCCTGTCCTGACTTCCTTCAATGATGGACTATGATCCAGAAGTATAAGCTGAATAACCCTTTCCTCCCCAACTTGCTTTATGGTCATGGTGTTTCGTCACAGCAATAGAAACCCCTAGCTAAGACAGAGGTCTCTGTTAATTTTCCATTTCTTTTTTTTTAATCTTCTCTAGCTAGTTGTAGTGATTTTGTGTAAGAGTCCACTTTTCACATTTAGATTACGCCATTTATTGACCAACAGCTACTCATAATATTCTCTTAGAATCAAATAGTTTTACTTAAATGATGTGACAATTAAATACATTGATGGATACACTATGATATTTTAATAGATACAAATAATGTGTAACGAGCAAATAAGAACAATAATGAGCATATCCATTACCTCAGATAGGTATCCTTTATAATAAAAGAACTACAAATTCTTTTAGCTATTTTGAGATGCAAAACAGACATTACTGTTAACTAAAGTCACTATGCTATGCTACAAGACCCCAAAATTAACTGTAATCATGTGAGTATAAGATTTTAGAACAGAGTTCTCAAACACAAAAAAAGTAAATCAACATAACTCATAAGCTGCCAAGGGGCATGGAGCTGGGTGCTATACCTCTTGTCAAACAGATGGAAGGCACTGGGCTTGTCCACAAAACCACAAACCAAGTACAAGAAATTTCTAACAATACAGTCACTCATAAAAATTAAGTAGAAGCAAAATCTATGAAAGACTACCAATCCTACATCGGAATATACAGTTCTAGGAGCTGGAGAGATGGCTCAGCAGTTAAGAGCACTGACTGCTCTTCCAGAAGTCCTGAGTTCAATTCCCATCAACCACATGGTGGCTCACAACCATCTGCAATGGGATTCGAAGCCCTCTTCTGGTGTGTCTGAAGACAGCTGCAGTGTACTCATATATATTAAATAAAAATAAATACAGAGTTCTGAAAGATAAAAAGACTCACAGTTTGTGTGGATGATTCCTGCACTGCACCAGAGCCCCAGCAACCATAGCAACTAAATATAGAATCTAAAGGGGAAACCTAGATTTCCTCAAATGTGCTTAGTATTTTTAACAAACAAAATCTGCATTTTTGACTAAGGCCAATTAAAAATAAAGATTCTGGGACAAAGATTTAAAATCATCAAACACTCCACGGAGGGATCAAAATGTTCATGTTGAGTCCACACTTTCCTTATAAAGGCACAAAAGAAAGTAAGAAAGTGAGCTAGCCAAAAGCATGTGCATGTTCCTACACTCTCCTTTAAAAAGAAATAAAAGTAGGCTGAAAGAAAACAGCACGCTTTGACAAAAAGGCAAATGAAATGAAAGCACACACACTACCAGGGAGAAAAGCGCTTGGAGACTGTGGGCCCATCACAGCACACCAACAATAACCAATTTGTAAACAAAAGCAGATTTGGCTTCTTTACTCTTTAAAAACATTTATGTTCCTTGAATTATATATACTATATTACCTTGATCTGGAAGCTATTTTTTTACTAAGAAATTAATTTTATAGTAAGTGTGAGGTATTAATAATAATTCTTTCCTCAGTAGTATGGGAGATACAACACTAATATAACCTAATACAAAAATTTCAATGGTGTAAGTTCAGTTAAAAGTACATTAAATATACATTATGACACAAATAGTACATCAATTCCCAAGACATGACAACTCATTCTGAGCCTAAATAAATCATAAAAAGAAATAATTGTTTTAAAACTAAAATGAAACTTAGTACTTCTCTATATAACTTTAATGATAATCAATTTTTTCCTGTCCAATTGAGACATTATACTAATTCTATAAACCTGACTCATTATTTGGAAATTTTCTTTATCTGCTAACTCACCTAGCACAGGGCAATGATCTCTGTAGAAAGAACCTCCTTTGGCATCCTGGACACACTTGAGATCAGACTAAGAAGAAATGAAAGCAGAAAGGTATCCATTAAACCTTGAAACGAGGCACAGTATGAAGCACCAAGCCCCACTCAGCACCTGTGGCAGAGGCAGTGCTGGAGGAGGCCCAGGTCAACTCTACTTTCAGAACATCTATTAGAGCAGAAAACTCATCTGCAGAAAGACCTTATGTACCTTCAGCTATCAGTCAGCACTGGCCCATCATCCTTATAGAGCTTTCAAAAGCACATGGCACACAATAAACTCTCAGAAATATCCAATATCTGAGGTGTGTACAACACCCTAAAATTTTAAAATAACTTTACACAAAATAAATCAAAACTCTCACTACATTTGATCCTTTCACACGTTTATTACAGAGATAAAGCAAATACAAGAAAGAAGGGAAATTATGAAAAACCAAGCAGCCTGCAGAAGCAGAGAAGAATGGAACCAAACCCAGCCTTTCATCCTTCGCTGGTAATTTCCCTATTATCTGGCTAATTAAGTGTCTTCCCACTTATTTCTATAAAAAAACATATTCTTACTTAAGTACCTGAATGAGAAGACACCTATGATTATGTGTTACAAGAAATGTGGACATTAAGGCATTCTTGGGTGTTACTTATGAAAGCTTTGAAGTGAATTAAAGAAAACACAAACAAACAAAAGTTAAAAAAAAATAGTCTGAGAGCTCCTGGTGTAAACAGCAGGTTGAACAGCAGGTAACTGGCACATACACACAAAACCCAACTCTGTAACAGCCCATCCTGCCACTATCCATGAAATGTTGCTCAATCCCAGACCCAGACAAAGGCTGGGATTATTTTAATGTAATAGTTTGACTCAGTAATTCTACCTTTAGATATCTATCCTAAGGAAATATATCTATAATACACAAAAACATATACAAGCATACTGGCTGCTACCCTGCTTGCAGCAATGGAGAGGGAAAGGTAACCCTCAAAAGGCAACTCATTAAATAATACTATTAACCACATAAGCCATCAACCTGTATATGTTCTTCAATTAACTGCCTGAACCCACATAGCATATACATCTTCATAGTAAACAAAGCATTAGCTAGTTGGAATCCTAAAACAAAACAAAACAAAACAAAAAAAAAAAAAAAACACCTCACAATTTGAAAGCATAGGGAGACATGAGAGTCATGAATATGCAATAGGAAAGGAAATGAACTGACCCTGTATCCAATGATAAAATTTAACATTAATAAAGCATTTGGTAGTTGGGTGATGATGGTGCACACTTTTAACCCCAGCACTCCAGAGGCAGAGTTTATCACTTTCTTGCTTTACCTTGTTTTTTTTATTTTTGACACAGTCTCATTATGTGCCCAAGCTGACCTTAAACTTGAGATCCTCCTGCCTCTAGCTCTGGAGTGCTGGGATTGCATGTGCCACAAGATAATCACATTTAATCATCAACTCTATACTTAAAAAAAAAAAAAAAAAAAGAAAAGAAAAGAAAAAAAACTTCCTTAAAAATACAGAATCAACCTCATTTTAATACTAGCCTCCAGGTCTACTCCACAGAGTCCCCTACAGATAATTCTTCTTTTTTGTTGTTGTTAGATTTTAAGAGATAAATCTACTACACTTACATTACAAAGGCATGTGTAAAATAACATATAGTAAGATGCCCAAACATTGACTATGGCAAATCATGTTTACAATTAAACAGCGTAGACCCACGGCACTGAGAGGTGTCAGGTGTGAGGATCTCTTGTCCTAGTGCATCCCCAGGGCTCATGTATCTCGTCAGAGGACAAAGAGCAGTACACACACAGCGTGGGCCCAATTCTCACAGGTGTGCTTCTTCACTACTCACCATGCCCTCAAAGCCAACCCTGTAAAGGTTCTTAGCACCGTTATCCCAGAGAACATATGCTGCACTGTGTGGGCTGGATGCACTCCAGTCCTGGATTTCCGTTACCTAATAAAAATTTAGGGTGAAAAAAAAAGAAAAAACAAAAACACAAAACAAAAAAAAACCAAAAAAACACTTTTTTTAGAAAATGGAAAGCGGTTAGATGCCTTAATTATACAGAAAATCTAAAAACCTTTTCATCTATCAACCTATATTACAAAATCAAGAAAAATACTTATTTGCCTATCAGCTAAAAGTCACTTTTAGCAATCTTGAATTATCAATAAAGTACAATTTTTTCCAGAATTTTAACTTTTATTTTGTTTTAAAATAGAATATCCTGGGGTAGCCCACTCTGGCTTCAAACTCAAAATTCTCCTGCCTCAACCTCCCAAGGGAAAGGACTGTAGAATGTGTACCTCCTCATCCAACTTACAAAACTATTTGTGTTGCTGTTGTTTTTGCTTTTGTTTTCCCCTTGTGGTACTTAGCCCTGGGCTTTTCTGTATGCTAGGCAAGCACTATACTACTGTGCTGTACTCCCAGCCTGGTGTTTTTGATGTTGTTTGTTTGGGGCAGGGTGGAGGTTGAAGCAAGTTGTCAGAACTTAGCCCTGGGTGACCACAAAGTTTGTATCTGCATTACAGGCTTATGTCATCACATCTGACCTTACCTGAGAGTTATGAAGTACATTCTAAAATCACTATAAAAATGTTTTTAATTAGGAAGCAGAGGAATTATATTAATAGAAAACGAATACTGCAAAATTTAAATTTAATAACACAGCATATTCTTTTAAGCCAATTACCCAACACATAATTTAAAATTTTTAACAATGATAAGCCTGTTTTCTAGTTAGAATCCAAAGTTGTGAAGAATATTAGAGGCAGTGAGCTGCTCAGCTGTCATGAAAGCAGGCTACTCCAACTAGAACAGCATGCTAGTGGGCACACAGACACCATACCCCACGGCTACTCCAACTAGAACAGTGTGCTAGTGGGCACATAGACACCATACCCCACAGCTACTCCAACTAGAACAGCGTGCTAGTGGGCACATAGACACCATACCCTACCCACTGATTCTTAACCATGGCTGGTTAAACTCTAACTTGTTCTCTCTCTGTCTCCTTACTCACCACCCCATCAAGCATAGAAGCACATGCACCCAGGTACTAGTTACTAACTTTTCCTTAAAGGTCTAGAGTCAAGTACACAAACTGGCATACAGTAAGCACCAAAGCTGGCACTCTAGCTAGGTCTGTCTACAACTAAGAATAGGGAGCTGCTCACACACAATTCAAATGACTATTTCCTCCGTTCTAACATTTTGCTGTTCTTGTTTTAAGACAGGGTTTCTCTGTGTAGCTCTGGCTGTTCTGGAATTTACACTATAGAACAAGCTGGTCTCAAACTCAGAGATCCACCTTCCTCTGTTTCCCAAGTACTGGGATTAAAGGCATGCACCAGCACTTCCTTTCTGTTCTAACGTGTATCATTAGTACTTCATAAACATAAAAGCAAACTAATATTACTTTAAATAAAATACATATTAAACTTTCTTTTCTGCTCTGAACTAAAAAACAGTTTAGAAATAAAAGGATTTCATTTTTTAAGCTTTAGTGAACCATATGAGAAATTCTTTAAATTACTATTAATTCCATATATTCTTTGAAAGTTTTATATGTATTGTCAACACTTTAGAAATATACTTTTAAAAATAAAAAAGAAATGGACACCTTTATAACTATTCCACTGTCTTAAAAAGTGAAGCCCAGACTTCTCAGGTCCCCACAGTCACCCTCCACCTGTCTCTCAAAAGAGGCAACCATCTTTCTAGCTTTAGTCCAACATTACTCCACTGTGCATTAGGATTCTGCCCAACTGACCACTGTACAGTCTCAACTAGCAAGTTTATAAGGAGCTGACGTGAATGTGCAGTAATCCATCTGTAGCAATAACTTGCCTTAAGATTCTTTTTTCCCCACTTCTTTTTTTATTCTTTTTATTAATATATTCAACATAATATATATTTTTCTACCAATCATAAAAATGATAGACATGTTATTAAATGAGCATAAAAAGTTAAAGTCTTTTGTTTGTTTTGTTTTGTTTTTAGTGAAGCTTAAAAACTTGGTTCTTACTGTGGTACAAAAGCAAAATAAGAATAATTTTTAGGGCTATACAGAGAAACCCTGTCTCGAAAAACCAAAAAAAAAAAAAAAAAAGAATAATTTTTAGACACTGGAGTTCATTGTAATAAGGCTGTACTTCGATGTCCCTCACATCACCAAAGGATTGTATAGTAGCTCCATAGTAGCTAAGCTAAGCTAAGCTAAGCGTTGATAGTTCTGCTGCGTCAAGAAATGAATTATAGGCACAATTATTTGGATACAGATTTCCTGCTATGATCAAAGCTATTTAACTTGAGTGATTATCATCATTCTCAGCCCAAAGGGAACAGGTTGCATTCATTTAAGAAATGGTGTGTGGGGGCTGGTGAGATGGCTCAGCAGGTAAGAGCACCCGACTGCTCTTCTGAAGGTGAGAAGTTCAAATCCCAGCATCCACATGGTGGCTCACAACCATCTGTAACGAGATCTGGCGCCCTCTTCTGGAGTGTCTGAAGACAGCTACAGTGTACTTACATATAATAAATAAAATAAATCTTTAAAAAAAAAAAAAAAGAAAGAAATGGTGTGTGAAGTCGGGCATGGTGGTGCACGCCTTTAATCCCAGCACTTGGGAGGCAGAGGCAGGTGGATCTCTGAATTCGAGGCCAGCCTGGTCTACAGAGTAAGTTCTAGGACAGCCAAGACTACACAGAGAAACCCTGTCTCGAAAAAAACCAAAAAAAAAAAAAAAAAAGAAGAAATGGTGTGTATATTAAGATGGTCTATCCATGAAGTCATTCATCAACTGTTTCAATGAACAATAATAGTTCTGCCTGGAGGGTGGCACAGATATTAGGTGAGGTAAGATTTTGGTTCATTGGCTGTGATGATTTTGAAAAGCATTCATCTCAGAAAAAGAGGTCTTCTTCTTCAACGTTGATACATAATTTGTGTTGTTAGGATCTGTATATCATCTGCCCAGGATCTGGCTTTCATAGTCTCTGGTGAGAAGCCTGGTGTAATTCTGATAGGTCTACTTTTATATGTTACTTGGCCTTTTTCCCTTACTGTTTTTAATATTCTTTATTTAGTGCATTTGGTGTTTCGATTATTATGTGATGGAAGGAATTTCTTTTCTGGTCTAGTCTATTTGGAGTTCTGTAGGCTTCTTATATGTTGATGACATCTCTTTCTTTAGGTTAAGGTAGTTTTCTTCTATAATTTTGTTGAAGATATTTACTGGCCCTTTGAGTTAGGAATCTTCACTCTCTTCTTTACGTATTATCTTTAGGTTTGGTCTTTTCATTGTATCCTGGATTTCCTGGATGTTTTGGGTTAGGAGCTTTTTGCCTTTTGTATTTTCTTTGACTGTTGTGTCAATGTTTTCTACAGTATCTTCTGTACCTGAGTTTCTCTCTTCTATCTCTTGTATTCTGTTGGTGATGCTTGCATCTAGGACTCCTGATCTCTTTCCTAGGTTTTCTAACTCCAGGGTTGTCACCCTTTATTGTTTCTTCTTTATTGGTTTTTTTTTTTTTTCTATTTTTAGATCTTGGATGGTTTTGTTCATTTCCTTTACCTATTTGATTGTGTTTTCCTGTAATTCTTTAAGGAATTTTTGTGTTTCCTCTTTAAGGGTTTCTATCTGTTTTCCTGTGTTCTCCTGTATTTCTTTAAGCGAGTTATTTATGACCTTCTTAAAGTCATCTATCATCATCATGAGAAGTGATTTTTAGATTCAAATCTTGCTTTTCCAGTGTGATGGTGTATCCAGGACTTGCTATGGTGGGAGAATTGGGTTCTGATAATACCAAGTAATCTTGGTTTCATTATGTTCTTATGCTTGCCTCCCACCATCTGATTATCTCTAGTGCTACCTGCCCTTGCTATATCTGACTGGAGCCTGTCCTTCCTGTGATCCCTATTGTGTCAGAACTCCTCAGAGTCAAGCTGTCCCTGTGTTCCTGTTATCCTGGGTATGTTAAAGCATGTGAGTAGGGCTTCCTCTGGGTGTTATGGGACTGACTGTGGAGTTTGTGCCCAAGGTCTGCTTAGAGCAAGGGCCAAGACCGGAAGCATTCCTTCAGATTCTAATATAATCAGTACTTGGTGATGTATATTTAGCACTATCTTAAGTAATTCTGATTCAGATTGTGTGTGTGCGCTTGCACGAGCGTAACATGTACATGTGTGCATGCATAATATGGGTACAAAATGGTTTTATTCATTTTTTTCTCATTTTGTTCTTAAAGTATAACTTGTGATAAACTTCAACCAACTAAAACTGTGATAATTCAAAGCTTCAGGAATGCCTACTTTTATTTATGTCTTTTCCTCATTCTCCCAAAAGTGCTGACTGGTTAGTGTTCTGTTGTTTGTCAACCTGATACAAGCTAGAGTCACCTAGAAAGAGGGAACATTATTGAAGTGTTGCCTCTACCAGGCTGCCTGTAGGCAAAGCCTGTGTGACCCTTTTTTTTTCTTTTCATGGATTAATGATTTAAAAGTGGGAAAGCCTGGCCCACTAAGAGTGGTGCCACTCCTGAGTGGGTAGTCCCGGGTGGTATGAAAAAGCAAACTGAACAGGTCGTAGGAAACAAAGCAGTTAGCAGCATTCCTCCATGGCTTCTACTTCAGTTCCTGTCTTGGGCTCCTGCCTGCCCTTGCTTCCCTAGATGCTGGACCATAACATATAAGCTGGTTTTGGCAGTGTTCTTGTCATAGCAACAGAAAGCCAGGGATCATCTTTAAATGAAGATCCTGGTTTAGAAAGTCTGACATGAAGTACATTTATTATTGCTCACTTTTAATAACACCTCAGGGGACAACAATGTGGCTGTTCTATATATCACATCACTCTCACAAGAAATCAGATTTCAATTTTTTTCATTTACCTCTGTTAATTAAAAGATACACTTCCAGACAGTAAGAACTTGTTTCTTAGCACCTTGAACATAATACATGCTAAATAAATTTGTTGGATTAAAAAAGGGAAGAAGTGGGCTGGAGAGATGGCTCAGCAGTTAAGAGCACTGACTCTTCTTCCCAAGATCCCGAGTTCAAATCCCAGCAACCACATGGTGGCTCATAACCATCCGTAATGAGATCTGATGCCCTCTTCTGGTGTGTCTGAAGACAGTTAAAGTGTTCTTACATATAATAAATAAATAAATCTAAAAAAGAGGGGGGGGGAGTTTATTTTCTTAATAAACTATTCAGAAATATAGTAAACCCCACTTGTCTGGCTTTCCTTTTGCTTTACTGCTCTACGATTTAAGATGAGATCAATGGTTGACTGACGACGACTCATCTCTCTCTGTTGGTTTGGTGTGACTTGGAGAAAAGCAGTACTCAGACTGAACCTCTGTTCTACTCCCAAGCATGCTTTTCAAAAACAGTAGTGGATCTGAGGAGGAGATGTATATTTCCAAGTGCTACTCATTTCAGGACACTGACCATCCAATATAGTACTGAAGAACATATACAATAATGTTTGTTGTCTAAATAAGTAATTAGTTATCAGCTAAAAAAGCATGAAATCCAAAATAAATATAAGCAATATACCCAAATACTGGTCCTAGACCACTTCCCTCTTGTGCACAAGGGCTTTAGTTTGATCCCCAGACCAAAAAGAAAAAAGAAAAAGGAGGAGGTAGCTGCTTACTGAGTGGCAGACCTTTAGAAGAATAGAATATAAACATGGATATAATGTTTATACTTCTCAACAGCTCTGTGAAGCAGATCCAGGAACATCTTGAGGCTCTCTCATTGAGCTACACCCTCAGCCACTCAGATAAAACTTTAGTAGCAGGAAAATCAACAACATGAGGTACTACTTAAGAAGGAGTGGCCCAAAAATGGAGTCTTCAGGAAGGTGATATCTGAGCAAAACCAACATGAAGCCTGAAGTAAAACCCACCTAACAGCCTTCTCAAGAAACAGTAACACTTGTAAGCAGGAACATTGCTTTCTTCCAAAAAGGGGGTGGGGGGGTTAAAAACTTGTTCTTGGCTTGGAAATAAACGGGCAAAGACATGTGATTACAGCAGCAATAGAAATCTTCTCAACACATGATATTCTAGTGGACGGTGAACCTTTAAAAAGCACACACCTTTCCTCTACGCCCATTGCCTCCATCTTGATCTTCCCACTGCCAGTCCACTCCTCGCACCACTCTGGCACCAGCAAAGATTCCTCTGGCTGTAATCTTCTTAGATTTTCTACGAGACTCTAACAGAACCCTAAAAATAAAAGTTTTGTTTTCACAATCTTATAAAACTGAGTAATAGTAATGTATACATAAAAGCATTCACATGGGTGTAAGTTAGTGCCTTAAAAGAAAGACAACACTACACTGTCCAGTTTACAAACAAGGAACTCAAGGCATAACAAAAAGATGTTGCTCAGGCTCACAAGAGTTTACAAAGCAATGGAATCAGAACAGGAAGTTAGTCTAGACACTTCAGGCTTTGGCTTTAAGGGTCCTCTGTAAGGGCCTACTGCAGACAGAATCTCCGGATGAGTGGCAAACCATACTTGGCTCTGACCAAGGAAGAACAGTTAGTGGCAGCACTTTGGTCTCTTCTAGAGCATGATCTATCTACAAAGAATAGTAGATCCTCTGCCTCTGCCGAATGCTGTGAAGAACAGTACGCTGGGTTTGGAGTGGGGGTGAGGTGTCTTTAAGCATCTGTGGAAGATGAGCAACGACTCAAACACTGTGAGTACAGCATGTACGCCGGAAAAGTGAGTCTGAGCACAGGCCTAGCTACACTACACTGCCTTCTATGAGCACTATAAACATGAAACTTAATTATCTGAGTCAGCTGATAGCTCCAAGGCCATCTTCCCTTTCTCATTTACGTGATTTTTAATCAGAGATTTCGGACTTTTGTTTTTTGAATGTTACCTTATTGTTATATTCATTAAAAAAAAAAACAACTATTGTTCCTTAATTTTAATTGTAAGCAAAAAGCAAAATAACTTTTCAAAGTACTCAGTTTGAGTGGCAGGGCCTTAATTTGAGATGCTTTGACTCAAAACTGTTACCCTATCACTCCTAGCTGTGACTCTCTGGCTGACTATATTTAAGTGCAGTATCCGATCTACTAAGAAAAGACTCCGCAACCTAAAACTCCACACCCTTTATCCCATTATGCCCTTTTCACTGCTCCTAAAAACTAAAACATTATCCTACAATACTCTAAAACATCATATGATAATCATTCATGATCCATTATTCCTCTTAAATTATAAACTCCTTAAGAAAACTATCCTCGAGCCGGGCATGGTGGCACACGCCTTTAATCCCAGCACTTAGGGTGCAGAGGCAGGCAAATTTCTGAGTTCGAGGCCAGCCTGGTCTACAGAATAAGTTCCAGGACAACACAGAGAAACCCTGTCTCAAAAAAAAAAAAAAAAAGAAGAAGAAGAAGAAAAAGAAAGAAGAAAAACTATCCTCAAATCACAAATACAGTAGCTGCCATATGGTCTCTCTTTCTGTGTATGTATTCATGTATGTATGCATCTGTGTGTGCAGGTGTGAGTGCATACGTGGAGGCCAGAGGTCAATGCTGGTTGTCTTTCTCAACCACTTTTCCACCTAATTTTTTGAGAAGAGATCTTTCACTGAATCTATAGTTCAATGTTCAGCTCCGAGTATCATCCTGTCTCTGTCTCCCCAGCACTAGAATTACAGAACTGTGCCACTCTGCCTAGCTTTCCATGGCTGCTGGGTATTCAAGCATAGGTCCCTATGGCTGTGCAGCAAGCACTTCACCAACTGAGTCACATCTCCAGTCCCTAACCTTAGTAAGTGCCTGTTGACTCAATCAGCAGGTCATAGTGTTCACTGGGTAGAAATTCATAAAACAAAGGGTGTAACAAGAAAACATTATTCAGTTTTGGGCTGCCCATGCATTTTCAACTGATCAGCAATGCCAAGTCTCCATGGTAGAGAAATAATAGAAGATCATCTATAAAATAATAGTAATAGTTGGAGGTCAGCCTGGTCTACTTATTGAATTCAAGGCCAGCCAGAGCGATAGAGTGAGAGCGTGTCTGGGAAGGAGGGGGGAGGAGGGAAGGCAGGCAGACAGGCAGGCAGGCAGGCACATATCATATAATAAATTTCTACCTTCACATCAGCAAACCAGATCCAGATCCAGCCTGCTATTCATTTCTCCAACACAAAATCTAAACTGTCAAAAGCTACTTCCTAAGCTACATTTAAAGCTAACAGGACAAAACAAAAAGTCGTGAAGGAAAAACTTCTTTCCTTACCGTTCACTTCCTGGTGTAGTAATCCTATAAAAGCGATGCCTTAAGTGATGTTTATCTCCATGATAACAAACAGTGCACAAATCATAATTGGTGCACTCTGCACATTTCCATCGAATGCCAATGATTGGTTGCTGGCGGCAGGTATCACACATAGTTCCATCATGCTTGATGCCTGTGGAGACAGTTCCATGCTTATGTCACACTCAAACACTTATGTGTGCACTACTGTGTTGGGGAAAACACAACAGCATATTACACATTATTTTAACAAATTTTTTTTCTCTAAAAAACAATACATCTAATTTTGATGTGACAGATCTGACATACTTTGATCAATATAAATCATAAACTAAATTATAAATCATAACATAATGTTTTCTACTCTCATTTTATTAGTAGAATACAAACCAATAGTGCTACAGGATATCTGATTACTGTACATAGAAAACTGAATTGTTAGCAAAATATAAAAGATTAAATACATATTGCATTTCTCAGATATTGCAGTTAGGTGTGTCCTGAAGAGATACAGTTTGGGTGTGCCTCTAAAAGTCTCCATAGGTAATGCTAAAGAATGGGAAGGTCCTGCCTATTTTAAGACAAATTGCTTGAGAGAGGTGTTGTGTTCTCTGGACTATGAGGCAAGGCAAAGTCAGCAGGATGGCCTTGAGCAACCCACCATAGGTCTGGCCCCTACTGACCTGGCTTAGGAGACCGGCTACACAAAGAAGGTTACATGGTTCAGGGGAAAAGAGCATAAGGGAGGAGCTAGAGACTTCTTTTGTGAGAATTCTCCCTCCCTCTTTCTCCCTCTCCTCCTCCCCTTTCCTCTCTTCTCCCACTCCCCTTCCTTCCCTGTCTGTCCCTACCTCCCTCTCCCCCGCACTGACCCACCCCACCCCCAGCTTGGAAGAACCTTTATGGAAAAAGCTTCAAGTAAGAGATAGGGATTTTCTCTTTGGCCTTGCAGGAACAACAGAGAAGCAGCTGACAGGACATGGGTGAAACTGTATTCTAGGAAAGAGAGCTAAGGAGCCCTTTGGGGTTAGTTGGGTAGAGAGAGAGAGATTTCTAAAGCACTAACAGTTCAGTTAGGACCATGCTTGTAAATAGTTGTATATCGTTAAGAAAATAAAGATACCTCCCTGAGCTAGGAGATTTCCAGCTCAGTTTATACCTGTGTCTTTATTAGTATAGATATTAGATAGTTTAAATGGTTACACAATAGCATTTGCCTAGATATCATCCATAAATGGAAATCTGGGCTTAATATAAAGAATGCTTTCCCATCAATTAAAACTTTCTGACTATAAATACTCATAATCAGAGGCTGTGAAGATAGCTCAGTGAAGAGAGACGTGAGAGCAGTTACTACCATGGCTTGGACGTCATCCCCCATACTGAGATATGGACACAGCGCTAGCTGGCTGGCTAGACCAGTCTGTATCACTTGGGGTCTGGATTCACTGCAGAGATTCTGAGCAAACAAATGGAGAACACTCCAGTATCAATCTTGGGCCTCCACATCCACATGTGTGTACCCACATACCTGCAAACATGCACAATATACACATGGACACATACATGAAGAAAATAAAAACCCCTCAGGATTTTTGAGAGAACTGCAACATACTATCCAGGTAAATACTTATTCCAAAAGAAATTAACTTTTACTTAAGTACTTAGCAGTGTTTCCCCCATAAAAATTAAAGTTTAGAAAATTGTTAGCTACCGGTAAATATGGTGGCATACACTGTAATCCTAGCACTTAGGAGATGGAGGAAAGGAATCAGGAATCCACTGTCATCCTGACTCCTGAGCAACTTCCAACCACCCTGAGCTACATGAGGAGATAGCCAGATGCCTCAACAACTAAGAATGTTTGCCACCAAGCCTAACAACCAGAGTTCCATCTTCAAGACCCATATAGTGAAAGGAAAAACACAATGCCCACAAGTTCTTTTCTGACCATGGCACATGTGAACCTACACCACAAACTAAATATACAAACAAAAAACAAAAAGATTAGCAACTGGTACTAAGAGTGGGCTAGGGGATGGAGAACATAAAGCATGCTTCAGAGAAGTTTTATCTGGTCCCAGCAACCATGTCAGGCAGCCCATTGCCATCTGTAACTTCATCTCCAGGGGATTCATCATCCTTTTCTGGACTCTGTGGTGCATCTTGCACAAATACCAACACACTCCACACACTTGAGCACACAATTAAAAATGCTTTTAAAATATTAGCAATCAAATTTCCATATTAAATGGAAAACAATACACTTGTTACCAACTTATAACCTCCCTCAGACTGCTCACATAAAAATGAAACAGACACAAAAAGAAACTATGACAAATTAGTGAAAATAACTTTAAGAGTGGGGGGCAATCCTCCTTTATTACCTTGCAACACTACTATCGCTGTTCAATACAATGAAACCAGAATTTAAGTGGTTTGTGGCTTATGACACCAGGGTCACCACTTTACAAGGCATCCTAGCAGGTGAACTTACTACTGACCTGCAGCTAGCTCATGCTTATCTTTGTGTTCTCTATAGAGTTGTTATTGCTCAAATATTTGCAAGATATTTATACACATTTCAGAATAATTAGAGGCAGAGAAGAAGGTGGGACTCAGATGAACTAATATCAGCCATGTTAAAGATACCCAGTGAGTAACATGGAGATCTCTTATTCTGTATTCTGTCTAACTTAGGAAGCTTTCAATAATTAAAGAAAAGAAAGGAAGTCTTTTTACTCTGAAAACCTTAGCCTCTTTTGGAGAAGGCACAATGTTCTTTAGTGGTAAGGCAGTATGTACTAAAACTCCAAGAATGTGCTGTGCATGCAAGAACTACAGGGCAAAAATGGTGATGTTATTATTAAGTTCTAAAAGAACTAGTAACTAGTGCTACTCCCTAATAAGAAATAACTGTAAAATTTATTTTCTATATCCAGATAACCAGATTTCAAACAAGAAGCTGAACTCCAGTACAAGCCTGTGCTTGAGCCAAAGTAAAGAGGGGGGGGGGGGTGAAGGAGAAAGCACTTACAAACAGTGAGCTGAAGTGGCTACAGCTAGTGTGACTTTCCAGTGTCAAATATGTTGTATGCACGAAGTCTCCTACTTCACAAATGTTTGACCAAAAGGAAAAAGAAGACAGTGGACATCAATATCTATTAACTCTTTCAGATTTATTTTTTAACACATGTGTATATGTGTGTGTATACATGCATAGACAAGCCAGAAGAGAAGTTCAGTGTCATCCTCAGGAATATCATTCACTTCCTTTGAGAAAAGGTTTCTTACTGGCCTGTAACTCACCGATTAGGCTAGACTGACTGCCAGGAAGTGCCAGAGTTACTCCTGAAATTACAAGCCATTTTAACACAGCTGCCAGAATTCAGGAACTCATGCTTTACAAACTATGGTGGTTTCAATCATTTACATTTCTAAATTGCTTTAAACTTTTATTAGAAGCATATTAGTGTTTATTTTCTAATTTGAGGGAAAAAAAAAACAATGAAGAGCAATTTTATTTCTGAAACTGGCATAGTTCGAAAGTAATATTCCAAAATTGGGTGTGATACATACACCATAATCCCAACACTCACCAGATAAAGGTATGAAAACTTCCACAAATTATGGACCAGCCAAGGCTACACTGTGAGACTCTGTTTCAAAAGCTCAAAACTAAAAATCAAAAGTAAAGTAAAAAATACTATTCCAGGTTTATCGAATACTAAAATACCCTGACATAACATCCACTGGTCACTTTCAAAATGTTTCAAACCACTTAAATCTTATAAAAGCACAGATATACAATTATTTGTATAAAGACAAAAACTTAACAGACGTAGAAAATATAGAGCTACATGTATACAAACTATATTAACCCACGAAGGACATTTTATTGAGTTTTAAAACACATAAAATGTTGCAATGAAAAAATATTTTACCTAGTTTCTAAATATCTACCCTGAAACATTTTATTTTTAAAATTACATAGTATACCACCACAGGCAAACTAGAAAGAAAATTAGCAAAACTGTTATGGAACTTCCCCTTGCAATTTTCCAGAGAATCAACACTGAGTATGTGTTAATGCTAAGAGCACCTGGAAAACCAGGACAGGTCAAGTGAGATGTTGGGTATCTCAAAATCTAAACTTCCAACTAGTTACATTAGTAATAGAGCACACAGCTGCTGCTGAGATTGTTAACCCTTACACTGAGTTATGTCATGCTTATGAAGACACTGCCATTCCCCCAGTACATTATCCATACCATATGCAGCAATCTGTCTCATTGCAGGAAAGCTAGCCAAAAATGTCAACATGCTGATACCAGTAACAGCAGACATCCACAACATGGTTGTTTCTGAACAGACCAGAGTAGACCTCCAATTAATCTGCTATACCAAGAGTAAAAATGCACTGATCCAGTCAACACCCACTACAGCTACTATGCAGGTCATGAGGCAGCTGAAAAAAGGGAATGGGAAAATTCTATCCTGAAGTCCCCACTCAACAGAAAAGCAGTTTGCAACTACTATCCTATATATATATATATATTTTTTCACCTTTCAGTTCATTTTCTACAAAGTACAATGATGAAATTCATGAGCTCATAAACTTCATACAGGTTTTCTTTAAAGAACCCATTTTTAAACACACAATAACAATGGACATCAAAAAAGAAAAAAGCAACCTTCTACAATTTACAATTCATGGTGTGAAACAATACTTTAGGAACACCACCAGTGCACACAAAAGCACATCTAAATCCTTTCTTGGTTCCCACAGTTCAAATGCCAACAAAGCCACTGAACAGCTGTGAAACAGACTAGCATTGAGAAATTAAAAAAAAAAAGTAAACAAAGCTGGACGCAGTGGGACCTATAATGAAAACACAACTGACTTTAAAACAAAAACTGATGGTTAAATAAAACCTAGAGCAGAAGAAAGGGCACTAAACAAGGCCAATACTTCATTGATCTTTTAGGAGACTAAGATCCCCTAATTCACTCTCATCTAAGATTGTTAGCTCCAACAGAGTTATTCCTTAAAGTTTTCATTTCAAATCTCTTAATTCCCTAGCCAAACCCATTAGTGCTATTCTCCTTCCTGCTGCATGCCACATTACCCAGGAGAGTCAATGCTCTTTCCCCCAGGCTTTATGAAGACACCTGCCACCATTAAGCCAACGGCCTGATAAAAGCTTTGACTCATTTTACTCAAATTCAAATGAGCATCTGTTCTCAGTTCATAGTATCTCTCCTAAGTTCAACAACAAAGAATTTATATAACTAATAACTTTTTCTTGGAAATATTTAAATACAGTACAGCATGTTGCTAGGATCAATAATACAAAAATAAAAATAAAACATAAGAGAACCATTAAAAAGTAATTCAAACTCATAAATTATTGGTTAACATAAAATATTAAACCTATAAAGAGAAAAGACAACAAGCTGAAGTTTCCCTACGTGAAGTTCAGTACGTGGCGCACACTCAAAGTGAGATAAGAATATCTAAGTTGGCACTACAATAGTAGTGCTGATTATCTTAGATATCTTACGGATTATGTAACAAATTCTCAGACTTTTCAGATATAAAAACAAACATCCACTGTAAACTAGCATGGCACCTAATGACCCATGAAATTCTCTCCAAGTTCAAAGATTTCTAACATCAAACTGGACACAATGGCACATGCCTTTAATCCACGCACTCAGGAGGCAGAGGCAGGCCAGCCTAGTCTACATACCGAGTTTCAGGACAGCCAGAGCTACAAAGAGAAGCCCTGTCTCAAACCAACAACAAAAAGATGGCCTAGTCGGCCATCATTGGGAGGAGAGGCCCCTTGGTACTGCAATCTTTATATGCCCCAATACAGGGGAACACCAGGGCCAAGAAGTAGGAGTGGGTGGGCAGGGGAGCAGGGAGAGGGCAGGGGGGGATTTTCAGGATAGCAGTTGAAATGTAAATTAAGAAAATATCTAATTAAAAAAATGCTGAAAAAAAAGAAAAAAAAAAGATTTCTCACATCAAGAAATAATTAAAAAGTCAATACTATTATTCAAACACAATTTTTTACTAAGGCATAAATGTTGCCATCACTCAAAGAGTTTTACACTCACTAGAGTCTATGAATGAAACTCCTGAAAAGAAACTATCTTCAGAGAATGACTGATTAGAATTTCACTACTGTAGAGAGATTGCAATGTTGCAGGTCCAAAGTCTAATTATATTCCTCACCCACCTCTTTGTCAAAACTAAGGTCTTGTGACTGGTAGATACACACCTGCTGGGGTCTTAGAACTTACACATTAGCTTCTACAACCTAAAAGCTAGAGAAAAACTCCATCTTACCACAATTGCCTCTCTAATGTACCCACCAATGCATTTTAAACTTGCCTTCATTCATGACTTTCTCTGATTTGTAAACACTTGAAACTGCTTCCACGTTGGACTGAAATTTACAGCAACCTAAATCTGTGTTCCCAGGCCATGAACGCTAAAAAGGGCTGCAGATGAGAGCTCTTGAGTATTATGTACTCAAGTCCAAACTATAATTAAAATACTTACTGAAGGTAAGGGCTTTATTACCTACCAACTGTCTAGTATAGTCTCCATTTCTTATTCTTGAGAAATGCTAAATTAACTAAATAACAGCTGTTATTAATAAAAACCACTATTTTACCAAACTTGATGCCCTACATACATTTTACTCATCTTTCCCAACAATCCTAAAATACGTATTATTATCCTGTTTTATTGATGAAGAAACTGAGGCTCAGAGAAGTGACTTGCCTAGAGTGACACACTGAAGTCTGAATCCAGGCAGGACTGATTACTAGGCTCAGCTCTTGGCAAGCAGTACTCTCAAAGCCTCCCCTTGCCCAAAATCTAGGGCATTAAGCCCACTGATCTGCTGTATTCAAGATGTTATTAAACTGCAATAGTAAAAATAAATTCTAAGAGAATACATTTAAAATATGTAAAAGATTGTAAAAATCTGTTTCAGTAATATAGACACACATCATTTTCTTCCAGCCAGCTACTATTTCACATTAAGAAAATGTCTGGACACATCTCAACCAAATCTGCAAATCCGCCTTATCCTCTCTGCTGGATAAATGATTCCCTTCTGTTTTACTCTTTTTCAAATGCACACAATAATAACTATGCCACGCAAAGACAAAGAAAAAGTGTTGAACTAGCATGCAATCAGAAACCTGTAATTGTTATTTTTAAAATTTGTCATATAGGAGTAAAAAATTTAATAAAGATGTGAAATTAAGAATTGTTTTCAGTTTAAGCCTGGCAAGGTGGCACATGTCTGTAATCCCAACACTGGGAAGCAGAGGCAAGGGAGCTGCTGCAAATCCAGCCCAGTCTGCACATCAAGCTCCACTGCGTGAGAGATCCTGGAGGGGAGAGGATACATTCAAATAACTGCGCTAAAAAGCCAAAACTCATTATTTGATTTTTAGAAAACAAACACTTGTGCATATACCCTGACCTACTCCAAATGTATTATGTACATAAAAAAATTAGGGCTGAAGGCCAAGGAGGTGAAGACTAGATTTGAATCTCCACAATTTGTGAACTGTCTGTCAGCCCATTCAATTCATTTGGCCCTTGGTCATGTGAAGGTTCTATGCCCCAATGTAGGCGAATGCCAGGGTCAGGAGGTGGGAGTGGGTGGGTTGGGGAGCAGGGTGAAGTGGGATTTTGGAGGGGAAACCAGGAAAGGGGATAACATTTGAAATGTAAATAAAGAAAATATCTAATTTTTTAAAATGGATTGTTTGTAAAAAAAAAATAAATAAATAAATAAAGTAGCTTCTCAAAAGACCAAGATTCTCAGAATCAGTGAAAACAGAATTCCTATAACAAATTAACCTACAACTAACAGTATTTTAAGATATGTACTAAGCACGGTTTACAACATCAGAATAAAAGAAAGTAATATAAAGGGAGCAGTTAGGTAAACACTTTGAACTATTAAATGCATGTATCTACTTAAACAGACCAGTGTCTACCTGCTAATCTATAAAGATGTCAAAGTACAGAAAAAAGAAAGCAGAGAACAGGTGCATATGTTTCGTTTACAAGGGAGAGCCAAGCAGCAGTGTTTCTCTACAAGTGCATACGCTTAATGCATTAAATTAATCATTATTTACTATATAACAAACACATTAAATTTATTTGCAACTCAAACAGAAAACACATATAACAGAAAGTGTTTAACAGTAGAGTCAACATGGATTCACAAATCCAATCAACCATGAATTAAAACTACCAGGAAAGATTATGAGTGAGACCTCATGTTCACTTCCCCTCTCAGTGCTGGGACATCACCTGGCTTGAACCAGATGACATATCCAAGCTGACATTTTTTTTTTTTTTTTTCAGGAAACATAGTCACCTCTCTGCTTCCTGAATGCAAATGTCATGTGACCAGCCACGGCACACTCCTGCTACCATGATGGATTGTCTGTCTTCAAACACTGAATGAGAATAAACCCTTCCTTTAAAAGAATTTTTTTTTAATTATATTATGTTGCCAGGCGGTGCACACCTTTAATCTCGGTACTTGGGAGGCAAAGGCAGGCACATCTACAAGTTTTAGGTCAGCCTAGTCTACAGAGTTCAAGTCCCAGCATCCACATGGCAGTACACAATTATCTATAACACCATTTCTGGGAGCCAACACCCTCTTCTGGCCACCATGGGCACTAGGCATGCAAATGATACACAGACATACATGTAGGCAAAACACCTATATACAAAAAATACAATAATTTTCAAAATTTGTTTTCAAATATCAGGAAAGCTAAAATCCAAGTGTACTGAACATATACAAATGTCCCCTAAGTCACACAGCATAACTACCATATGCAGGGATTTACACTGCTTGGCATGGTATCCAGACATGACTTAAACAGAAGGAGATACATAACTTATATGGAAATATTATGCCATTCTATAAAGAGACTTGAGCACTCCTGGGTTCTGGAAACGGTAAGGGGTCCTAGAACCAATCCTCTAAAGATATCAAAGGACAACTACCCAATAAAATCTGAAGCATAAAAAAAGTATTGAGGCAGAGGCAACTGAATTTCTGAGTTCCAGGCCAGCCTGGTCTACAGAGTGAGTTCCAGGACAGCCAGGGCTGCACAGAGAAACCTTGTCTCGAAAAGAAAAAAAAAAAAAAAGTATTTAAAGAGAAACTTTTTAACAGTGCACCAAAGTAGCTCTTTCTTTCTTTCTTTTTTTTTTTTTTTTTTTGAGACAGAAATCTGCCTGCCTCTGCCTCCCGAGTGCTGGGATTAAAGGCGTGTGCCACCACACCTGGCTTTAAAGTAACTATTTCTGTGGAACAGAATTATGAGTACATTTAAAAATACAAATGCTTGTTACAGAAATGCATTTTTAAATAACCAGCTAATATCATTACAAAAGGAAATACAAATAAAAAAAACTTACACACCACAAATTTCATTTCGATTTTTTTTTAATCTTATAATCAATTTCCTCCCAAAGAATTAGGTGATGACCATTTCTAAAGTACTACACTATAAACAAAGAAGGGAACAAGGGGGAAAACAGTGAGCTGACTGTTCATGTCTATTATCTATCACCTACAGTTGTGTTAAATAGGCACATGCACACATACCCAGAGAGAAAAGAGAAAAGGGGGGAGGAAGACTGATTCTTGCAAAATCAGAGATGCTAGTTGGAACCTGCATTCTAAAAGATCCCAGTGTGATCTATATGCTTTCTGCCATTTAGAGATATGTATGTAAGGTCTACTAATTAGACTTAGGTCCTCAATCCAACTAAGACACAATCTAATACAAAGACAGTCATAGTAAGAGAACATGTTTAGATTACTCAAGACTCTGGGTTCCACCCCTAGCCTCCCAACAGCCTCCCCTCAAAAATTTGGATGGCCTTTCACTTAAACCATTATTTTTGAAGACAGATATAAAGACATATTTTAAACAGTCAAAATCTATAGGGAAATAACTTCCTTTGCAGATGATAACAGTTACTAAGCAACAATTTCAATGGCATTTCACCCTCCCGGTTGGCATCTTCTCCTCTATTCTTCTCTAACCTGTTTTTTCCTAAGGCTTTGCTCACTTGACAATATACTTTTCTACTATAGTTCTAGAAATGGACCAGAAGAGAATCTCAGGAAAGAAAAGCCTAAAGATTTCTTTCTTTTAATCCTAGGTTAGCAGCTTTAAAACCTACACCTGATTACAAACACCTATGGGGTTTTCCACATGGAATCTGAGGAACATTCTTAGAACACAGTAGAACAAGACACAAAGATACACACACACCAGAAACATCCTGGACCAACACTGGCTAGAGGAGTTTGAATGAACCACCACCTTTTTTTACACATACCAAGAATAAAAAAGGCAACTTTAGGAAATCCTAATTTATGTTCTCCATGCCCCTTGGTAATAATACAGTACTGCACTCAAATGATGACAAGACAAATCTTAAGTAAAAATATACTTCTCCCCAAATCGTCTAAAACTAGTACTAAGATACAGAGTCAACTATACCTACCTGATCATAAACTTCACGATCTCAAACTAATAGCCCATGTATTTCCACAATCTTCTTGGTGACTTCAAATTAGCCAAATGTAGCTCTAAGACCCAAGTTACAGCATACAAATTTCTACCAAATGTTCCTCTTACTAAATTTTGACTAGCCTAGAACATAAATTCTGCACACTGCAACAGAGCTGGAAAGATGACAGATGCCTGCCTGTCTCAAGGCCTGACAATGTAATCTGTAGGTTTGATTCCCAGAACCCACATAGTAGAAAGAGAGAACCACCACACCTATTACAGAGTGCACACAACCACCCATACCCACACACACATGCACAACATATTCGTAGTAGTATTTTGCATTTTAACATATCAGAGGGCTTTTTATTCCTTCCAGACAATCAAATGACCCCTACTAAGGTACATCCTCAACTCCAGCGTTTTACAGCTTTGTTCCCTTGCCATCTCTCCTGCACTATTTGTACTTCACTGGTCATTTATTACTATTATTAATTCTATTTATTTATTTTTAATTTTCTTTCTAACTTTTGCTTTTACATGCAACCAATACTGCTGTGAACATTTTTATACAAAACTGTTCAGTGACAAAGTCTCTTAGTGCAGTAATTCGTTCTTGAACAGTCCCAGGAAAGACATCTTTGTAGGCTTCATCTGGCCAAAGGTGGCATGATAACATGAAAAATATTATATAAATCTTTCATATTGACATTGCACTGATAATAAAAAAGTCCTAGGAGGTGAAGATGGGCTAAGTTAACAGTAGTGAGACCGTGGATTTGCATCTCCTAATGCAGGGCTCTGAAAAGGCCACACACTATTTGTATCAGAGTGTTGCCAGAAAACCTAACCCACATTTAACCACAAGGAAACATTAGACAACTCAGTTTGAGGGACAGTCTACATGACTTGTGGCTGGTACCTCTGAAAGACAAAAAAATGAGAACATGGCCCAAAGTTAAAGGAGACCTCTAAATCAGAGAAAGGAGAAACCAAGAAAAATCTTTCTAGTTTACAATATTTTTGTAAACCAAAATTACTTCAAGGTGAAAGCAGAATTTTGCCAAACCCACTATTATGTATGAAGTACAGAATATAACAGAATAAATCTTACAGAGTGTAGTAAAATGCCAATGGACATCACTCATTCAATATTTTGAAGCAAAAACAAAAGCAGCATTATTAAGTTTAGAGATAAAAATCAGAGCTAAGAGTTTATGTTTGTTTAATACTTCAAAAAGCATTTAATGGATGAAAATTAAACCACAGAAACTTCAATACATTCCAACAAGCATTCCACATGAAGACTACCTAACCTGCACACAGAATGGTTTTCAAATGTCTAAGAGCTACTGTAGCTGTCACAGAGCATAGGCCTTGGGCTCAATCCCCAGCATCAAAACAGTATTTTCAAAAGGAATCAGACAAACATTATCTGCTTCCCACTAGATAATATGTTAGATTATCCTGAAGTAAACAAAGGCTCTCAAAGTTTCTTCTGTGCACATGCTTTTATTCTAAGTGTATTAATACAATATATAGACTCCATACTACAGAACACGATCCAATGTTGACAGCCCTTGAGAAATCCTAACGTAGGAGGCAAGGAATAAGTTCCGACTCTGCCGCATGGGCGAGGATCAAAACAAAGTGTGCTGTGAAAAGATTGTAAAGGTTCTCACCACAAAGAAAATGATAAATGTGTGGAGATAAACTTACCTCTACCCTAGAAAGACACTTAAATTTCTCCATAAGCCTACAATCACTGATCCTAAAAATTCCTCCAAATAATTATACTATGGTCAGACTTCTGACTGAGCTAGCATAAAAACAAAACTTTAAAGTATGCATAACAGACATACAATTGCTGGAGGTATAAACTGGTCAAATATCTTTGCAGACAATCAGTCTATAACTATGAGAATATTAAATATGTGCATACTTACGTGAAGCAATACCAACTCTGCATAAGTAGCACATATGCACAAGAGTACTGTAGGATTCATCTACTTCATCATTGTAAGATATAAACATCTATCAATAAACTACTGGGAAAGTACATCTAAGCATCCAGTCACCTATAAAGATTAAAGTAAACCTACAAAGAGGTACAAACATGGAATGATCACCAATATGAATTACTAGATCAAGTAAGTAAGGTGCAGAAGAGGGCTGAGGAGATCGTTCAGTCCCCATGTGATCCTCAGTAGCTGTGCCTGTAACCCCAGTGCTGGGGGCACAGAAACATGAAGACCCCCAGGGTTCAGTCAGTCAGTGAGCTCCAGTGCCCATGAGTGAGCCTGTCTCAAAAGCAAAGCAAAGCAGACACCACACATCTGACACTCCACACACATGCACAGTCAGATGTACACCTAACCTAACATTCCACACACCTGCACACCCACATGTACACCCGCCCCGTGTGCACATAGACACACATGTGCAGGCACACATACAAGTATAGAAAACTAAATATAGTTTATTATTTGTATTTAAGAGAAGAGATTTGTATTTTCAGTATATTCACATCTGTGCTTACAACTGTAAAAATATACAAGAAACAGGTTAATAGTGACTGCCCTTTTGAGTTACTCATACATATCCTTTCAGTGCATAAAAACCAGCTAAAACAAAACAACAATTTCCAGCTGAGTCTGGTTACCCATGTCTGTAACCCAGCATTTGGGGAGGCTGTAGCAGCAGGATTGGGAGTACAGAGCCAGACTCAACAACACAGGAGTCCAAGAACTTCTCTTTTAAAATGAAACAAAATTTTATAAATTGCTAGTTCAAAACTGAGTTAGCTCATGGTAACTTTCTTTCTGCTGGTAGCAGAAACTATCCATTTAAAGATTTAGGCTTTGCCGAACTGATTATCTTAGTAGCATCTTATTTAGAAATTCTGAAATGTAATATAAGTTCAATATGAACTTTCTAAAGGAATACAGTTATCAAGAATAGATCTAAGTTAAAGTAGATTGAAATAAATTTTATTTATTCTGTGAGAGCAACTCTTAAGTTTGTCATATAAAAAATATAGTGTCAATAACTCATAGACGCCTATAATGGAGTAAGCCAAGACTATCACTAACTCTCAGGATAAATATGTAAAATTTTAATATGTTATTGGGACAGGATGATAACCAGAGATAAAAAACCAAACAAACAAACGGCGTTTCCTATGTCTATTATCCTCTTGGAAAGTCTGTCTGTCTGTCTGCCTCTGCCTCTCTCTCTCTCTCTCTCTCTCTCTCTCTCTCACACACACACACACACACACACACACTCACACTCTCACACACACACACACACACACACACACACACGCACACGCACGAACGAACAAGCACGCACGCGCACACACGAGCTCAACAGCTCACAGTGTCCCCCTCTATTACTACAAAGATATATAATTAAACAATTTCGATGAAAATACATTTTCAAGTCTGAAGTAGTATTTACCAACTAAACTCTTAAGTCATTCTGTGTCACAGGCAGGAAGAAAAGAAGCTAGCTCAACAAAGCAAAGGCACCAAGAGACGGATCCCCGAGCAACTCCACACCATATGGTAAGGCAAGCCTCCCATTAGACAATTATAACTTGGTAGCTGATTAAAATCAATGCTTATTTGACAGCCTCTCCGGCCCCTGCCTTAGAACAGAAGGAAATCTGTTGTCTGTAATGCCTTTCATCTAGGAAACCTGAAAGCATCCTGGTAATGGACAATCGGATGTCCGATTCTGGAAGTTGTTTACCGGGCTTGGAAGCTCAGACTCCCCGTGACCCGGCACTGCACTACAGGGCAGCCGTCTCATGGCTGCCCTCGCCCCTTCCTCCCACGCGTATAGCCCCAGGCCCGCTGGCCCCGCTTACCGGTGGGCGCGCTGTCCAGGATGCGCAGGTCGTAGGCCCCTGAGCAGCGGTAGTTGGCGGCCGTGCCGTTGTCCCACACCACCACAACCTCCTCCGGGCTCTCGAAGCTCCGTACAGTGCCTACATGGCCCTCGCCGCCGTCCTGCTTGCCCCACTTCCAGTCCGGGCCGCGCACTACGCGGGCGCCGACCCCCTCCACCATCACTCGGTTGTTGCGGGAGTTACTCATTGGGGCCCGGACGGTGGGCGCCGCCGCCGGCGGGGGAATCGTGAGAGAACTGGGCCCGGGCCGCACTCTGGACGCCGGCGGGGGCGGCAGCGAGCCCCGCGGGCCGTGGGGCCGACTTACCGGGGCGGCGGCGGCGCGGTCCACGAGCAGCCCTTCGCCCGGGCCGGGCCGTGGCCGTCGCGGCCCCCGCTCCGACTGGAGGCCCGCCCGCGGAGGCTCGCAGGCGGCGGATTGCAGGCCGAGGGCGAGCGGCCGTGGGCGGGGGCTCTGCCGCTTGCCCCGGACTCCCCGGCCGGGCTACAGCGACGGCCGCCAGCAAACCTCGCTCTCCCCCGGCCGGGAGCGCGGAGGGCCGGGGGAGGCTCGCCCGGGTGCGGCGGCGAACGCAGTGGGAGGCCAGGCGAGCCGCCGGCCCTCAGCTCCCGGCCGCTCACTCGGGCCTGGACGCCCGGGAGCCGGCTCCGCGACGGGCAGCGGCGCTAGCGGCCGGCGAGCGGCCGGAGCCGGGGCCCCGGGGCCCGCTTCCCTCAGCCCCCGCGCACGCCGCCGCGCTCCGCCCCGCCACCGAGTCCCCGCCGGGCGAGAGCGGCTCCACATCCGGGTACAGCCGCGTCCAGGCCCGAGCGGCGCCTCGTGAGGAACTGCGAGGTGCTCCTCAGCGACAACGGGACGCGAAGGGTTTGGGGGAGTCGCGCGATCCAGGAAAAGGGGGAAGGAAACGGATCGCTAAGCGTCCCCTGGACGCCAAGGGAGTGCGCATGCGCACGGTCAGGCACTCGGAGACGGGAAGCTCCTCCTCCGTCTGGAGGAGTCCCTGGAGTGACTCGGATGGTACGGTGCTTCCCATTGGCTGGGAGGAAGAAGGGCTGGAAATAGGGCTAAAGGAAGAGTGAGGGGAATGAGAAACAGGTTGCTGTTCTGCTAATGTCGAGTTGATGATCCCCGGTGTACTGGATGTGAATTGAGGATTGCACACTCTTTTAGGCTTCTTTTCCAACGAGAGCGGGAATAGGGCATATGACAGCACAGATTAAAGGTGACTTGTATTCCTTGTACAAATGACAAACATTTTAAACCACAGTGGGTGACTGGTGGTATGTTTTTATTTGTTTTGTTTTGTTTTTCGAGACAGGGTTTCTCTGTATAGCCCTGGCTGTCCTGGAACTCACTTTGTAGACCAGGCTGGCCTCGAACTCAGAAATCCACCTGCCTCTGCTGGGATTAAAGGTGTGCGCCACCATGCCCGGCAGGTGGTGTGTTTTGAAACCTTCTGAAAGATGTGCCTGGACTTACTGCCATTAGGATAATAAGCAGACGCCACTCTTCATATTATGATTATATTTACTGTGACATATTTAAATTGGTTTTTGGAAGAGGATAGTAGGGATGGAACCTAGGGTCTTTCTCATGCTAAGCACATACATGTTCTACCATTGAGCTACAGTTAACACTCCCAGACTCTGGACTTTTATTTTTAATGCCATATCGTCAGGGAACTTGTTTGAAACAGAATTTCTCTATGTACTTCAGTCTGGTGTTAACCTGGAGACTCGCTGCCTTAGCTCTCAGGTTGCACCGCCACACCCATCAACCATACAACATTTTAATTCCAGCATTTTATTTTCCGAACATCAGTACACACCTGAAATGCAGCATTTGAGAAACTGTGGCAAGCATATGGTGAATCTGTGGGCAGCCTAGGCTACATAGTGAGACTATGTCTCAAAAACCAAACAAATAAAATCAAGAATTTTACTTTATCTTAAATGAATAGCTCTATTTTCTTACACTGAAAAGGCACTTAAGAGGTAATCTTAGTGCATTAGTGGGTGTCTTTAGGAGAGAGAGGGTTTTTTTTAACCAGGTTTTAATATATTTTCTATTGGATATTTTCTTTATTTACATTTCAAATGTTTTCCCCTTTCCAGGTCTTCCCTTTGGAAATCCCCTATCCCACCTGCCTCTATGAGGGTGCTCCCCCACCCAACCACACACCCACCCACTCCTGTCTTCCCTCCCTGGCATTCCCCTACACTGGAGCATCCAATATCCTCATGCCCAGAGGCCTCTCATACTCTGCCACATATGGGTCCCTCCATCTTTAGTTGATATTCCAGTCCCCCAGAGCTCCAAAGGGTTTTGGCCTGTTGACACTGTTTCTCCCTCTATGGGGCTGCAAATCTCAGCTCCTTCAGTTCCTTTTCCAACTTCTCCATCAGGAACCCCAAGCTCAGTCCAATGGTTGGCTGCAAGCATCCTCCTCTGTATCTGCTGGCTGTGGCTAAGCCTCTCAGGAGACAGCCATATCAGGCTTCCATCAGCAAGTGCTTCCCAGCATCCACAATAGCATCCCAGTTTGGTGGCTGGTTATGGGCTGGATCCCCAGTTGGGGCAGCCTCTGGGGCCTTTCCTTCAGCCTCTACTCCACACTGTTTCTCCATATTTCCTCCTCTTCCTGTTTTGTTCTAAGATGCACTGCAGAATGAGTGGCTTTTTTTTATTAGCTATTTTATTTGCATTTCAAATGTTATCTCCTTTCCCAATTTCCCCTCTGAAAACTCCCTATCCCACCCCCCTCCCACTGATTCTATGAGGGAGCTCCCCCACACATCCATCCACTCCTACCTCCCTGCCCTAGCATTCCCCTACACTGGGACATCAAGCCTTCATAGGACCAAGGGCATCTCCTCCCATTGATAGCTGACAAGACCATCCTCTGCTACATATGAGCCTGGAGCCATGGGTCCATCCATGTGTTACTCTTTGGTTGGTATTTTAGGCCTGGGAGCTCTGGGGTGGGGGGTGGGGTCTGGTTGGTTGATATTGTTGTTCCTCCTAGGGGGCTGTAAACCCCTTCAGCTCCTTCAGTCCTTTCTCTAACTACTCCATTGAGGACCCCATGCTCAGTCCAATGGTTGGCTGTAAGTGTCTGCCTCTGTATTTGTCAGGCACTGGCAGAGCCTCTCAGGAGACAGCTATATCAGGTTCCTGTCAGCAAGCACTTCTTGGCATCCACAATAGTGTCTGGTTTGGTGACTGTATATGGGATGGATCCCCGGGTGGGGCAGTCTCTGGATGTCATTTCCTTCAGTGTCCTCTCCACACTTTGTCTCCATATTTCTTCCCATGAGTATTTTCTTCACTCCTCTAAGTTCTGAAGCACTTACACTTTGGTATTCCTTCTTCTTGAGCTTCACATGGTCTGTGAATTGTATCTTGGGTATTCCAAGTTTTGGGGATAATATCCACTTATCAGTGAGTGTATACCATGGGTGTTCTGGATTTTGTTTGTTTGGTTTTTGGTTTTTGGTTTTTCGAGACAGGTTTTCTCTGTACACCCTTGGCTTTCCTGGAACTCACTCTGTAGACCAGGCAGCCCTCGAACTCAGAAATGTGCCTGCCTCTGCCTCCCAAGTGCTGGGATTAAAGGCATGAACCACCACTGCCCGGTGGGTGTTCTTTTCTGACTAAATGATATTTTCTAGTCCTATCTATTGCCTAAGAGTTTCATGAATTCATTGTTTTTAATAGCTGAATAGTACTCTATTGTGTAAATGTACGACATTTTCTGTTATCCATGCCTCTGTTGAAGGACAACTGGGTTCTTTCCAGCTTCTGGATATTATAAATAAGACTGCTTTGAGCATAGTGGAATAGGTTTCCTTGTTATATGTTGGAGCATCTTTTGGTTATATGCCCAGTAGTGGTATAGCTGATTATGACACACTGGGACCAGCTTTGGAGAGACAGACCAATTGTACTTGGGATGAATCAAGGATTATATAGTTTTAGGGTTCTGGGTAGGAATATCCAGGGTGGGCAAAAGTCATTGGCTGAAGGCTAAGATACTGAGATGTCTTATTAGCATAGAGAAGCATTCCAGGAATCTCAGGTGCTAGCTGAATGGCTTCTTATGAAGAAAGGAAGGGGAACCTGTAATGTAATCAAGGCCATGTGACATTCTACAGTTACAGGGTATGGCGTTTGGTATCCCTCAGGTTGAGAAAAGGAAGCCTCACTGACAGAGGGAGCCAAAAGTGGAAATTTCTGGTTTCTTTGGAGACTCAGGTTATAATGACATTTTGCTGGTGTGGACAGATGAAAGAATGTTTTGCTAGAGCAGAAGCAGTTGAAAGGATGTTTTTATATTCAAACACATTAAGGGATGCATGGCGTTTAGAAAGAATATAAATATGACCCCACAGACAGTTTGAGCTTGAGCTCCACCTCACTATTCTTCATTGACAACATGCATGTATTGGTTCACCTTACATTGCGTTGCTGAGTTTTGATTGTGGTGACTTCATAGAAACTCACCAAAAACTTGTGTTTTGCCATTTGGTTGATTGGTGAGCCTCTCAGTTTCTTTTGGATTGAACTGTCCTTGCTGACTCATGTGTGCTGTCTATCCAGTGCACTGGACTGCAGCTGCTGATTCACGTTTGGTGTTTTCTACTGGATTGGACTGAGAAAAACAAAGACTGGAATCACCCTCAAAACAGATCCACTTCCTCCATATCCTAATAACCTTTCTTTTCCACTACCTCTGGTAAGTGGTGGGCTAGAGGAAAGGTTGAATCTTTATTAAAGTAGATTGTGAATATATATATATATATATATATATATATATATATATATATATATATATATATATATATATATATATATATACCTACCTACAGGAGTTCACCATTTTACACCAAGCTCAGAAGGCCATCTAGACAATGGTAGACTTTGACCTTAATTAGCAGGGAAATATACCCCTACCAGAAACAGGGCTTGTGAATACAGGACATACCCTGATCTTGCAGCTGCTGGAACTGGCTTGCCTGTGTAGGTACATAGAAACTGCCAAAATCTCCCTGTATTAGTTTTCTTTCTACTGCTGCAATCTCCATGACTAAAGTGACTTATAGAAGAAAGGGTTGTCTGGGCTTACTAGACATCTTGAAAGCAGGTGGGACATGGAGACTAGAAATGGACACTGAGAGCTGAGGGTTCACATCTCAAACAGGAAACATAAACTGAATTTGAAATGACACAAATCTTTAAACTTGGAAAGCCTACTTCCAGTGACATTCCTCCTCCAACAAAGCCACAACTTCTAGCCACCCAAACACTACCACCTGGAGACCAAGGGTTCAGATCCAAGACTGAGGAGGGGAGCACATACAGACCTCCACGGCTCTAACAGAAGCAAGATAAAACTTGGCTTCTCTCTCCTTCCTTCTCTTGCAATTAACAAAAGGAGCCCACTATATCAGGTGTTCAGCAGTATTGTGACCATTCTACCAAACTTAAACTTCCATACAACCAAAGTAACATCATGCATGTTCAATTTGAACATTCTTCCCAGTGAATCTTCCAAGAGTGTGGGAGCAGAGTCTGAGACTCCTGAACTCCCAGCTCCCTGCTGCTCACTTCCTGTGCACTCTGCTTGGTGACTGTATTAGTGAGGGTTCTCTAGAGGAACTGATAGAATGAATATATATATATATACATATATACATATACATATACATATACATATACATGAAAGGGATTATTAGGATGGCTTACAGGCTATGGTCCAGCTAATCCCAACAATGGTTGCCTATGAAAGAAAGGTCCAAAAATCCAATAATTGTTCAGTCCCATGAGGCTATATATCTCAATTGGTCTTCAGTGCACAACAGAATAATGAAGAAATTGCTCTAATGGCAGTGGAGGAATGGACTAGGAAGGTGAGAGCAAGCAGGCAAAGAACAAAAGCTTCCTTCTTCTATGACCTATGATTTGGAGAAAGAGCATCTTCGGGTCAATAGCTGTGATAGCTGGAGCTGCATAATGTGGGCTTCAGTAATGGAGCCACATCTAAAAAGCAGCTACAACTGACTCACCATCTGAGTCAACCCAAAGTAATACACAAGTCATCCTCCTGTTCAGTTTAAATGGGCAACTTAAGCAGGAAGGTGACAGGAACCACTATCCCCTATGATTCATGGCTTTGATGGTGGCACTTTCTTCACTTCTCCCAAGTATATGACATCACTTGTGACTTGTTTCAAGGGAAGAAATGATAGGTAAAAGACTCTTTTTTTTTTTTTTTTTTTTTTTTTTTTTTGGTTTTTCAAGGCAGGGTTTCTCTGGGTAGCCCTGGCTGTCCTGGAACTCACTCTGTAGACCAGGCTGGCCTCGAACTCAGAAATCCGCCTGCCTCTACCTCCCAAGTGCTGGGATTAAAGGTGTGTGCCACCACGCCCAGCAGTAAAAGACTCTTATTTGAACTTTATTACTAAAATATCTCACTCACAAATCAGAAGGTCAGTATGTCAATTACTCTGATACCCAAGTATGTCTATTCCAACTGCATATTCTTTCAGAAGCCAGAGAAGTTGCCTGTCACTCTAGGTCATTGAGAAGCTGAGGCCTGAAGAACACTTGAGCCCAAGAACTAAAGGCCAGTCTGAGCCATGCTGTAAGACCCGATGTGGTGGCTGGAATGAGAACGGTCCCCATAAGCTCATGTGTTTGAATGCATGGTCCTCAGTGAAATTGTTTGAGAAGTATTAGGAGATGTGGCCTTGTTGAAGGAGATGTGTCACTGAGAATGAGCCTTGAAGTTTGAAAAGCCCATGCCAGGCCCAGTCAGTTTCTCTGTCCTTCTCTGCCCACATCTTGTTGATCAGATGTAAGCCTCGGCTGCTGCAAGCCTCCAGCAGCTGCACACTGCCATTTTTCCTGCCTACTGCCACACTCCCCACAATGATGACCAGGGGCTAACACAATCAAATGCTTCCTTTTATAAGTTACCCTTGTCGTGATGTTTCATCATAGCAATAGAATAAATACCCACTCTTAAAATAAAACAAGCAGAAACTCTCAGAAAGTAAAGGAGTAATTACAGTTGGTTCCCTAGAATTACTGTATTGTACTGGAGTCAAAACTGGGTTAATCCTAACTTCCTAAACTACCTCTGACCCACAGGCATTAGCATCCCCTTTTTAGAGGTGGGGGATGCTTTGTTTTGTTTTGGAGAAGAAGGAAGAGAATCACAGGATAGACACGACTATGTGACATGGTCCTTCTCTTGGGGAGCTGTCTGTCAGCTTATGTCCAGAGACTAGCTGAAGGCCTCTAAATATGGCTCAAGTCAGATCTGTGCTTACCAGAGTTGGGAGTTTTTCTGATTCCACAGATCAAAAATTACTTAAATAAGGTACATATCTACTTCATCCACTGTAATTAATAGCCCCAACCCCAATATTGGAGCCTTAATGATGTCATTACACTGATTGGCTATTTGACCCTGGCACTTCCACCTACTCATCTAAAGTTTTGTGTGACATAATAATTACCCTTTTTTGATGTTTGGTTTTATTGTGCTGTTCACATATGGAATCCAGGGCTTCACCTATCTGGCCAGGTGCTCTACAAAAAGCTGCACATTTATCTCTGACAAACTACTTTTAAGGTTGATTTTAGACTGTCATACTGTCTTGTTGATTTGTTTTGTTTTGTGGGTGGCTTGTGTGCTTGGCTATTTGGTTTATGTTTTGAGACAGGATCTAACTGCTAATCCCAGACTGACCTCTAACTCATAATCCTCCTGTCTCAGACTTCCAAGTGCTGTGACTACTGGCACATGCCACCAGGCCTGATTAGATAGCCATTTTATAACTTGAAACTGAATATAATCCTAAATGATTCAAATGTTTTTGCTTTCAGATGTTTTTTTGCTTGTTTGTTTTTTGTTTGGTTTTGTTTTTTTCAAGACAGGGTTTCTCTGTATAGCCCTGGCTGTCCTGGAACTCACTCTGTAGACCAGGCTGGCCTCAAACTCAGAAATCTACCTGCCTCTGCCTCCCAAGTGCTAGGATTAAAGGCATGCACCACCACTGCCCGGCACCTTCAGAAGTTTTGTCTGCATGTATACCTGTGCATCACATGTGTGCCCAATGTTTTTGGAGGCCAGATGAGGACATTGGATCACCTAGGACTAGAATTACACAGTTATGAGCTATCATGTGGATGCTGGGAACTTAAAGCAGGTGTTCTAGAAGAGCAGCCAGTGCTATTTATTAACTGCTGATCCATCTTTCCAGTCCCTGTTTCAAATTCTTAATATATTATCATGTGTATTAATATATTATTTCAGAAATTCATTCTTTGGTGATTTCCTTTCTCTTTATTCCTAAAGTTATTTTATTTAAATAAAAAAATCTTTTTGTGTGGTTGGAATTTTATTTTAAAAATAGAAAATTTTATTTAAATTGACTTAAATGAATGCTTTGAATCATCTAAAAAGAAAAAGAAAAACTTTTGAATGCTGGGCAGTGGTGGCACACACCTTTAATCCTAGCACTTGGGAGGCAGCCAGATCTCTGAGTTCCAGGCCAGCCTGGTCTACAGAGTAAGTTCCAGGACAGCCAGAACTACATAGAAACCCTGTCTTTAAAAGCAAATAAAACCTCTTGGAAATTCTGATGCATGTGTGTTGATTTAAGAGTCTAGGCAACATCTCTAGGACAAAGGTTCTTCAGTCCTCAGTTGTGCCTTTCCTTGTCTTGGCTTCCTGTGTGTGCACTCTCATCCTTACCAGTAGAAGTTCCAAGAAGCAAGAAAGGTTCTTTCCCTACAATCTCAGCAGCAGTATCTTTTTGGCATGATGAGTCTAAAGAGATTGTGTACATATGCTTTAGTCAAACTCTGGGATCACAACAAGCATGGGCTTCATGTCTTCTTTTAAGTTGGATGTGATGTTACCTCTACCCCTAAACACCTGGTTTAAGAGAAGATACAAGGAGAGCAAGTCAAATGTTCAAGAATGAACTATTGGAAGAGGAACAATTAGGTCAAAACATGCCACAAAATACCTAAGCTGGAATGGTTTGCATCCCCAAGCAGGTTGGCAGAACCATCTGAGGTTTGCGATAGTGTCAACTGTAGGAGCAAAATGAGTAGAGTGAGCGATGGAGTCAGAGACTTTGTTTCTACTATAGCTTCAACAATCACCTAACTTCCTGGTCTCCAACTACCTCACATGCAAGACAGAGGTTAGGGGTGGACTGCAGGGTTAGAGGTGGACTGCAGGGTGAGAGATGGACTGCAGGGTTAGGAGTGGGCTGCAGGTTAGGGGTGGACTGCAGGGCTAGGAGTGGACTGCAGGGCTAGGAGTAGACTGCAGAGTTAGGGGTAGAATGCAGGGTTAGGGGTGTAATGGGAAATTAACATGAGTCTTTAGGGACCACAAAGGAAATGTTATAATTTTAAAATATTTGTGCAAAATATTACAAAATATCCAGGGGTTTTAACTGAGGTGAGGACCAATTACATGGACTGGGGCCATACACTGAATAAAGAAAAGAGCATAAACTGAACACCAGCCCCTCCTACCTCTCTCAACTCTCTTCTCTGTTCTGCTCTCTCCCTCCCCTTTTCTCATCTCCCTCTTTTCTCTGAATCCTGGCTTAGATACTGGCCCACTCAAGTGCCTGCCACCACCCCTGCCCTTCTCATCAGGAACACTGTTCTCTCACTGTGAGCCAGAATAGATGTTTTTTCCTTAAATTATCTTCTTAGACATTTTGTCACAGCAATAAGAAAACTACTGCACCATGACTGGAACTTGCTGTGTAAACCAGGTTGACCTCAAACCTGTTCCCCTTGCTTCTGCCTCCCAAGTTGGAACTGTAGAACTGTATCATTGTGCCTGATCACTGTTGATATGTTGCCCTGGGGTGTCACAGCATCTAGTACTTGAGTAAAATTTTGCTAAAAAGTTGCTAAAAAGTTGCTAAAAATTTTGCCTAACTTAAAAGTACTTTTTTCATAGCAAAGCAAGTAGACTAAGCCAACATCCCCTCTACAAACAAGGCCCCAATTTTGTTGAGACTTCATATACCTTGTTAAGCCGTGTGCCTGACTAAAGACAGACTTTCTCAAAAATCTCAAAAGGTAGTGTGGCCATGTGGCCCCGTTCTATAGAGTTAGGTATAAGCAAGGCATTGATCGAGGTATCTGAGATCACTCCTCAGACAGGTGACAGTCCCTTCTAATACCTGCCCTTTCTACCTGCCTGCAATACAATTAAAGGACTGGGAGAGTCATAAAAGAAGCCACAAGACCATATGTTAAGCAATAGAAAATGGCATCTTAGGACACTGAAGACATTCTTTGAGTTGCCACCAACATCCTATATTACCTGCCTTCACATGAAATAAAAACAGAGCCCTATCTTGATCAACCCCCTTATGTAAGCTGTATGTAAAGCCACAATATTCTTTCAAGATATTTAGATATTGAGTTGTTCCCAAAACATGTGGGAGGAAGGGCTGGCCTGAAGTCACCTGCGGAGAGCATCTTTATTAGCTGCTCATCCTTCTCACCTTCTTATCTTCCTGATCCCAGAAACTCAACACATGAAAGAGAAGGAGATCTTGTCTCCCAGGTCCCTCTGAGACCAGTCTGTGCAGATCAACTCACAGACTGCGGAGGGTGAGCAGAGGACTGCAGAAGTGACACAGCTTCTGGGATAGGCAGAAGCCACACAGCTTCTGGGTCAGACCCCCGTTTCAGGCTGCAGACATCCAGGCACTTTCCCCACCAGAGGAGAGGTGGCCGCCCTGGAAGGCTATGACCCCCAGAGCAGGTAAGGGAGCCATCTTGTATCCTGGGTCCCACACAGCTTCTTTAACAGGCAGAAGTCTCACAGCTTCTGGGACAGACATTCATTTTGGGCTCCAGACATCCAGGCACCTTGCCCACAGAGGAGAGGTGACCAACTGGGAGGGCACTGACCTCCACAGCAAGTGAAGGAAACATCTTGTGTCTTGGGTCCCTCAGAGAACAGTCTGTGCAGGTGAGCACACAGTCTGCAGAGGCAACCCATCTTCTGGGACAGGCCCTATTTCGGGCCTTCATCTTCAACCAGGAGGCAAGTCTGAACACAGGACCTCTGTGTACCTTCCCTGAAAAAGGAGAGCTTGCCTGAAGAGAGTACTCTGACCACTGAGACTCAGAAGAGAGCTGGACTCCCAAGACAGCTGACAGAGGCTAACAAAATCACAGGAGGAACAGGCTCCAGCCAGAGACAACTAAACAACTAACTCCAGAGATTACCAAATGGCAAAAGGCAAATGTAAGAATCTTACCAACAGAAACCAAGACTGCTCACCATCATTAGTACCCAGCACTCCCACCTCAGCCAGTCCAGGATACCCCCAACATGCCTGAAAAGCAAGACTCAGATTTAAAATCATATCTCATGATGCTGGTAGAGGACATGAAGGACTTTAATAACTCACTTAAAGAAATACAGGAGAGCCCGCCATCTTTCCTCTGAGCCCAGCAGACACAGCTAGGGACACCCCAGGACTTTAAGATCGCATCGGGATTACGCATGAGTGCAGTGCAGAAGTGGTGTTGGGAGCAGTGGGTCAGCAGTTGCCCCCAGGGGTAGGATCCGAGAACTCCGCCCCACCGGAGGCTGGGCCTCTCCCAGCCAGAGCACCCCCCACCCTGCCATCTTTCCTCTGAGCCCAGCGGACACAGCTAGGGACACCCCAGGACTTTAAGATCGCATCGGGGTTACGCGAGAGTGCAGTGCAGAGGTGGTGTTGGGAGCAGTGGATCAGCAGTTGCCCCCAGGGGCAGGATCCGAGAACTCCGCCCCACCGGAGGCTGGGCCTCTCCCAGCCAGAGCACCCGCCATCCCGCAATCTTTCCTCTGAGCCCAGCAACTCAAGGACTCTAAGACCACATCAGGAGCTCAGGGCCAGGGCCTCAGGCTCTGTGCACTCTCTAAGGCTCTTTCGGGACTCCCCAAGCTATCTCTGGAAGTGAGGTGAGCAGGGGAACACAGCCTCTGTTCCGGCCCAATCTTGTGGAACTTGAGACATCAGCCAGGAGATTGATAAGGGCCCAGGGCAAAAGAGCGGGTCCTTTCTGGTCTGCACAAACGCCAGGTCTCCTCGGGCAGAGATGGCAGGAGGAAAGCGCAAGAACAGAAGCAACAGAATCCAAGGGTACTTGGCATCACCAGACCCAAACTCACCCACCACATCAAGTCCTAGATACAACAGCACACCAGAAAAGCAGGACATGGATATAAAATCACTGGTCATGATGATGATGGAGGA
>LR753366.1:635281-769331 GCA_902729485.2 Mus minutoides | reverse complement strand
CCTGCGCAGTGGTCCGGAGATCGCTGGGAGAGCTGGAAACCTAGGTGGGTGCGTGGTACCCCGGCCTTGCGGCCTGCTCTGGAGCTGAGTGGTGTGGGCCTGAAGAGAAGGGGTCCGCTCTCCGCCCTCCACCTGTCTATCTCCCGCTGCAGACTCAAGTCCCACGAGTTTGGACAGTGGTCCGGAGATCGCAGTGGTCTGGAGATCGCTGGGAGAGCTGGAAACCTGGGTGGGTGCACTGCACCCAGGCCTTGCGCCCTGCGCTGGAGCGGCGCGGTGTGGGCCGGAAGGGAAGGAGTCTGCTCTCCGCCCTCTGCCTGTCTATCTCCCGCTGCAGACTCAAGTCCCACGAGTTTGGACGGTGGTCCGGAGATCGCTGGGAGAGCTGGAAACCTGGGTGGGTGCACGGCCCCCAGGCCTTGCGCCCTGCGCTGGAGCGGAGCGGTGTGGGCTGGAAGGAAAGGGGTCCGCTCTCCTCCCTCCGCCTATCTCCCGCTGCAGATTCAAGTCCCACGAGTTTGGACTGGAACAGATGTGTGTTCCTCTTACCAGTGGTCCGGAGATCGCAGTGGTCCGGATGCTGGGAGAGCTGGAAACCTGGGTGGGTGTACGGCTCTTAAACCTGATAAACAGCTTCAGTGCAATAGCTGGATATAAAATGAACTCAAACAAATCAATGGCCTTTCTCTACATAAAGGATAAACAGGCTGAGAAAGAAATTGTGGAAATGACACCCTTCTCTCAATAGTCACAAATAATATAAAATACCTTGGTGTGACTCTAACTAAGGAAGTGAAAGATCTGTATGATAAGAACTTCAAGTCTCTGAGAAAGAAATCAAAGAAGATCTCAGAAGATGGAAAGATCTCCCATGCTCATGGATTGGCAGGATGAATATAGTAAAAATGGCTAGCCTGCCGAAAGCAATCTACAGATTCAATGCAATCCCCATCAAAATTCCTACTCAATTCTTCACTGAGTTAGAATGGGCAATTTGAAAATTCATCTGGAATAACAAAAAACCTAGGATAGCAAAAACTATTCTCAACAATAAAAGAACCTCTGGTGGAATCACCATGCCTGACCTCAAGCTGTACTACAGAGCAATGATAAAAACTGCATGGTACTAGTACAGCAACAGACAGATAGATCAATGGAACAGAATTGAAGACCCAGAAATGAACCCACACACTTATGGTCACTTGATCTTTGACAATGGAGCTAAAACCATCCAGTGGAAAAAAGACAGCATTTTCAACAAATGGTGCTGGCACAACTGGTGGTTATCATGTAGAAGAATGCGAATTGATCCATTCTTATCTACTTGTACTAAGGTCAAGTCTACGTGGATCAAGGAACTCCACATAAAACCAGAGACACTGAAATTTATAGAGGAGAAAGTGGAGGAAAGCCTCGAAAATATGGGCACAGGGGAAAAATTCCTGAACACAACAGTAATGGCTTGTGTTACAGTAAGATCAAGAATTGACAAATGGGACCTCATAAAATTGCAAAGCTTCTGTAAGGCAAAAGAAACTGTCAATAAGACAAAAAGGCCGCCAACAGATTGGGAAAGGATCTTTACCAATCCTAAATCAGATAGGGAACTAATATCCAATATATATAAAGAACTCAAGAAGATGGACTCCAGAAAATTAAATAATCCCATTAAAAAATGGGGTACAGGGCTAAACAAAGAATTCTCAACTGAGGAATACCGAATGGCTGAGAAGCACCTGAAAAAATGTTCAATTTCCTTAATCATCAGGGAAATGCAAATCAAAACAACCTTGAGATTCTACCTCACTCCAATCAAAATGGCTAAAATCAAAAATTCAGATGACAGCCGGGCATGATGGCGCACGCCTTTAATCCCAGCACTTGGGAGGCAGAGGCAGGCAGATTTCTGAGGTCGAGCCCAGCCTGGTCTACAAAGTGAGTTCCAGGACAGCCAGGGCTATATAGAGAAACCTTGAAAAACCAAGAAAAGAAAAGAAAAGAAAAGAAAAGAAAAGAAAAGAAAAGGAAAGGAAAGGAAAGGAAAGGAAAGGAAAGGAAAGGAAAGGAAAGGAAAAAGAAAAATTCAGATGACAGCAGATGCTGGCGAGGATGTGGAGAAAAAGGAACACTCCTCCATTGTTGGTAGGATTGCAAGCTTGTACAACCACTCTGGAAGTCAGTCTGGTGGTTCCTCAGAAAATTGGACATAGTACTACCAAAAGATCCAGCAATACCTCTCCTGGGCATATACCCAGAAGATGTTCCAACTGGTAATAAGAACACATGCTCCACTATGTTCATTGCAGCCTTATTTATAATAGCCAGAAGCTGGAAAGAACCCAGATGTCCCTCAACAGAGCAATGGAAACAGAAAATGTGGTACATTTACACAATGGAGTACTACTCAGCTATTAAAAACAATGAATTTATGAAATTCTTGGGCAAATGGATGTATCTGGAAGATATCATCCTGAATGAGGTAACCCAATCACAAAAGAAGTCACTTGATATGCACTCACTGATAAGTGGATATTAGCTCAGAAACTTAGAATACCCAAGATACAATTTGCAAAACACAAGAAAATCAAGAAGAAGGAAGACCAAAGTGTGCATACTTCATTCCTCCTTAGAATAGAGAACAAAACACCCATGAATGGAGTTAAGAGACAAAGTTTGGAGCTAAATCGAAAGGATGGACCATCCAGAGACTACCCCACCTGGTGATTCATCCCACAATCAGCCACCAAACCCAGACATTATTGCATATGCCAGCAAGATTTTTGCTGAAAGGATCCTAATATAGTTGTCTTTTTGAGGCTTTACCAGTGCCTGGCAAATATAGAAGTGTATGCTCACAGTCATCTATAAGATGGAACATAGGGCCCCCAATGGAGGAGCTAGAGAAAGTACCCAAGGATCTGAAGGGGTCTACAACCCTATAAGTGGAACAGCAATATGAACTAACCAGTACCCCCAGAGCTCGTGTCTCTAGCTGCATATGTAGCAGAAGATGGCCTAGTTGGCCATCATTGGGAAGAGAGGCCCCTCGGTATTGCAAACTTTATATGCCCCAGTAAAGGGGAACGCCAGGACCAAGAATTAGGAGTGGGTGGGTAGGGGAGCAGGGGGGGGGGGTACAGGGCACTTTTGGGATAGCATTTGAAATGTAAATAAAGAAAATATCTGATAAAAAGGATATTTAGATATTATTCAGAAGGCAGATAGACCAATAAGTACATGGGGACATGTCATTAGGAATAGGTTTATAAGATTATAAAAATTTGAGCTTCTTTAATAAGAAACATTCAGGATAACAAGAAAGACAGACAAATAGATGAAAGTACCATAGAATGGAAATGAATGATAACACTATATTAATTAATTGTTGCTTTATAAACCACAGATACAGTGATTTCACGCTTGTTTATTGTCTCTCAGTCACTGTGAATCAAGACTCCAGATAAGATTAGCTGGGCCTTCTGCTCAGAGTCCTACAAGGCTGTAGTCAAGCATGCCGCTCATAGCTGTAGTGGAATCTGAAGTTTGAGGTCCTCTTCCAAACTCACAAGGTTGTTTACAAAATGAATTGGAACTCATGGCAGCTGATTTTTCAAGGCCAGCAGTCAAGCCTCTGACTTCTACTTCTGATCTAGATCTCTTCTTTAAAGGACTCAATTGATTAGATCAGATCTTCCTTTTGATTACTCAAAGTCAACTGACTAGAGACCTTCAATTACACCTGCAAAATCCCTTTTACCTTGAAGTAAGTCATCAGAGTGATACTCCATCATAGTCACATATCCTGACCCCCTCATCCAGGGGAGGGGATGAAACAGAACGATATGTACCAGAGGATGAAATGAGAATGGCCCCACTGGTTCATATGTTTGAATACTTAATCCCTGGTTGGTGGAACTACTTGGGAAGGATTAGGAGATGTGGTCACTGGTGGGGTGAGCATTGAGGCTTCAAAAGCTCATGTCATTTCCAATGTGCCTCTTTATGTGCTCTGTTTACAGATCAGGATGTGAGTTCCCAACTGCCCCTGCCACTGTTTTTGCTCCATCATCATGGATTATAATTCTCTAAATCAGTAGTTCCCAACCTGTAGTCGAAATCCCTTTGGGGATTGCATATCAGATATCCTGAATATCAAATATTTATAGTACAATTAATAACAGTAGCAAAATTTCAGTCATGAAGTAGCAACAGAGTAATTTTATGGTTGGGGGTTACAACATGAGGAAATGTACTAAAGGGTCACAGTATTAGGAAGGTTGAGAGCCACGGGTCTAAACCATAAGCTGAATTAGATGCTGTCTTATATAAGTTGTCTTGATCAGGCTATTCTGTCATAGCTATAGGAAAGGAAGACAGCCTGTGAGGGTACAGTTTTTGAGGTAGGAAAGGACACTGCCTCCACCTGGGTTGCAGTTCCAAGTCTCCTTTCCAAGGACTATATCCACTCAGTCATATAGTGTGTGTAGAGCTAAGCCTGGGGAAATCCAATGTAGAAGAGTTGCCTAGTTTAATGATATGGCATTGCATACGTATTATTCCAAAAGTCAGGAAGCAAAGGCAAAAGTATTGCTACCTTCCAAATTCCAGGACAGTCAGGGCAGGCAGGAGGGTAGATAATAATATTTAAAAGAAAATTATGGGACTGGAGAGATGGCTCAGCAGTTAAGAGCATGGATTGCTCTTCCAGAGGTCCTGAGTTCAATTCCCAGCAACCACATGGAGGCTCACAACCATCTGCAATGGGATCCGATGCCCTCTTCTGGTGTGTCTGAAGACAGCTACAGCGTATTCATCATATATGTAAAATTAATAAATAAAATCTTTAAAAAGAAAAAAAAAGGAAATTGCTTCTTTACATGAAGTGGAGCTAGAGGAATTAAGCTGTAGCTCTAAGATGTGTCTTAGTCATTGTATTTATAGTCTGTATCTGCCTGTCTTCCTTTCTCCTTCCTTCCTTCCTTCCTTCCTTGCCTCATAAAAAGCATGTCCTTGGCTTTTTTTCTGGGAAAGAACATCGTTCTCTATTTCTCTCTCTCCCTCACCCTTGCTAAGCCATTAATCCTCTCTACACAAAGGTATTCCCCAATGATGACAGTCACCTTGGAGGAAGGAGGGATAATTTTTCTCCCTATTATGGATACAGCTTGGCTCTGAATCTAATAAACAAATTAGTGTTGAGAGAAGCCATGCATACATTTCTACTTAAGACTCCAAACATCAGTATGAATGTACAGACTAGAGTGAGGTCCAAGGCCCCATACTCAGCTGACCCTTCTCTGAGCCTCCTGGGCCACACAGGCAGCCTTTCTCTCCATATGTTAACTCTTCTCACCTTGGAGATATTTCATCCTCAGTTCTTAGAGTAAAGAGAATCTATAATATATATGTTAAGCTGTATGTCTATATGTAGTGTATGCCTATGATGAATAGTCTCTAGTTTATGTCTAAAGTTAGAACAGGCTGAGGCAGGAGAACTACTATGAGTTCAAAGCCAGTAAGGGTTTCATAGTAAGACTGTTTTTTGGTTTTGTTTTTTTTAAGGATTTATTTATTTTATATATGAGGGCTCTATCTGCATGTACACTTGCATGCCAGAAGAGGGCATCAAATGGATGGTCATGAGCCATGATGTGGTTTCTGAGAATTGAACACAGGACCTCTGGAAGAGCAGTCAGTGTCAGTGCTCTTTACTACTGAGCCATCTCTCCAGCCCCAGTAAAACCTTTTTTTAAAAAGAGGTTTAAAAAAAAAAAAAGAGGTTTAAAAGAAAAAAAAGGCAGTGCCTGTCAGTCCAAATCATAGTGCTCATGTTAGGACTGTGATTATAACAATAAAATACAGAGCTAAAATTGGAGGTCACAGTATTTTACTAACAAAAAGCATATTAATTTAAAGACACTTGTTATTTTTCATAATAGTATGTACAAGACTATAGAATATTTTCAATTGAATAAAATCTGATTTGTTTTCATTGTCTGCTTCTGCTTCTCTGTTCTGGAATTCTCTGTAAATACCAAACCATAAGCTCTTCTTTACTGGACTTTGTTGCTTACTTGTTACAGACCCAAGAAGGGTTAAGATATAGGATGCACCCTATTGCAAATGAAAACCATTGCTAAGAGATGTCACTCTTCCTCATAAACCCTTAGAGAACTCATATGAGAGTTCAGAAATTCATCTTGAGCTACTTCATATATTCAGATGGATGCAGAAGAAACAATTGCAGATATATGGATAGTATACATGTATATGTAGCTGAGTTCATAGTATCACTAAAGGCAGTGATACTCCAATGACATTGGTTATATCATTCTTGATTTTAAAAAAGAAAAAAATGGCTGGCCAGTGGTGGCGCATGCCTTTAATCCCAGCACTTGGGAGGTAGAAGCAGGTGGATTTCTGAGTTTGAGGCCAGTCTGGTCTACAAAGTGAGTTCCAGGACAGCCAGGGCTATACAGAGAAACCCTGTCTTGAAAAATCTAAAAAAAGAAAGAATGAACCATGGCTCTTTAGAGAAGCAGCTAGCTTAAGGCATTGGAAAGGGGGAATAGCTAGGTAAGCCTGTAACAGTACTAAAAATAATCCCTTGTGGGTCTAGACAGTAAGGAATTTCTTAAACAACAGTTTGTAGCCAAAATGAAAGAACTTCAGTGACCAAAGCCCAAAGTAAGGGTGTCAAGATGCCAAATATGACAACTTGAATTCAACCCCTAGAACCCACATGGTAGAAGAAGAAAACCTGCTCCTGCAAGTCATCTTCTGACCTCCATATGTGTACCTTTCCATGGGAGCAATTATAAACTAACTCTCTCTCTCTCTCTCTCTCTTTCTCACACACACACACACACACACACACACCACACACTTACTCAATCAGTCAATGTAATAAAAAAAAAAAAATAATGTGCTTGGGGACTATACTCCAACTATAATTAAATACACTTGAATAAATAAATAAATAAATAAATAAATAAATAAATAAATAGATAAAAATTACAGGTATGGGCCACCATGTCCAGCAATACACACACACACACACACACACATATATATATATATATACATATATATATATATATATACACACACACACACACAAAATCAGTACATATATATGTATACATATATGCACATATATGCACACACATATATATACATATACACATATACATACACACACATATATACATATACACATATACATACATACACACACACACACACACACACACACATATATATATATATATATATATATATATATATATATATATATATATAAAAAATATGCTGGGCATGGTGGCCCATACCTATAATTCCAGCAATGAGTTCCAAGTTAGCCTTGATCACAGAGGGGAATCATGTCTTGAAAACAAAGCAAAACAAAAGTGCAAAAGTTAGGCTCTAAGCAACTTGTTGCTTTCAGTATGTGTCTGATTTTCTGCTTTTTTTTTTCCCAGTTCTGAGCATTGAAACCTGGCTGTCATATATCTAGCCCCTTGTATCTTCATCACTGATAAAACCTGACACATATATAGTTGCCTCTGAACAAAGGGACTCCTTGACTAGAACAAAGCTATGGAGATGAGCCAAGAAAGCCTGTTGGAAGACACTGAACAAGAGTGAGTCTATCAGAAACCATTCAATAGTGTGGCCTACATAACTGTTTAGCCACAGGCTTACTCACTCATCTTTTCCCCATTGTAAGCAAGGAGTTCATTCATCTCACAAATAGTCAGCATTTGTGCACCTACCACCAGAAAGGTCTTTAAAATAAATCAAAGGTTAAGAATCCAAAGCCACAATTCCCTCTCCCCTTCCAGTCTGTCTGTCTGGGACAGAAAGAGGAGAAAGCACCTAGAATATTGATATGAGTATTTAAGCCAGGCTAAACATAACTTACTAAACCCAGAGAGCTGCATAGATGCCCAGAAGGGAAGTGCTACTAACATTCTGCTACCCTTGGTGAGGCCACAGATGCATTCAGCCTGTGCCATCACTGTGATATTTGTGTATTTCTCCACAGTTGGAGACAGCTCATTGATAAAGCACATGTATACTATGAACAAGGCCACACATTCAGTCCTCAGCACCTGAAACTGAAACCAAAGCAAAACTTCTCAAATCCCATCCTCTAAGATATGGGAATTGATGAGTTAGTTTCCTATGAAATCCAGGAATAGTGCTTATAGACTATTAGCAAGGTGACATGGCAGAGATTTGCCTCAGTCTTCCTTGTTTTATATATTCTGTACAGGATATTTTATATGTTCTGCTCATAAAACTCCACCCACATACCCTCACCTTCACAGATCTTACTAGACAGCAAAGACATTCCTTCAAAGTTTAGAAGACAGGGTACTTCTGTGGTTTAGCTTTAACCTTGAAACAATATTAACTAATACAGTCCTCTTTGTCCTTTGTTATTATTTGCATGTGATACAAAAACATGATACAAATTTAAAAGGCATAAAAAGGTATTTAATGACAAGTCAATTATGTTTTTCATATCTAACTGCCTATTTTCTTTTTTTGTTGTTGTTTTTTTTGTTTTGTTTTGTTTTGCTGTTGTTGTTGTTTTTTCGAGATAGTGTTTCTCTGTATAGCCCTGGCTGTCCTGGAACTCACTTTGTAGACCAAGCTGGCCTCGAACTCAGAAATACTCCTGCCTCTGTCTCCGAGTGCTGGGATTAAAGGTGTGTGCCACCACGCCCGGCTCTAGCTGCCTATTTTCACTCTTTGTAATCAGCCATTCTTTTCTCTTTTGTATTTTTCTGGAATTATATATACTTACATGTATATAATATGTGCTACATGTTATATATGCATATATAATGTATGCTATATTATATATGCTATAAATATATAATATGCTATATTATATATGCCATATAACATATATTATGGCATATATGACACACTATGTACTATATATGCAATATATAAAATATATCGCATATATCAACATATTATATATAGCACATACCAAATATTGTTATAAAAATATATGTGCTATATGTATCTATTATATTATATAAATTATATGTGCTATATAGTATATGGTATATATTAAATATATTAAAGGTAGATTTTCTGTATTTTTAATAATAGTACATTTCAATTAGATATGGTATGGTATATTACACAAAGTTTGCAGTGATTTTGTTCCTATTTAAACCTTGCCTTCCATTAAATCTTGGAATGTTTTGACTTTGAGTCAGCATTCAGGAGGCAGACACAGGACTGTTGTAAGATATGGGCCAGCCAAGCCTATATAGTAAGTTTCAGGCCACCCATGGCTACTTAACAAGAAACTGCCAAAATAAAATAAAATAAAATGTTTTCAGCCTTCCTGTTAGTAATATGCCTTTTTGTGTGAAATATATATAAGTTTTAAGTTGTTCTTAAAAAAAAACTTTTAACTGTTTGACAAATGTTCACTATGGCATTAGGCATAGGAAAATGGTTCAGTGGTTAAGAGCACTTGCTGCTCCTGCAGAAAACTAGAATTCACCACCCAGTATCCACAGGTGAGGTAGTTCACAACTGTTTGCAGCTCCAGCTCAGAGGCTCGAAGGACCTCAACATGCACATGCATACGAAAATGAAAAAATAAATCTAAACAATAAAAGTATAACAGAAAAACACTTTCTTACTTGGTTCCTTATTATTATATATTGATTGAAGAGTTGAAAGTTTTAACTTCTTTGTAGGGAGCCATTCAACCGCTCCTTAAAGACGGCACTGATCGACTCAGCTGTACTGGCATAAATAACTCTTAATTGGCATTAGGCAGTGTCAGCTGTTGTTTGATCTTGTGCCCGAGACCACCTGGTGTAGCCACCGGGCAGCCCGAGACCACCTGGTGTATGAGCGAAAGCCACGGGGCAGCTCAGTGATTGGCCAGGACAGGGTTTAAGTAGCTGCTCCCGGGGAGGCTCGGGTGCCATTTGCCATTTTAAGCTGTAAGTGCATCAAGTTCCTGAGTAAACCGCCTGGAGAAGAAACCTGGTTTGTCCTGTGTCTTATTCCCGCTGGACAGTAAAGGCGCGCGACACTTCTTTATTTAATTTATGTGCTATATTTGAATATGGTATGATATCTTTGAAACTGATATTAAAATTTTGTCCCTAATATGAGTGAGAACTTGAAGAGGTAATTGGGTTGTCAAGAGGGTTCCTCCCTTTCTGGAAGGACTAAGTTCATTCTTGAGGCAGTTTGGATTCATGGGACTGGGTAGGTGCTAAAGTGCAGACCTTGTGAGAGCACTTTAGTTTGCCTCCTCTGCACAGCCTGTTGCCTTTCTGGTCAGATGAGGTCCTTCAACCTGGACTTCCAGTTTCCAGAAACACAGCCTCTTTCCTCTATCAGCCACTCTCACTCCCTGCCTCCTCTGTAATAGCGACCACAATCTGGGCTAACTTTTAAGTCTTCGCTCACTTATTTTTAGAAATTCTTCTCCAGTTGCCTTTCATTATAGATTGTAGTTGAAAATGAGAGCTGAGGACATAACTTGACGGAGGAGCACTTTCAACATTGCATGGGACTGTGGGCTCAATCCCCAGAACCACACACACACACACACACACACACACACACACAGAGGAAAAACAATAAAAACCAGGAGCTCAAGGACAAATAAAAAAGCAGCATCATTGCCATCATGGGACCCGCTCTGCAACTCTGGGGAAGGGGGCAGAGTCTCCCGTAGCCCAGGCTGGTCTCTTAACTACTTTCACTGAAAGTAGTGAACTGTGCTACTGTCATGAATCATAATGTAAATATCTGATATATAGGATATTGGATATACCACCCCTATGAAAAGGTAGTTCCACCCCCAAAGTGGTCAAGTCCCACAGGTTGAGAACTGCTGGTCTAGAGAAACAAAAACAAAACAAAGTGAGACAGAGATATCCAGGGAGCCTTTCTCAGTGAAGGTGAACAGTTATTCTGGGGACCAACTCCAACAAGCTTCCAATGACCAAGGCAAAGCCAAGTAAAGTGCTCACTTCCAACCCATCTCATCTCCCTGTGAAGTGAGAGATCACTAACTTACAATCAATCCTAACTTGTTCCCAACACTTTATTATTTCATAACTATTAGGATCCCAACACAAAGAGGTGCTGACTATCCGCAGCAACAGATAGGCTAGTTACCCTGCGATCCCTATAGATTACATATGTATTGCTATCTCATACTGTAATCCACAAATACAAGTACCAAGTGCTTCTATAAACATAGGCAATCTATAGCTAGAGATGTAGCTCAGTTGGTAGAGTGCTTGCCTAGCAGGCACAGAGCCCTGAGTTCTATCCCCTGCAGGGTATAAACTTAGATTGGTGACAATCCCAGTTTGGCTGATGATCCCAGCACTAGGAAGGTGAAAGTAGGAAAATTTTAAGTTCTTAGCTACATAGTGAGTTCAAGTTCAGCCTGAGCTAAGTAAGACTCTGTCTTTAAAAAGAAACAAAAAGCAATATATTCAAATAATTTAGAACTTTTGACATTTTTTGTAGTCTCGGCAGCCCTTACCTTTGCTGTTTCCTCATTTAATTTTTAATTTTAAATTTTTTTTGTTTGTTTGTTTTTGGGGGGGACAGGGTTTCTCTGTATAGCCCTGGCTGTCCTGAAACTCACTTTGTAGATCACGCTGGCCTCGAACTCAGAAATTTGCCTGCCTCTGCCTCCCAAGTGTTGGGATTAAAGGCTTCCGCCACCACCGCCCGGCTCCTCGTTTAATCTTGCCACCCTTGTTTCAGATATCTTTACTCTCACACTTCTGTTATGTTGCCACAAACAAGCCTAAGAGAGCCTACTTCATAAATGGTTTCCTGTGCGCATCCTAGGTAGCCATACACCTGTGAGTTAATTAATCAGCCACATGATTGAATCCTATTACCAGTACCTGACCTTTTCTAGACCTAGTTCTCATTTAATAGCCCTTAGCTATTTAAAAGATTCACCGAGAGATTGAAAGTCCAGCGTGTGTGTCTTGCAATTGATGGGATGTTTTCTCTTTAAACAGTCTCTCTAGAGACGCAAGCTCCAGTGGGACAGAGGATACTCTCCCTGCGTTGTGCAAGCTCTCCTTCCGCGTCTGCTTTGGATTCTGAAGCAAATGCCGGCTCTGTGCAAACTGCGGCCTCCGGAGCTGGGCCGAGTCTACTAATTCAAGGTCAAGTGGCGGCCCGGCCTGTTTTCGTCTAGCTCACCCGCTCTCTCCTGGCTCTAAAGGGACACTGGGGGTCCACGGCCTCCGGACGTTCCAGCTGGCGTCTGGAAGGTTCGCAGGTAGGGTGGGACCAAACGGGACGGGCCACGCCTCCCTGGCCGCCGTTGGCTGAGGCAGAAGCCGTGCTCCACCCCGCAGGCGCCTCCTCCCGGCGTCTCCGGTCCCCCGCGCTCCCGCGAGCTGGCCTCCGCTGCAGTTGAGCTGGGCTCGCACCATGCAGCGCCTGGCCATGGACTTGCGGGTGCTGTCCCGGGAGCTGGCGCTCTACCTGGAGCACCAGGTTCGCGTCGGCTTCTTCGGCTCGGGCGTGGGCTTGTCGCTGATCTTGGGATTCAGCGTTGCCTATGCTTGCTACTACCTGAGCAGCATTGCCAAGGTGAGCCGGGGGCGGGGGCAGTGGAGCGTGGCGGGCCCCGGGGACCCGCGGTTGCGCAGGCGACCCTAGCCTCCGGCTGAGGTTCAAGGTCCTACCCCTAGGTCCTCCCGACCTCGGTCCGGCCTGCACAGCTGCAGTACTTCGGGAAGGGCACCCGGACTCTGTTCGTCTTTCTCCCGGGATGCGACTGAGCGCAGATTGGGACTGTTGTGATTATGAATTCTGTGCGTCAGTCTGCGGGGAGATGGAATCGAAGGGCTCGCTCGTGGCCTTCGGGTGGGGACACTGCTAAGTCCACTGGTTGCTGGTTTACGACCGCCGTAAACTTTGTTCTGGACCCCTTACCGATGCTGCTTCTCCCGGCAGAAACCCCAGTTAGTGATTGGAGGGGAGAGTTTCAGCCGCTTCCTACAGGACCACTGTCCGGTGGTGACAGAAACCTATTACCCGACGGTCTGGTGCTGGGAGAGCCGAGGACAGACATTGCTGAGACCCTTCATCACTTCCAAGCCCCCAGTGCAATACAGGAAGTAAGTGAGATGTGTCTTCTAAATCACAGGTTTTAATTCCAGCTTCCAGTTCTTAGTTAATACACCTGTGATTAACATAAAGAAACAATGTTAAAGAGACAAGAAAATAGAAGGGATAACGGGTATACCCACCTACCTCCAGCTGCAGGAAAATATTCAGCTATTGCCCCTCCCCACCTTTTTACTTTGTTTTGTCTCCTTTTCATCCTAATGTGAATGGACAGAATGAACGTCCTGTCTTATTTCTGGGATGTGAGAAGCTCTTTGGGGGTGGGGGGAGCAGAGGGGAGCTGTGTTACTGCTTTCCAATTTGTCCTTGAGGACCTAGACACCTTGATAAGATGCACTGATGTATTCATATGTTGGGGATCCTGGGACAGGGGTTAGACAGCTATCAATAGCGTTAGGTTTTGTGTGTCTCCCCACAAAAGAACTCAGTAATAAGCACATGGATTTTTGAGGATAATGTCTTTGAGGTGTTGCAGACATGTACGGGGACATATCTAACCAGGAGATTGAAATGGTGTCTGTTACTAATTTCCCTGAGTCATCTAGTCTTTCCAGAGGTCCTCTTTTTTTTTCCCCCCTGCCAATTTGTACTTTTGGGCCCACAGATGCTATGTGAGAAGTTGTTCAGGAAGCAGATTTTTCAAGGTACATCATTGAGGCAAAAGAGTTGAAGCATAGTACCAGTCAGCCTTGGACTTCCTCATAATTCCCTGTTGGTATCTGTATGACCTCAATCAAATAGGGGTTAAATGCTAGGCGTTTGAGAGTAATAAGGAAATAATTAATGTAGATATATAAAGGGCTGTGTGTGTGTGTGTGGTACCACAGATAAATTGAAAAGCCACATTCCCACCCAAATATTTGAAGTTCTTTGAAGCTTTTTTTTTAATTAAAATATTTTATTGATTCTTTGATAATTTTGTTCATGTATATAATGCATTTTTACCATATTAACACATACACACACCAATTACCCTAATATTCCCTTTTGGAGTTCATTTTTTTTACCTATTATCTTTTATTGAGGCTGCTGAAAATATGGCATTAATCTTCATAATATTTTTGTAATGAAAGGTGACTTTTATAGCTATGTATATATTTTAAAATGTAGGTTAAGTTATTTTGAGATGACCAGATAATGTCACATTTATAGAATGAAAACACCAAGATGCAACTGAAAGGACTGCTCAGTAATGCCTTTGGAACTGTCACTTGCAGTGAACTCATTAAAACTGCAGACGGAGGACAGATCTCATTGGACTGGTTTGATAACAATAACAGTGCGTGCTATGTGGATGCCAGCACCAGACCTACTATCTTGCTCTTGCCTGGCCTCACTGGAACAAGCAAGGAATCCTACATCCTTCATATGATCCATCTCAGTGAAGAATTAGGATACAGGTACCTGGGAAAGATTGTTTCCTGTTTTTCACTTAATTCTTATAAATGTGTTAAAAGTTCAAGCTGAGTGATCATGATGGAGCACACCTATAATCCCAGCAAAAGGAGGCAGAGGCAGGTAGACTTCTGTGAGTTCAAGGCTAGCTTAGTCTTTGTAGGAAGCTCTAGGCTATTAGGGTACATATCGCAATCCTCATCCGACCACCACCACTGTGGTGGGCCATGCCTTTAAAGCCCACCACTTGGGAGGCAGAGTGAGTTCCAGCATAGGCAGGGCTACACAGAGAAACCCTGTCTCAAAAAAACAAAAGTTTTTTTTTTCCCCCCTTAGGTGTATACCTCTCTCTTCCCCCCTCCATCTCCCCTACCCCTTCCTCACACACACACACAGCTTCATGAATAAATAAAGCAATCTCCTAAGCTATTACTTATTACTTACATCTGATTCTTTTGTCTCCCTTTCCTAACTGATCACCTCACAGGAAATGATTCTTAGCATACTAACCACATGAACCGAGGGTAAATGAACAAATGAAATTAGAGCTACCTCCCCCACCCCCCACAACGTACAGCTGCAGTTCCCCATGGAGCAGTGCTATGCAGAACAGCATCTCCAAGCTCCTGAGACAGTAGACAGAGGCTCTCACACCACACTTTGAATTTGGACCTTAGATTTCTGATCTTATCTGCCTAGCTTAGGTCCAAGTGTAAAAAATGCTAAGCATCAGCTTGTAGGTCATCCTTATTTTTCCACAGGCAGTCAGTTTCTTTTTTTGTGCACCTGAATTTGCAGGTGCTTGTGGCTGGTAGCCAGCTGATACCACAGCATTTTTGAGCCACCATTATTCAACTTAGCCACCAGGTACAAATTTTCCATGTGACTTAGCAGCTTTACATTTCAGATTCAGCTCCAGAATCTTAAAGCAGGGCGATTAGGAAAGTAGTGGTGTGTGTGTGTGTGTGTGTGTGTGTGTGTGTGTGTGTGTGTGTGTGTGTTTCTCTCTTTGTGTGTACTAGTCTTCCTTAGCTGATGGTAATATTTCAGTGGTATGGTCTGTGACTTGTGTTTTAGAGACAACTCTTGCTAAACTAGAAACACTTGTTTGTATGAAAAACTGAGGTTAATTTTATGTGGATAAAAACATTTCGATGTGAAGAGGAAATGGCATAATAGAAAATTCTATCTTAACCAGTTAATTCTGGTCTTACCCAGGCAAAGCCTCTGCAGTCCATGGAAGAGCATGTTCTCAGAAGCTCAGATACAATATTTGGGAACTCGGTTGCTAGGAAGTAGCAAGAATATCTGATTATTTCATTTTTAAACAACATCCAGTTAAAACTTTTTTTTCTTTTTGGTTTTTCGAGACAGGGTTTCTCTGAATAGCCCTGGCTATCCTGGAACTCACTCTGTAGACCAGGCTGGCCTGGAACTCAGAAATCCGCCTGCCTCTGCCTCCCAAGTGCTAGGATTAAAGGCATGCGCCACCACGCCGGCTTGTTTCTAATTTACATCTCAAACTTGGTCATGCTAAAAAGCTGGGGATCTACAAAGCTACTCCCCACTCCAATTTTGAGACTGGATCTCATGTAGCTCAGGCTAACCTCAAAGTTAAAATGTAGCCAAAATGTAAGGAAGGCAACAAATAGTCAGAAACCTTGTATTTTTCTCTGGGACCTTGTGAGATGGAGAAGGCTGTGCCAGTTCCTTGACAGCAGCTTGCAGAACTATTCAAGGTTAACCTTGAACTTCTGGTCCTCCTGCTCCAGCCTCAAAATGTTGCAACTATGAATTTGTCCCTACTCTGGGCCCAGGAGGTTATGCAGACCTAACCCAGGGTTTCATGCGCACTCACTATGTGAGAGTGAGGAGTTCTGGGCTGAATCCGACTGTCCTTTGCCTGGAGAAGGAAGGAAGGAAGGAAGCAAGCAAGCCCTTATCAGGGAGCTCATCAGTGACCTTGGGGCCTAGAACCATTTCTTTCTGGTTGTCAAGAGTCTCCTATCTGGCTGAGGAAATGGCTCAGTCAGTGCAGTTCCTGCACAGTAAACATGAGAACCTGAATTCAGATACTCAGAATCTACTTGAAAAAATGAGCTCAGGAACTGGAGAAGTAGATCAGCAGTTAAGAGCACTAGCTGCTCTTGCAGAGGACCAGGTTTAGTTACCAGCACCCACATGGCAGCTCATAGCTGCCTGAAAAACTAATGCTAGACTCTCTTTTGAGCATGTGGGCACCAGGCAAGCAACATGGTACACATACATATATGCTAACAAACACTCATACACATGAAATAAATCTTTTTTAAAAAGAAAAAAAAGTCTGGACACAGTGATATGTTCCTGTAACCCCAGCACCAGGGAGATTGAAGCCAAGCCCTGAAACTCATTAGACCAGCCAGTCTACTCAGGATGGTGAGCTTCAGGCTCACTTAGAGACCCTTGAAAAACTAATCGCAGAGAGTGATTGAGGAAAGGCAGCCCGAATTAACCACTTTCTTCAACACACATGTACCCACATGCATATACCCATACTCATAAGTACATACAACACATACACTCAGAATTTCTGAGTTCTACAAATAAAGCCTTGAGAAAAAAAATTTCAAGTCTCTGCTGTAAGTTGGAAAGGCTGTATCAGGTAGCTTTGTCATTTAACAAACCCTCCCAGCACTTAGTGGGTTAAAACAACTGCTCTGCTCAGTCCCAGGGGTGGGCAGTTTGGGCTAAGGTTGCTGAAGGTATTTTGGGGTCTTGTCCAGGATCATTTGTGCATATGTTGTCAGCTGTCGAGACAGCTAGATGGGGGGGTGGGGGGGAGAGGCTCAGCTGGGGCTACTCGCTCAGCTGCCATGATGCTTCACCTGCATGCAGGTTCACCCTGAACTACTCTGTTGGTGGAAGAAGGTTTCTGAGCACAGAAGCTATCATGGCCTCTGCCCAGCTGAGAACTCCCACAGTATTCCTTCAGCAACGTTCCAACAGTCAGACCAGAGCAAATCAGATGGCCCTCTCAGAGTCACTGAGCAGGAATTGAGAACGGGAATTGAGAAAGGGAATTGAGAACGGGAATTGAGAACGGGAATTGAGAATTACATGTTTTTCAGTTTTACCACAGAGTACAGGGAGTTTCAGAGACCCCTGAGGTGAAATATAAATCTGAAAGCTTGAAAGAAGGCTGTGCTGTGTTCTAAAGAGGCAAAAAAAGGAGCTCAGTTATTGGGGGTGTGGCTGGGGATTTGACAGCTGACAGAGCTTTGTAAGCCCTAGATGGACTTTCAAGTTAAACCTGGACTCACATGTCGGGACCGCCGCTTACGGAGTATTCCAAGCAGTTAACTGAATTCCCCATCACAGTTCTCTCTCCTACTTCAGAGAACTTAGTTGGGATGTACACAGTACTTGATTGTACAAAGTGTGTCTGTAGAAAAGTTTGTCTTCTTTCATTTTCTGGTGTCTCTTCAGAGTAGTAAATTTTATAATTTAGAAGAACAAGCCACACACAGCACATTTCCTTTGAAGAACATGTGGACATTGGTATAATGTCTCCTCATACAGAGTTTTGTTGACAGAGGTAAACATCTATGTGATGCCAGGATCTAGCTCTGCTTATTACCGTATGTAAATTAGGGTGCCTGGGAGGGCCATGAGTTCTGTCAGGTCAGCAGGGAACTTTGGATGCTGTCTGGTAAGATACTGATACATTAGAGGGAGTCTAATTCCCAGTCTATGGATGAATGAAACAGAAGGGTTTATAGTCTATGTAAACACATTTTCCACTCACTCAATATCAATGATTCATGGGAAGGAAACTAGGCCAAAGTTTATGTAAGATAATCATAAGCAAAGGTGTTCCTAACAAGGTCAAAAGTAAATAGACTTAGAAGGAGAATATTTGATCTGCCTTTTGTGACCATCCTATGACCATCTTCACAGCACCATGATTGCAGAATGTCCAATTGAAGGAGACTGTTTTTGAGTGAGATAAATTATTTTCTTTTCAGTTTTATCAATCTGTTGAGATATCCATTTCCTAGAGAGCATGTTAGATAAGAAAGGTCAAGACCACAAGAAAAACATCCCATGGAAATCAGAGGACTAGGAAATGATTAGTTCCCTCTAATAACAAAAAGTCTTTTTTCTTTGAGACAGGATCTCACTTTTAGCCTAGGCTAGCCTAGAACTCAGTATGTAATCCAGGCTGCTATGGATTCTTAAATTTTCTACCTCTGCCTCCCAGGTGATACAGATGGCAGGCATTGTCACTCTCAAGTGACAGATACTATCATCGTGTTGGAGCTGCTGCTTTTTAAAGATGTATTTATTTTTATTCATGTGCGTTGGTGTTTTACCTGCATATATGTCTGTTTGAGGGCTCTAGATCCCCTACAACTGGAGTTACAGACAGTTGTGAGCTGCCATGTGAATGCTGGAAATTAACCCCGGGTCCTCTGGAAGAATAGCTAGTGCCCTCAATACTGAGCCACCTCTCCAGCCCCTATGCTGGGTTCTTTAAAAAAACTCAATTCAGAGACTGAAGAAATCACTCAAGATGATAAAACAGTTGGCCATGCAAGCATGTGAGGTTGTGTTTGAGACCCCCAGGACCCATGTTTAAAGAAACAACAACAACAAAAGCAGACATCATACAGCACAGGTGCCTATATCCTACTGCTCCTCCCAGGAAATGGGACTAAAGACAGGAGAAGCCCATGAGATCATAGGCCAGCGAGCCTGGCATATGAAGCGGACGATAATGACAGAGGCCTGTTTCAAACAAAGTAGAATTTGAGGACCGACAACAGCGGTTGTCCTTTGGCCTCCATGTGAACACTGTAGCAATACACACATGCACACACACACAAACACAGAGAACCTCTATTTGTAGTGCTATAGCTATAGTCTACTCAGGAGGCTGAGGCAAGAGAAGCACTTGAGCTCCAGAATTTGGGGCCCAGCTTGAGCACCGTAGTGAAACTCTCATCAAGAAAATGAAATTAAACTGGGCGTGGTGGCGCATGCCTTTAATCCCAGCACTCGGGAGGCAGAGGCAGGCGGATTTCTGAGTTTGAGGCCAGCCTGGTCTACAGAGTGAGTTCCAAGACAGCCAGAACTATACAGAGAAACTCTGTCTCGAAAAACCAAAACACAAAAACACAAAAAAAAGGAAATGAAATTAAAACAACAAAAAACAAACATATTAAAAGAAACCTACATGTAGTAGTACCAGAATAGGTAGTATTATGTACCAGAATAATACCATGTTTTCTTAAAATCTCTTTTTATTCTCTGTATTGATTCCCTGGATCAAAACAAAAACGGGGAAAAAAGTGAGTCTGACAATATCGGGGCCAGCTGTTACCTTTAAAAAAAACCTCATTTATCATTATGTTCTGCCCCTAGCTAATATTAAAGAGTGACCCATCCAGAATTATGTAATAAGAAGCTCATTGAAATCTAGGTCAGTCATTAAGTATTTTGGTGCTGTGCAGTATCAGAGCTTATATCCCCCAGGAACCTATAGTCTAGTTGAAGTGACAGTGTATGCAGAAACAGGGAAGTGTGCATTCTGCAGAGTCAGAGTTGGCTGGCTGCAAGGGACAGAAAACACAAACCAACAATGGCCCAAGCGAGATCCAGGTTGGACTGAGTGTTAGAACACCTGCTTAGCATGCATGAGGCCTTGGGGTGGATCCCCAGCACCAAAGTGGGTTAAAGTCTAGGCACAGATGTCTTTCTTTCCCATGGAAGTCCAGAAGGTGGACACAGCTTGTCTGGTGCACATCAGTGGCAGAAAGCAGGCACTTTGACTCTGTGTGTGTGTGTGTGTGTGAAAGAGAGAGAGAGAGAGAGAGAGAGAGAGAGAGAGAGAGAGAGAGAGAGAGAGAGACGTGTATTCATGTAGAAGCCAGAGGACAACCCTGGGTATTGTTCCTCAGATACCATCCGTGGTTTTTTAGTTTTATGAGGCAGGGTCTCTCACTGGCCTAGAGCTTGGCAAACAGACAAGTCTGGCTAACCAGTGGTACCCAAGAAGCTGCCCGTCTCTACCCCTTTAATGCTGGGATTACAGATGTGCACCACCATGCTCATGTCCTGCTTTTTAAAATGTATTTATTTTTATGTGTATGTATTTTTGCCTACATGAATGTCTTTGTTCCAGACCTTATTGAACAGACAGACATTTCCTCAGTCCAGGTTTTGTTGTTTGAGTTTTGTTGTTGCATTATGTAATGTACATATGTGTAAATAGAAAGGGCTCACACATGTGTGTACATGTGGCAGCTGGGAGTTGACATAGAGTCTTCTCTGTCACTCTCCATCTCTCTCTCTTTTCCTTTTCTTTGCTCTCTTTTTCTTTGGGGATGGGACATGGTCTCTCACTGAACCTGGGACTTACCATGTCAGGTAGACTGGCTTTGTAAGCAAACCTCTTGGCCACATCTGTCTCTCTCTGTGTCTCACTGTCCCCCAACAGACACACACTTACACACATAAAACATGTGTGTGTATGCGTGTATATGCACTCATGCATGCACGCACATACACACAGGGGTTACGGGTGTTTTCTGCCATGCCTGGCTTTTACATGAATCAGGTCCTCATGCGTGCACAGTAAACACTTGACACACTGGGCTGTCACTCTAGCCCCATCAGTTCAGCTCTAGCTATTGTATTTGAATCCCAGTACCCAAGAAGGAATAAAGGAGAGGTGGAAACTCCCTCTCATTCTTTACAGATGCACACCTAAGGGACTGAGAGCTCAGCTTAGAGCTACGGTGAGTGCCTAGCACATGTACAGCTCTGGATTCAATTCCCAGGAACTTGGCCAAAGTGGCTTGTTTTCATCTCTTAAGATGTCCCCAGGAGACCAGCGCAGAAGCTGAGCATACACTTGATAAGTCTGACAGGAAAAGGAGAGAGATTGGGAATCTGAGTTAGAAGAAAGGGAAGAGGGTCTTCTTTTTTTTTTTCCTTTATAAATTTTTGTTGAGAAATTTTCAACATTAAGATTTGTTTTGAAGCATATCTCATGACTTTTTTCCTACTTAGAGAAAGCATTATTTTTATTCTGTGCTCTGATTTACGGCAGAACCCACTTATTGGTAGCAAGGGAGGAGATTCATTTGGGAAATGGTTTAAGGTTAAAATTTGACTGCTTTCAAGTGTGTCTTTACTTTGTGCTTGTGGTGGTATTTAGGGGTGTAGTGACCATGATGTCTGGATTTCAATGATCGGTAGCATTCTAACATTGTTAGTGGTACCTTGGGGTGATGGGAAGACTTTCTCAGGGGAGGAAGGACGAGGAAGGACAAGGGTACCACCACACTGAGGAAACTGAACTGCTGAAACAACAGACTGCCTCTCCCAGTTTAGATTAGAAATTATTTTAAGTTAACTTTCTATCTTGGTAACTCACTTTTTATAAAAATAACATTTTTTTAAGTGTGAGAAATGAAGTAATTGCCAGTCCTTGTTCTTGAGACTAGCTAGGTTAAACATAGTAGAAAACACTGATGGAAGGTTTAGAGTATGTAATAATAGTCTAGAAAATATTTATGGTAGATACTGACAGGTGATCCCATTATTAGATAGTCCACTGTGAGGTGCACCTGAGATAAAGATGTATCTGAGTAGCCAAGTGCTTGTCTAGCATGTCCAAGGCTTTGCATTCATCCTCAACACACACATACACAGAGAAATGAAAACAAAAATGACCTCTAACCTTCACGGTCAGTGCTCTTGCCCAGGAGATATACTCTCTGTTCAGAACTCCCATCCTCCTTGGAAAAGAAGACATGAATTTTACTCCCTTACATAACAAGGACAGTGAGGTGGCTCAGGGGATCTTTGGTCAGGTTGAGTTCTGATACCAGGGTTACACACTCCATGTGCTTCCAGAAACATTTTATTCTGATCTCCCTGCTTTTCCATTTTCTTCTTTGCAGAAATTCCTTCTACTTCTTAGATTTACAAGGCTCCTGTGTAGTCTATTAAAAAAAAAAAAACAAAAAAACAAAAAAACAAAAAAAACCAAAAGACATTGACTGGTTGGTCCTTCACCAAGAACAAAAATTTTGAAAGTATTGTTCTTGGAATCCACAGGAGTGAATAAGGACCATTATCTGGCATAAGGAAAAGCCTTGATATTCTGGCAAGGCCAGATAGAAGCAGGTGCGCTGGGTAGCCTATTCCTAAAGGACGCCATCTAAGAAAGCCCAGCAGAGCTTGCCTGGTCTGACAGCGAGCCATCCAAAGGCAGGACAAACAGGCTGCTGCTGTCCTTGTTAGCCTCCAGTCCATGCTTCATGCCACGTCTTGTTACACTCCTGGGACCTGGGAGCACTCAGCTAAGTTGGCTCCATATTTAGTTGACAGAATATATGTAAAAAAAAAAAAAAAAAGAAGAAAGAAAGAAAGAAAAAAACTAGAGACATGGACTGAAATCCTACGAGTAAGATAAAGTACGAGAGCACTGGAAGGCTGCTGAATAGATTTCAAGTCAGAGGCAACAGGGCTGAAAGGGGGATCTCAATACAATGGTGTGAGAGATGACTCTTGAAAGAGCAGTCTTGATGCCAGCTGTGTTTGAGGTTTTCTCTTTCCTCATATGCAGGAAGTGTTTGACACCTTTGTCCATGCAGCCACTAGTTTTAGAAATATCATGACTGGGGGCTGGCAAGATGGCTCAGTGGGTAAGAGCATTGACTGTTCTTCTGAAGGTCCTGAGTTCAAATCCCAGCAACCACATGGTGGCTCACAACCATCTGTATTGAGATCTGATGCCCTCTTCTGGTTCATCTAAAGACAGCTACAGTGTACTTACATATAATATTAAATCTTTGGGCTGGAGCAAGCCGGTTGACCAGAGCGAGCAGAGGTCCTAAAACTTCAATTCCCAACAACCACATGAAGACTCACAACCATCTGTACAGCTACAATGTATTTACATACATAAAATAAATAAATCTTTAAAAAAGAAAAAGAAATATCATGACTAAAACTTTAACCATATTCATAAAATAGTAACTGGCTGTTCTGGTTTTTAAATCCACAGGGCCACTAAGGTTTAACTCTCATCAAAGATAACCAGAATTACTGCTTTGGCTTGTGGCAATTAAATGTAGGCTTTGAGAGTAAGGTACAGAAAAGTGGTGAGCTGAATAAAAGCCATTTGTAATGTTACTAGTTCTTGAGGAGCCTTAACAACTTAATTTTTTGATACAGGGTGTTATGTAGGCTGACCTTGAATTCTCTTTGTAGCTAACATTGGCCTTGGATTCCTAAAGCCCTTTGCTTTCCTCTCCATATTCTAGATAATAGGCATACACCAGCACACAAAGGTCCTTTGACAACTTTTATACCCTTAGATGTCTAGGTGCTCTGCTCATAATATGCAACTCTTTAAATGCCATAAATATTGTCTACCAAGATAGTGTCGGGCTGAGGAGATGGCTTGGGAGTGAGTTCAGAGTGATTTCTGCTCTTCTAGAGAACCCCAGTTCAGTTCTGAGCACCCATGTCAGGCAGCTAGCTCACTTTGTAGGTGGGCCAAGGATGTTATAACAGGGACTGCAGGTGTTTAACTAGGAATGAACCAAGAGTCACCATGATCTTAGGCATAAGGAACAGCTTGCTCCTTTGCCTGGTTTTTTATTTCACCTATAGTCAGGGAGCCCTTTCACTCAGCCTTTGTTTTAGCTCCTTGAACCTCTTCTGCTTCTCTTTTTGTTTCTGCTTGGAAGCCTTGAGGTCATCCTCCGACTCCTTGGCCAGCTTCTTGAACCATCTCAGGCCATCACAGGGGCTTTACCTTTGTAATCTGACAGAGTACCTGTTGCCCCTTCTCTGAGCCTAAGCCAGAAATTTGATAGATCATTTTTAATTTCATGTCACAAAGTATTTAACTGATATTATTATTACTACCCTTGGCTTCTTTTGTTTACTGTTTACATGATACAACCTTTTTCATTGTTTAACTTTCAAAGCGTCTCAATTTTTAAACTAATAGCAGATATAATAGTCTGTAGTTCCAGTATTTGGAAGGGAGAAACAGGAGGCTCAGGAGTTCAAGATCATCCACAGCTACCCAGTGATTTCAATTCCAGCTTATAAAAGACTAAAAAACTGAAAAACCAAGCCAGGCATGGTGGTGCACACCTTGAGTTGTGGCACTTTGGAGGTAGAGATAGGTGAGTCTCTGTGAGTTCAAGTACAGCCTGTTCTACACAGTGAGTCACAGGAGAGACAGAGAACTATATATAGAAGTCCTGAAATGAAAAGCAAAACAAACATAAAACTCAACAAACTACATATGTGTGTATGTGCATGTATGTGTGTGTGTGTGTGTGGTGTGTGTGTGTGTGTGTGTATGACTTTTTTTCTAGTCTGACAGTTTCTACATTGTTTTGTTTTGTTTTTCGAGACAGGGTTTCTCTGTGTAGCCCTGGCTGTCCTGGAACTCACTCTGTAGACCAGGCTGGCCACAAACTCAGAAATCTGCCTGCCTCTGCCTCCCAAGTGCTGGGATTAAAGGCATGCGCCACCACTGCCTGGCTAGTTTCTACTTTTTAATTGGGACTTTTAGTCCTTTTATATTTAATGTAATTGATATGGTAGATTTAAGGTATACCATTTATTAATAATTCAGTTTAGATTTTTAAATTTTTCTATTATTTCCCTGTTTCTCTTTGACTCTTTAAGTTTAGATATTTTTATATCAAATCTGGAAAGTTTGGGGGTTTTAGGTTTTTTATTTCTTTTCCTTTATTTTTTTTGTCTTTCTGGAATCTCGATTACATGTATAGCAGGTGTTTTGATATTGGAGGATGTTTGCTTGTTTGTAAATAAGATCTCACTATGTAGCCCTGGCTGTCCTGGAAATTGCTATGTTGACAAGGATAACTGTCTAGTGTACAGCCTTAAAGATTCTGCTTAGAATCACTGGGCAGGGATGGCGAACAGGGAAGTTATGGAGAGATTCAGGCCCAGTTTTCATTTAGAATTTAGAGTCCTTCCTGTGTCTTCCCTATTTCTCAACTGCAGTAGTTCTCCCAAACTTTATATTCTTCAAGCTTATAAAACCAAGTATTTCTATTGCATTTTTGTCTGTCATTGAAAAATACCAACTCCTCGCACCTTCACCAGAGCTAAGCAGTGTAGCAGTGAGTTTTCTCTATTCTCCTTTATGCTCCCAGCCAGGTGCATGTGCACACCCACCCAGGAGCTATCTCAGGTCTTCCAATGGAAAACACACAGAGACCAGTTAATTTTAAAGTGCTTTGGCTACCTCAAAGGCTGGATGCTCCTAAATCTTCCCCTGCTTCCCCAGGCCAATCATGGAAGTGGCCAGTGGTCACTTATCCAAAGTCCCACATGGTTGGGTGGCTTTATCTCCTGCCAACGCTGCATCCCCTTCTTTTTCCCCCAGTTCAGGCGATTCTGCTGTGCCTCTCAACATCCTACCTGAGCAATTCTCAGTATCCTGCACTGTGCTCAGCTATTGGCCATTGGCATCTTTATTGATGGATCAAAAACCAATTGGGAACCAGGACCTTCAACACTTGGACACACAGAGCCAAAGCATTAGCATCAATATCCAACATCTCATCTGTGCTGTCTAATAAAAAAAAAATAAATTGAGTATAACCACAACAATTATGTAAATTGCAGAGTATGATATATAATTAACATCCAGTCCATCATATTTGTCTATTAGATAAAATACTCTACCATCATTTGTAACTTAGAGTTTATGATTCTATACTGAATTATATTTTGATTTTAGCCTGTCACACCATCTAAAAACCATGTTTTTAATTCTCTAACATATCTTTAATGCTGAACAACTTAAGTTTGGTTATGGGAGTATAGTCAATCTTCAATCCTGTCAGAAGTCCAAGAATGAATTAAATATTACCTGGGTATAGAGGAAGCACCAAGCATAGCTTCTCAAACTTATACAAACTGTAGACACAGCTGACTACCTGGACAGTCCCCTCATTTCTTATAACGTTGGAATATCTGTCTTCAGCCTTTTGCCTCAGAGCCATCTGGCAGACTCAGAAATGCAGTAGGAATATTAAGGACTAGCTTACCCTGTCTTGGCAGAAATTATTAATTGCCTATCCCACGTTTGTCCTTTTTGGACAGCGTTTTGTCTGCAGATGAAATAGGTAACTCTGCCCCATGGCTACCTTGCCAAGATAAGCAACCTCACCTGGAGATGAAGATGCTCGATTCTTCTTTGAAGGAGAACGGGGAAACTGTCAGGAGCAGACATGTCTCATTGTCAAACAATCCTTAATAATGAGAGCAGTAAATGTCACAACCAAAATTTTAGTACCATTAAGGTATTCGTATGGATCGTGCAGGGTGCACAGATCAGTTAAAGATGAAATTTTGCTCTTTGTTTGAGCAGGTGAAATCGCAACTGTCTTTTTATGAGTTAATTTTATCAATAACCAATTGGGATAAATCTTCATTCATTCCATATGAGGGAGGGCATGAGGAATGTTAAGGATTCCATAACCAATAAGATTTCTTATCTAATTTTAGCTGAAATTTTGGCTAGAGATGTTTTTATGTCTAAGCCAGTTATTGGTTGGCCCCTTCCATATTGAGGAATCAGCGGATCAATTTACCCGCTTTGTTTGATTTTTCTCAAATTTTCTGAGATCTTTAGGTGGTCTTCCCCTGTAATATCTGATCTTTGTCAGTCTGTAAGGGGGTCCAGAGCCTTTTCTTCTTTCCTCTCAACACAAATACAGAGCCTCTCTCCCAAAATAGCATGTCCTTGGTAACCGAAAATCACTAAAGGTATAGCTTGACTGTGTGTCAGAGGAGTTTTAATATAACCACCAAACTCATGACCACATGCATTTTGATAATTAAACAATTCAAAGCAATTTAAAGGAATGGTAACCATTGAGACAGTGCTTCTTCACCACTTCCTGCTTTTCAACCTACATTTAAGATCAAAAGCCTCAATATTTTATATGTTATGTATACTTAAATTATTATCGGTGTGGGTACAGGTTGTGGTTGCCTCTTTCTCTTTATTTAATTATCAAGCCTTTAAGCTTCCAATGTCTGAGATTAGGCTGCCTACCTCCTGCTTTCAATCTAATTTTTTTTTAAGATCAAATGCCTCAACATTTATTACCTATGTATTTAGCTTTAATTAATTCCCTTCTACTTACTGTATAAGCCTATTTATAGGCTCTAATTTTTGTCATACAAGGCTGCTGTCAATCCCAGAAATCCTGTGTAGACCATGTTCAAAGATCCTGAGAATTTGCCCTTGCAAGACTTTTAAATACCTTTAAAGCACTTGTTCATTCACTCTTGCTAACTTCTCTCTTCTGTGAAGCTTAATACCTGCTGCATCTACCATCTGGCTCTCTGCCTCTCATCTTAAGCTGTTGGCATTAGTTTTGAACAGCAGGAAGAAATCCCCACATTACTCTGGCAAAATCTGTATATTCCCTTAAAAACAATTAAATCAGATTTATAAATCTCTATTCTTTATTTATCTGGTAGCTGGAGGCAGGCAGCTTCACTGTCTGCTTCTTACTCTTCCCTCATAGCAGGTGATAGGTAAATCCCTGCCAGTGGCTGTGTTCCTTTGTTCCAGTTTCAGTTTCGTGCTTGCTGAGAAACCAGTTCTTCCTAGACTTATACCATTTGCATATGTGTATTCCATCTCAGAATCCCTAAATTACTTAATAGTGGGTCCTCACCCACCACATTGTGCACCATATGCACATGTAAGTTTTTCCTACATCGCTTTGTACTCCCAGCTGGTCATAGGCATGCACCAGCCCAGGAGCTATCTCTGGGACCATGTACCACGAATGGAAACACACACACACACACACACACACACACACACACAGAGAGAGAGAGAGAGAGAGAGAGAGAGAGAGAGAGAGAGAGAGAGAAAGAAAGAGGGCTGGAGAGATGGCTCAGTGGTTAAGAGCACCGACTGCTCTTCTGAAGGTCATGAGTTCAAATCCCAGCAACCACATGGTGGCTCACAACCATCAGTAATGAGATCTGACGCCCTCTTCTGGTGTGTCTGAAGACAGCTACAGTGTACTTATATATAATAATAAATAATTAAAAGAAAAGAGAGAGAGAGAGAGAGAGAAAGAAAGAAAGAAAGAAAGAAAGAGCAGGTAATTTTAAAATGGCTTGGCTGCCTCAAAGGGTGGACACTCCTCAACAGTCCCCTGCTGTCCTAGGCCCAATAGGGGAAGTGGCCAGTGGCCACTTTCCAGGAGTCTCACATGGTTTGATGGCTTTATTTCCTGCCCCTACTGTGTCCCGTTCTTCCCCCAGTTCCGGTGATTTCTGTCGTTCCTCTCTATATCCTATCTGTGCAACTCTCAGTGTCCTGCCCCATGCTTATATTGGCCATTGGCATCATTTTTAATGGATCAAAAACCAATTGAGGACAAGGACCTTCATCATCTGGACATGCAGATTCAAAGCATTAGCACCAAACTCCAACAAACAGGGAGTCTTCCCAGTGCTCTTCCTGCTTCTCTTCTCTTCTCTTCTCTTCTCTTCTCTTCTCTTCTCTTCTCTTCTCTTCTCTTCTCTTCTCTTCTCTTCTCTTCTCTTCTCTGTCAGCTTGGCTCTCCATTTCTGCCTGCCTTGGTATTGTGAAAGATTATAGTTAACTACTCTGTGGAAGGGTTGGTCTGATAAACTCTGCCCTGACATTACTGGAACTAGATCCCTCCCCCTTGTCACCACCTCTAACATCTTACTTCCCCGACTCTTAGGACATTTTAGTCTCACCTTGTATTTTTGTTACAGTTGTTGTGTCAGCATATAGTTTATCTGCTTTTCCATGAAATCTTCCTTAATGAACTCTGCCATGCTGCGCCCAGAAAGCTTTACTTTCTGTGCCACTCACTGGACATTGGATGCTCCTGTGGAAGGTCATAGTACTCCAGTCAGTTAGGACTACAGCTCATAGCTCTCCAGTCTAACTGAAGGCATTCCTTGAAGGAGCGCATTGCTGTTTAGTTTCTCTCTTATCTCTTATAGACTTGGATTTGCTTAGTTCAGTAGATTCTTTTTAATGAGCATTTTGAATGAATGGCTTATTCTAATATTAGTGGCCCTGTAAAGTGTGTAAAAGATGTTTTGCCAAGGTGGTAGACAGTCATAGTGTGTGGGGGAGGGAGGCTCACATGCCTAGTCTGCAGTTAGGAGGATGGTCTCAGGTGGACAGACTGCTTTTGCATGCATCTGCAAATCATCTTGTCCTTTTTCCTCTCTGACTTTATGGCCTTGTCACAATGGCAGGCACAGAACATCTTGCCCCAGAAGCTGTTTGAATCTGTCCCGTTTGCTCTCTAAAGCGGTTCTCACCTGACTAGGAGCATCAGGCTAAAGGCCACACACGTGGCTTAGGTGCTTATGCAAGTGAATATTTGTGACCAGTGAACATTTTATTTATATCTAGTCTGTCTTGCCATTATTTTTTAGGGGAAAAAAGAATAAGGAAAGCCAGGAATAGTGGAATGTGGGAGGCTGAGGCAGGACTTGAACCTGAGTTTAGGACCAGCCTGGGCAATGTAGGAGATTCCATGTCTTAGAATCAACAATACAATGGAGAAAGCCTCACTGTGCAACCATGGATGCCTTGAACTCACTATGTAGACCAGGCTGGCCTCAAACTCAGAGATCTACCTGCCTCTGCATCCTGAGTGTTGGGATTACAGGCACTCACCACTGTACTGTGCTAAAGTAAATATTAATTTTTTTAAACAATTCTGGTTACCATGTTTGCTGAATCTTGAGAAATAGGAATTGGATATGTATGGATAATGTATCAAATATAATGTAGAGAAGACATTTGAACCAACAATGTATAAATTTGACTTAATATTGTTTTAGAAATGCTTGTTGGCCAGGCGGTGGTGGTGCACACCTTTAATCCCAGCACTTGGGAGGTAGAGGCAGGCAAATTTCTGAGTTCGAGGCCAGCCTGGTCTGCAAAGTGAGTTCCAGGACAGCCAGGGCTATACAGAGAAACCCTGTCTCGAAAAACAAAACAAAACAAACAAAAAAGAAATGCTTATCAGAGACATGGATGTATAGAAAATGTTTTAAAGTATACACTTTGGGGCAGGAAAAGTTAACATGAGACCAATATGTAACTTTCTAGTCAAACTCGCATACAGAATTTTTTAACTCTCTAGTTCTGGTAATATACCTCAGTAGTAAGAATGGTTTGCCTGCAAACATGAGGCCCTGGGTTCTAGTATGGCCAAAAAGTAAGGATTTGTAATCATTTAGAGAGAGTTATTAATTAGAGGCATTTTGAATACACACACACACACACACACACACACACACACGAATACACCATTGTGCTTGTGTGGGGCTTAGAGGACAACTTGTAAGATTCAGTTTTCTCTTGAATCTTGGTGGGTCATGGGATGGAATTCTAGTCAGGCTTGGCAGCAAGTGCTGTTACCAGCTATGCTATCTCAAACGTCCCAAAAACAGACTTTGTCAGCGTGCTTGTTTGGCAGGGGTTTGAGGCAGGGTCTCCATCTATGCCAGCCTTGTCTCACACTTGCTCCTGGTGCCTGGCCTGCTTCTGCGCTATAAGCATGCATCACCACGGCCAGGGCTTCCTGCTCGCTAGGCTAGTACTTTACCAACTGAGCTGCACTCCTGCTCCAACATTGTTACTTTGTTAATGCTGCAGGAGATTGTCAGTAAGATGATCTCAATAGTATATCATTAGGAAGAATGGTTTAGAGAAATAACAGAGTTCTTTCCTCATTTTTAGGTGTGTGGTTTTTAATAACAGAGGTGTAGCAGGAGAGAGTCTCTTGGTAAGTACATTGAAATGACAAGTCTCCATTTGAAAAATTTGAAAAAGAATCATCTGTTTTATAATGAAAAGTATATTCTTTTTACTGAAACTACTTTTGCAATTAATAGAAGTTCATAGTAGGAAAATCTCTCCAGCCCAAATTAGTATACTTTCCAATTTTTTTGCTTATGTCTGTATCTCTGTGTATATCAGATACCTTGGAACTAGAATCACAGACAGTTGTGAGCCATTTCATGTTGAGTTCTGGGAACTGACCCTAGGTTCTCTAGAAGGGCAGTTCTAGAGAAAAGTAACTCCAGGGCCTATTCAGAGTCTAGGTGCTGTTCCACAGTCTGTGGAGCTAAGACACATAAAAGGGAGAAAGGGAGAAAGTAAATCAGTCTAGACTTCTCTCCCCCTCCTACTCTCTCCATCCCTCTACCCTTCCTGGGCACCACGAGAGTCAGTGGCATGGCCCCTTCCATATAGATTGATACCCTAAAACCAAGCAATAGAAATCCTTTCTTCTTTGCACTGTTTTGTTTTGTTTGAATCACACCAAGAATGCATATCCTTTATTAGATATTTTCTTTATTTACATTTCAAATGTTATCCCCTTTCCTGGTTTCCTCTCCGAAACCCCCTATCCCAATCCCTTCACCCCCATCACCTACCCCCCCCCACCAACACACCCATTCACGCTTTCCTATCCTAGCATTCCCCTACACTGGGGCATTGAGCCTTCACAGGACCAAGGGTCACTCCTCCCATTGATGTCCAATAAGGACATCCTCTGCTACATATGTGGCTGGAGCCATGGGTCCATCCATGTATACTCTTTGGTTGAAGGTATAGTTCCTGGGAGCTCTGGAAGTACTGTTTCTCCTATGGGGCTACAAACCCCTTCAGCTCCTTCAGTCCTTTCTCTAACAACTCCATTGGGGACATTGTGCTCTGTCCAATTGGTGGCTGAGAGCATCCACCTCTGTATTTGTCAGGCACTGGCATAGCCTCTCAGGAGACAGCTAAATCTGGCTCCTGTTAGCAAGCACTTCTTGGCATCCTGAATAGTGTCTGGGTTTGGTGACTCTATATGGGATGGATCCCCAGGTGGGACAGTCTCTGGATGTCATTTCCTTCAGTGTCTTCTCCACATTTTGTCTCCGTATCTCCTCCCGTGAGTATTTTCTTCACTCTTCTAAGAAGGTCTGAAGCACCCACACTTTGGTCTTCCTTTTTCTTGAGCTTCATTTGGTCTGTGAATTGTATCTTGGGTATTCTGAGCTTCTGGGCTAATGTCCACTTATCAGTGAGTGCATACCATGTGTGTTCCTTTCTGACTGGGTTACCTTGCTCAGGATGATATTTTCTAGTTCCATCAATTTGCCAAAGAATCTCATGAATTCATTGTTTTTAATAGCTGAATAGTAAGCACTCCATTGTGTAAATGTACCACATATTCTGTATCCATTCCTCTATTGAAGGACATCTGGGTTCTTTCCAGCTTCTGGCTATTTTAAATATGGCTGCTATGAACATAGTGGGCCATGTGTCCTTATTACATGTTGGAGCATCATCTGGGTATATGCCCAGGAGTGGTATAGCTGGGTCCTCACTTAGCTTGAAATACCACCAGCAATGGAGGAGTGTTCCTCTTTCTCCACATTCTCGCCAGCATCTGCTGTCTCCTGAATTTTTGATCTTAGCCATTCTGACTGGAATGAGGTGGAATCTCAGGGTTGTTTTGATTTGCTGATGATTAAGGATGTTGAACATTATTTTCAGGTGCTTCTCAGACATTCGGTATTCCTCAGTTGAGAATTCTTTGTTTAGCTCTGTACCCCATTTTTAATAGGGTTATTTAATTTTCTGGAGTCCATCTTCTTGAGTTCTTTATACATATTGGATATTAGTCCCCTATCTGATTTAGGATTGGTAAAGATCTTTTCCCAATCTGTTGGTAGCCTTGTTGTCTTATTGACAGTGTCTTTTGCCTTACAGAAGCTTTGCAATTTTATGAGGTCCCATTTGTCAATTCTTGATCTTACCACACAAGCCATTGCTGTTCTGTTCAGGAATTTTTCCCCTGTGCCCATATTTTCGAGGCTTTTCCCCACTTTCTCCTCTGTAAGTTTCAGTGTCTCTGGTTTTATGTGGAGTTCCTTGATCCACGTAGACTTGACCTTAGTACAAGTAGATAAGAATGGATCAATTCGCATTCTTCTACATGATAACCACCAGTTATGCCAGCACCATTTGTTGAAAATGCTGTCTTTTTTCCACTGGATGGTTTTAGATCCCTTGTCAAAGATCAAGTGACCATAGATGTGTGGGTTCATTTCTGGGTCTTCAATTCTGTTCCATTGATCTACCTGTCTGTTGCTGTACCAATACCATGCAGGTTTTTGTTTTTTTTTTTAATCACAATTGCTCTGTAGTACATCTTGAGGTCAGGCATGGTGATTCCACCAGAGGTTCTTTTATCATTGAGAATAGTTTTTGCTATCCTAGGTTTTTTGTTATTCCAGATGAATTTGAAAATTGTCCTTTCTAATTCATTGAAGAATTGAGTAGGAATTTTGATGAGGATTGCATTGAATCTGTAGATTGCTTTCGGCAAGATAGCCATTTTTACTATATTGATCCTGCCAACCCATGAGCATGGGAGATCTTTCCATCTTCTGAGATCTTCTTTAATTTCTCTCTTCAGAGACATGAAGTTCTTATCATACAGTTTTTTCACTTCCTTAATTAGAGTCACACCAAGGTATTTTATATTATTTGTGACTATTGAGAAGGGTGTTGTTTCCACAATTTCTTTCTCAGCCTGTTTATCCTTTGTGTAGAGGAAGGCCATTGATTTGTTTGAGTTAATTTTATATCCAGCTACTTCACCTAAGATGGTTATCAGGTTTAGGAGTTCTATGGTAGAATTTTTAGGATCACTTAATATATACTATCATATAATCTGCAAATAGTGATATTTTGACTTCTTCCTTTCCAATTTGTATCCCCTTGATCTCCTTTTGTTGTCTAATTGCTCTGGCTAGGACTTTGAGTACTATATTGAATAGGTAGGGAGAAAGTAGGCAGCCTTGTCTAGTCCCTGATTTTAGTGGGATTGCTTCAATTTCTCTCCATTCAGTTTGATGTTGGCTACTGGTTTGTTGTATATTGCTTTTGTTATGTTTAGGTGTGGGCCTTGAATTCCTGACCTTTCCAAGAGTTTTATCATTAATGGGTTTTGGATTTTGTCAAATGCTTTCTCAACATCTGAGATGATCATGTGGTTTTTTTTGTCTTTGAGTTTATTTATATAGTGGATTACATTGATGGATTTCCATATATTAAACCATCCTTGCATCCCTGGAATGAAGCCTACTTGATCATGATAAATGATTGTTTTGATGTGTTCTTGGATTGAGTTAGCGAGAATTTTATTGAGTATTTTTGCATTGATATTCATAAGGGAAATTAGTCTGAAGTTCTCTTTCTTTGTTGGGTCTTTATGTGGTTTAGGTATCAGAGTAATTGTGGCTTCATAGAATGAATTGGGGAGAGGACATTCTGTTTATATTTTGTGAAACAGTTTGAGAAGAACTGGTGGTCTTACCTGTGTTCGCAGGTGTGTAGGCACTCCTGGGAGACCAGTTCTCTCCTGGCGGTATTTGTGTATGTAGCTTTGTGGCACAGGATCAGCTCTGGGCGCAGACAGAAACTGGAAGGCTCCTGTCCCAGGCTTCCCCTTGGTTTCTGTGTCCTGTGGGTTCCGGGTGAGCTCCTCTGAGCAAATGTGGTGGTCCTATTTGCACTCACAGGCCCATCTGCACTCTGGGAGGCTAGCTCTCCTGGCGCCACCTGGGTATGGAGCCCTGTGACAGAGGACCCGCTCCAGGTACAGACAGAAACCCTACACTGTTTTCTTAGATGTTCTGTCAATATAATGAAAAATAATCTAATATAGAAATTTGGTACCAGGAGTGGGTTGGTTGCCATGACAGAATCTTTATATATGACTCTTATGTCTTGGAATTAGTTACCAAGAGAAATTTGAAAGTTTTTCTGTTTGATCTAGAAAGCCCTTTAAGATAGTACAGTCTCAGTATCAATTGGTGATTCTGGTGGTACCTCAGGTGACTAGAGTACTGATAGAAATGTGAAGAGCAGCAACCTGGTTGTGAGATTTCAGGTGGAAACAAGGACTATATTTTAAATTGTGTTATGTTCTGGTAATTAACTTACCTATGTTTTTTCTGTGTCTTGAGATTTTAAGGAAGGCAGTCTAATACTCAGGCTTTGACATAGTTATTGCTAGTTGCACTTTTTTAAGTGACTTGGGTAAAATAAAGAAGCAAAGGAAAAAGACTCTGCCTAGAGAGAGAGAGTGTGTGTGTTTGTTTAGAGAAACCAATGAAGAGTTGAGAGTGAAGAAGACATGGTTTCTGAAGAAGCCAATGCCATTAAGGATACCATTCACTTTGCACTGAGACAGGAGGATATATGCCTTCGTGGCATGTTAGGAATTGGCCAGATCCTACTTATGGCAAGCTCTAGGATGTGAAAAAGTTTTTGAAATATTTTCTCTTAACAAGAGACTACTTCTCGAGTTCTTGTTCTACCAGGGCCTAGGAGGTTGTTTCCCTGGGATCTGTTTTACCATTTTCAGCCATTTATGGGCTCATACTTCTATAGTCCATGAATTTTAATTATCATTTGAGATAGTGGCACAGTTGCAGGTGTTCGTGTGATGCTGATTTCAGGAAGACAAGATACAGGAATTCTATCTCTAAGGAGGGTTCTATGTGGATTCCAAAGCAGTATTTTTTGAGTGGTGAGGAGCAGACAATGTGTGAGAAGGTGGGGGGGGGGGGTCTCTGGTAAAAGTCCTTGAGAGGCTGAGATATGAAGCAGTGAGGTTAAAACCTAAATGTGTAGTGAGACCCCAGAATTTGGAAATGTGAGCAGTTTGGAAAGCTGCAGATAGAAAACAAAGCCAAATCAAGAGAGCGGTTGTGTGGGCTGCAAATGCCAAGGCCATAGAGTAAGGCTAGCTAAGTTTGTTTGAGATCATCATAACATGCTTAGTGCCGGGCAGGAAGCACCTAGGAGTCAGTGCTTTCCCTGCTGTTCCATTCTTGCTGAGGTACAGCCCTTCCTTGCTGTTCCTTTTAGAATGATAGTGTTTACAGTCTATTATTGTATCCCTACCTTTGCATCATTGTATACAACTTGCTTCATGATTTATAGAGACTCTAAGCAAAGAATATGTCTTGGACTTTTAATGATGTTGGAACTGTTAAGAGTGTGGGAGCCCAGAGAAATGGATGGAGTACATTTTGTATTGAGACAGACATGAGCTTTGCAGGGCCATAGCTGGAATGTCCTAAATGGAGGTACATTTGGTTGCAAGGCTGACAAGGAGTGAGCTTGTTCTGGTTAATCATAATTGTCAGCTTGATTGGCTTGAGAAATACCTATAAAAGCTGAATGTAGTGGTGCACATTACAAATCTAGGATTTAGGAGATTTAGACAGGAGGATGACTGAGAACTTGCTACCATCCTGGGATGCATAATAAGCTTGGGCTACAGAACAAGATCCTGCCTCAAAAACAAACAAAATAAAGCCTAATAGCTGGAGAGACAATTCAGTGGATATGAGTGCTTGCTGTACATGCATGAGGATCTGAGTTCACATCCTACCACACACATGAAAAATAAAGTGTGGCCACGCACTGTAAGCCCAGACACCTAGATCCGTGTTTGCTGAGAGGCCCTGTCTATCTCAGAGGGATAAGGTTATGGAGCAGGGTAACTCAGTATCCCTCTGGCTTCCTCATCCACACAGGTGCACATACCTTAACACACATACACCACACTCACATGCTACCTGGACCCCAAGATGAGGAAAATAATGGTGTTGAGCATCTGAAGGAAATAACATGCTGCAGACAGTCTCTTGAGATCTGTTCATTGAAAACAAGCTGTCATGTATAAAGCAATAAAGTACATATTAATGGGGCATAACATACTTCTCAGAAGCTCAGGCCTCAAGTACACTAAAACATTGATGCAGTTGAATGCTAAGTGTAACTGTAGCAAGACCTACTAAGCTACAAAACACAGGGAATGAATAACTAATTTCCTAGAGGAGGTGGGAAATTTCAAAAAAATAATCACATGCTGAGTTGCACATTTAGAGCTGTCACATTGAGCCTTCAAGATGTTACAGTATTATAAGAAAGCTGTTACTAGTGGCCAGTTAATGATGGTGGTAATTTTGTATAATATTTTTGAGTCTTTAAGATGTGTCAGCTATGTCTTTTTTACATACATAGTTACTTACATGGTTACATAGTTACATGGGGGTACTGGCTGGTTTTTGTGTGTCAACTTGACACAGGCTGGAGTTATCACAGAGATATCACATATCTCATGGAGAAATGCTTCCATGAGATCCAGCTGTGGGGCATTTTCTCAATTAGTGATCAATCGTGGAGGACCCATTGTGGGTGGGACCATCTCTGGGCTGGTAATCTTGGTTCTATAAGAAAGCAAGCTGAGCAAGCCAGGGGAAGCAAGCCAGTAAGTAACATCCCTCCATGGCCTCTGCAGCAGCTCCTGCTTCCTGACCTGCTTGAGTTCCAGTCCTGACTTCCTTTGGTGATCAACAGCAATGTAGAAAGTGTAAGATGAATAAACCCTTTCGTCCCTTACTTGCTTCTTGGTCAAGATGTTTGTGCAGGAATAGAAACCCTGACTAAGACAATGGGTTACTTCATAGTAGTATCAACCCAATGATTTAGGGAAGTGTGGCCATGATCATTTCCATCTTCCAGATGACAGAAGTGAGACATAAGGAAAATAAGACTCAGAGACAGGGCTCCTGACCCTGTATGTATACTGCTTTAGACCATTAGTCTAGTCTTCCCCCTTACTCTTCATAAAGTAGCAGGACTTCCTTTGGAAGCCCAGGAGTTGGTTTTAAAGAACTGTGTGGTAATCCTAAGAAGCTTAATCTGCTTCGTTGCCATTTGGAAAAAGGAGCACAAGTTGCTCATGTTTGTGGCTCAGAGCCATGGCAGTAGTAGAAAAGTGGAGGGTGGGTTGGATGCCTGGAGGCAGGTTGTAAAGTTGTTACCACAGATTTATGCAGAGTTTGGAGTGTGAAAATACATGTAGGGTGGATAGAGAGGAGAGAATGGAAATGAGGGGGTTCATGGGCTGAAAAAAATTACTAGGTTATTTTATTTATTACTAGAGGGGGGCACATGTGGAGATCAGAAGACATCTTTCAGGAATAGTTTCTCTCCCTTCCATAGTGGGTACAGGAGATTGGATGCAAGTTGTCCAAGGCTTGAATAGTGACACTTCTGCCCACTCAGCCATCTCATCAGCCCCAGGCAAAAATATTCATTATATGTGGAGAATGAAGAGAAGAGAGCCCCAAACCATTTTCACTTGTGTGTCTGACAGATACTGATGTCAGACGTGGTGGCTCCCATGAGACCCTGCTGCAGCAAAGCATGCTGACTGTAGCTGGGTGTGATGATACACACCTGGAATCATAGCACTCAAAACAAAAGTTAAAAAACAAACAAACTGGAAAGTTAGTTTGAAAGACTGCAGTAACCTACATCTACAAATCCCCTAGGACAGTTTGAGTTCTGATAGTGATGCTGTGGATGGAAACTGGTTTTGGTTTTATTTAAAGAATTCACTGACTTCCAAGCCAGAAAATAATAACAAGTAGCTTATTCCTGGGCTTATATAGTGTGGGAGTTAAATCGTGATATATTAGTACCTACCCTCAGCAGTATGTCTATCAAAATGCCTCCCAAAAGCTGTCATTAAAGCTATAGTCTGACAAGGACTATTGTAATACATCTCAATAATAATAAGTCCCATATTCAAATTTGCTTTTCATCAGTAACCAGCTATGTGATGGAGAGTATCTCAATTCACCTGTTTCTCTATTTGGTAAACAGAGAAAGACAATAATAACAGACACATGCCACTTCACAAGGATATTTCAAGTTCATATGGAATTATGAATACAAAAAGTTATTGTAAAATTAAAGCATTTTCCCACCCAAGGTATAATTGCTACTGTGTAAACTCATTACATCACTAGGGTATAAGAAGTATATATTTAATCATAATTAGCCAGTCTCTGTGTCTTAGTTAGGATTTTTATTACTGTAATGAAACACCATCACCTTTTGGTTGAAGAGGAAAGGGTTTATTTTGCTTACACTTCCACTTTGCTGTTCATCACTGGAGGAAGTAGGGGGGGACCTTGAAGCAGGAACTGATGCAGAGGCAGGGGAGGGGTGCTGCTTACCAGCTAACTCTTCATAGAATAATCAGCCTGCTTGAACCCCGGACCACCAGCACAGGACGGTATCATCCACAATGGGCTGGGCCCTCCCTCCCTCCCCCATCAGTCTCTAACTAAGAAAATGCCCTCAGGCATGCCTACAGCCTGATCTTATAGAGACACTTTCTTAATTGAGGTCGACTCCCTTGAGTCAAGCCGACTTAAAACTATCCAGTACAATTAACCCCTTGTCAGCTTGACACACAAACACATCAATGTTAGTTAAGCCACCTTTCCTTTCTCATTCATCCCTAAGATTTCACATTGAAAACATAAATAGCTTTAAGAGTCCCACAGTCTTTACAGATTCAAACACATTAAAAATTAAGTCCCTTTAATAATCCAATCTCTTTAAAAATCCAAAATTTCTTGAGAGTTCAAAATCTCTCCATTATGGGTTCCTATTAAAAAAAAATTACCAAAATTAAGTATATAGTTCCTTACTTCAAAAGAGAAGAAACAGGACACAGTCATAATCTGAACAAAGCAAATCCAAAACCAACTGTATAAATAACATCTAGTATCTGTGGTCCACTCACAATCTTCTGAACAACTCCAAAGGCCTTGGGTCATCCTCTCTACCCTTTGCTATGCACACAGCTTGTCTTCTAGGCTCTGGCTGGTTCCACTCCACTGCTGCTGCTGTCCTTGGTGGTTATCCCATGGTACTGTCATCTGCAAAATGCTCGGTCCCTTGCAACTGGGCTGCACTTTCACTAATAGCCTCTCCTGGGCTCTCTTCATGGTGCTAAGCTTCAGCTTCTCTGCATGATCCCTTCAATCCTAGGCCTTCAACTGCCACTGAAGCTGCACCTTCACCAATGGCCTCTCGTGGCCTCTTACAGTGCTAAGCCTCAAGTGCTCTCCATGACCCCTTCATGTCTTCAAAACCAGTGGGGAGGATTGTGAATGGAATTTGGAACTTCGTGAAAAAAAAAAGGGGGGGCCATTGAGTGTTCAGTGCTTGGTGAGTTGTTCTGTGTCTCTTACACTATCGAGTTCAGCTGCCAGTGTGAGGTACAACCTTGGCTGCCTCTGCAACACAACTCTGATTTCTCTCAGGGAACAATTCCCAGAAGATTTCACTTTAGTGGTGCTGGTCTCTTCTTAATCATCATTAATTTCCTAACTCCAGCCAACCAGCATCAAGTATCCAAGCAAAGCAAAGGTTTCATTTTAATAGTTCTGGTATTGTGTTAATCACAGTTGATTCTTCAGCCCCAGCTAACCAGAACCACGGAGTCTTAATTCAAAATAACAAATGCCCCAGAGTAGAGACTTTAACTTTTTCCTCTGAATCTTCATTAGCCAGGCCTCCATCTTCTGTACTGCCCTCAGCTCCTATAGAACAACTCACCAAACTTTGAACACTCAGTGTTTTTTGTTTCTTTTTGCACAAAGTTCCAAAGTCCTTTCACAATCCTCCCCAAAACATAGTCATGTCTGTCACAGCAAAACTCCACAATATGTTAGTATAACCACTTCTAATATTTTTAAGTAGTTGTAAAAGGATATAATTATAACTAATTTTGGAACTCAAGAAAATAGTGTTTTGTTCCAAAAGAACCTAATTCTAACTGCAGTTTAGTCATTCAACATCTTGAATATTTCTTGGTTAGGATCACAAAACAAGAGGCCTGTATTAATCACTGACTCTGGCATTTATAGGCCTTGGTATTCTTTCTGTCATATAGTCATATAGTTTCTGTTTCAGTCTGGAGGAAGTTTTGTGTTTATTTATACTTCTCCTTGTTTCAGTGTGGCTAAGGCCAGAGCAAGAAAGACATAGAGAAGGCAGAGAGAGAGAAAGAGAGAGAGAGAGAGAGAGAGAGAGAGAGAGAGAGCAAAGAATGAGTCAGCAAAGAACAATCAGGCAAGAACTGTTAAATTAGCCCAGGGGACTGGCAATTGTGAAGTGGGGTTTAAAGTAAGCCGATTTCATAGGAGAGAGCAAAGTGCAAAAGCAAAGGCTTTGCTGGTAGAGGTGAGAGATACACTGAGAAGGCACAGGAAGGGCTGTGGCCCCTGCAGAGTTCAGGAGGTAGAAGTTTTCATAATATTGTTCTCCCCTCTTAATAGTCTTGCAAGGATAAGGGAAAGCCAAAGAGCGTTGTCTGTGGAAATGAGAACCTGCAACCACCTTGCTGAGACGGCTCACTGTAGGAATCAGACAAACCTGGCCCCAGCAGATGGACCCTCAGACATTCCTGGGGGGCAACTGGGAGCCTTTGGAGTAAATAAGACCTTTTCCTCTGCCTTTGCAAATAGGATTTTAGAGATAGGGATCTAAGAGTTCAAGGTATCCACAAACGCTGTATTCTTTTTTTTTTTCTATGTACCAGGTTCTGAGTTCTTTTTTTTTTTTTTTTGAGACAGAAATCAGACTGTTTATTGGTAAGCAGATATAAACATTTTCAACAAACAATGAAACAAAAAACCCACAAAAAAACCTTTGACACAATGTTTAATTCCCCAACATATGTGTGTGTGTGTGTGTGTGTGTGTGTGTGTGTGTGTGTGTGTGTGTATATATATATATATATATATATATATATATGTTTTTTGAGACAGGGTTTCTCTGTATAGCCCTGGCTGTCCTGGAACTCACTTTGTAGACCAGGCTGGCCTCGAACTCAGAAATTCGCCTGCCTCTGCCTCCCGAGTGCTGGGATTAAAAACGTGCGCCACCACTCAAGAGCTAGAAGGAGTCTTCTAGAAAGGATTAGGGATACCTTCATGGCCCATGGGAGAAGAGAAGCTGCACAGAGGCCAGTGTAGCCAGTCATGGGTGAATTATCAGATGTGTTCCTTCAGGCACTTCCTGGCTCACACTGCTCTGCTCAGGCCAGATGCCTCATCAGCTGCCCTGAAGGCAAGTCTGTGGGAGCATGTTCTTGATTTTATTTTATTTTATTTTATTTTATTTATTTTACTGAAATTAGGTTCTTCTCTCATCCCATACATCCCAACCACAGCCTCCCTCCCACCATTTCTTATACATCCCTACCTCCCCTTCCTTCAGACCTACCCCTACCCCACTTGTCTACTACCCTGTTTGCTTTTCAGAAAACATCAGGTCTCTAAAAATACGACAGCCAAATAGAACAAAACAAGACACAGCAGACAAGGGGAAAGCCCTCACATGGAGACTAGCCAAGGCAAACCATCAGGAGAAGAGTTCCAAGAGCAGGCAAAAAGAGCCAGAGATACCCACTCCTGTTCTTAGGAGTCCCACAGAAGCACCAGGCTAACAGCCATATCATATACTCAGAGGACCTATGCAGCCCCATGCAGCCCCATGCTTGCCATTTAACTAACACTCTCTCTCTCTCTCTCTCTCGCTCTCTCTCTGTCTCTGTCTCTGTCTCTGTCTCTCTCTCTCTCTCTCTCTGTGTGTGTGTGTGTGTGTGTGTGTTCCCATGCTTAGGTGAGCCTTGCCAGATGGGACATGTTCTTCTGGTACCCCCATCCCCTCTGCCTCCTACATCTTCTTCAGGCTTCTGTGATCTCTGAGGGGAGGGAACCAGTGGAGACCTCCTCTTTAGATTCTCTTTCCACGTAATGTCTGGCTGTGGGTCTCTGTGCCCACTTGTATGCTTCCACATAATGTCTGGCTGTGAGTCTCTGTGCCCACTCGTGTGCTTCCACGTAATGTCTGGCTGTGGGTCTCTGTGCCCACTCGTGTGCTTCCACATAATGTCTGGCTGTGAGTCTCTGTGCCCACTCGTGTGCTTCCACGTAATGTCTGGCTGTGGGTCTCTGTGCCCACTTGTGTGCTTCCACGTAATGTCTGGCTGTGGGTCTCTGTGCCCACTCGTGTGCTGCAGAGGAAACCTCCCTGATGATGGCTGGACATGACCTGATCTAGGAGAATCATTTCATTGATTTTGTTTGGTTGTTGTTGTTGTTTTTCAAGACAGGGTTTCTCTATATAGCCCTGGCTGTCCTGAAACTCACTCTGTAGACCAGGCTGGCTCATTGATTTTTTAAGAAAGTCTGTTACTGGCTGGCAGTGTCCCTATGCAAGCAAGCCTGAACTCGAAGACAGATAGCTGAACTTGAATCCTTCCGTGGGTTTGCTTCAGTTTTTGCTTGAATTTCTGCCCTGGTTTCCCTCCGTGAGGCTGTAATCTGGAAATATAAGCTGAAATAATCCCTTTCTTCCTCAAAAAGAAAGAGAAAGAAATACTTAAATGATTAAGGGGGTTTTAGAAATAATAATAGCATAGCTCCTGCTTGCTAAATGATGAACATTGGGTGCTGAGCCTGCGAAGATGCTTAGGTGCATCTCTCGGCTAAGGAATCACAGACTTGGGCACAGCAGCAGCCAGATGGCCTTCCATTCCTGTCCCTGCTGTCTCCTCCCACTCCAGCCCTCACTTTGCTTCTGTCCTCAGAAGTCCTTGGCCCTGGCTATACGCCTTGGCATCCTCTGGGACCCATGAACTCCACCTAACCCCCACGGCAGAGACCCAGATCCTTTGGTATCTGTGATCCTTTATTTACTTATTTTTAGATTCTTCACTGATTGTCACATGCTCTGCGCTCATGCAGTCTAAACCCAGCCATGTAAGAAGAGGAGCCTCTTAGGAATCTGCACTGAAAAGATCTGGCTGGCAGAGCTTCTTTGAAGCATGGGCAGTAACTGGTGTGCCTTGTATGTACAGCTTTGTATGTACAGCTATAGGAGCCTTGTATGTACAGTTATAGAAGCATGGACTGTTCCCATCTTGGCCCATGACAGGAAGGCACACTGGTCACACCGGCCTTGAACCTGATGAAGGCACACTGGTCACACCGGCCTTGAGCCTGATGGGGCTATTTCTTGGGGCTCTGTATTTCATGGCTAGTTATTTATAAAAAAAAGTAATATACAAAAAAAAAAAAAAAGTAATATACTCTCAGGTAAATTTTGACACGTGGTCATTTTATACATCTATTGATGGTAAGAAAAACAACTATATGTTGAAATGCCGATTTTATTCATGGGACATGTTTTTTCTTTTTGAATTCCTTACATGACGATTTCATAGTCCAACACGAAGATGAGTTTTCTTAAGAACAATGTGAACAGTTCACTAGGAAGGGGACAGAGGAGGGCTATAATTTTAAAAGCAAATCATACTATAGAGATGTATTGAAGAATACAATTAGTCCCATTATAAAAGTCCCACCTTGTGGTGGGCAGATCCACATAAGAATTCCAGAATTGAGGCCGGGCGTGGTGGCGCATGCCTTTAATCCCAGCACTCGGGAGGCAAGAGGCAGGCAGATTTCTGAGATGAGGCCAGCCTGGTCTACAGAGTGAGTTCAGGACAGCCAGGGCTACACAGAGAAACCCTGTCTCGAAAAACCAAAAAAAAAAAAAAATTCCAGAATTGCTTTAAATATAATTATTAAATAATTGCATATAGATCACTTGTCTTAGTCAGGGTTTCTATTCCTGGACAAAACATCATGACCAAGAAGCAAGTTGGTTTATTCAGCTTACACTTCCATGCTGCTGTTCATCACCAAAGAAGTCAGGACTGGAACTCAAGCAGGTCAGGAAGCAGGAGCTGCTGCAGAGGCCATGGAGGGATGTTACTTACTGGCTTGCTCAGCTTGCTTTCTTATAGAACCCAAGACTACCAGCCCAGAGATGGCACTACCCACAATGGGCCCTTCCTGCTTGATCAATAATTGAGAAAATGCCTTACAGCTGGATCTCATGGAGGCACTTCCCCAACTGAAGCTCCTTTCTCTATGATAACTCCAGCCTGTGTCAAGTTGACACACAAAACCAGCCAGTATATATCACTGGACCTCCAATAAGATGTGCAAAATTAAATATTCTAAGTTCCAAAGAATGTTAAAGTTTAGGTGTCCTCCTGATATAGCTGTGTCATATGAGGCTATGCCAGTGCCTGGCAAATACAGAAGTGGATGCTCACAGTCATCTGTAGGATGGAACACAGGGCCCCCAATGGAGGAGCTAGAGAAAGTACCCAAGGAGCTGAAGGGGTCTGCACCCCTATAAGAGGAACAACAATATAAACTAATCAGAACCCCCAGAGCTCCTGTCTCTAGCTGCATGTGTAGCAGAAGATAGCCTAGTCAGTCATCAATGGGAGGAGAGGCCCTTAGTCCAGGGAATGTAGGGCCAGGAAGCAGGAGTGGGTGGGTTGGTGAGCAGGGGGAGGGGAGAGGGGGAAGAGGATAGGGTGTTTTTAGAGGAGAAACCAGGAAAGGGGACAACATTTGAAATGTAAATAAAATATCCAATAAAAAATATTTTGTCTATTAAACATTAAAAATTTTCCTGACCTACTATGGATCTCCTCCATAGCTTTCCATACCTGATTTTGCCCCTCTTTTTCTGCTCCCCCTCCTCTCTTCCTCCCAAGTCCACCCCGCTCTCTATTTCGCTTGATTATATTGTTGCCCCTTCTAAAGAGGACTGAAGCATCCACTCTTTGGTCTTCCTTCCTCTTGAGCTTCATGTGGTACATGAGTTGTATCTTGGGTATTCCATGTTCTTTGCCTAATATCTACTTATCAGTGAGTACTTACCATGTGTGTTCTTTTATGACTGGGTTACCTCACTCAGGATGATTTTTCTAGTTACATCCATTTGCTTAAGAATTTCATGAGTTCATTGTTTTTAGTAGTTGAGTAGTACTCCATTGTGTAAATATACCACAATTTTTGTATCCATTCCTCTGTTGAGGGACATCTGGGTTCTTTCCAGATTCTGGCTATTATAAATATGGCTGCTATGAACATAGTGGAGCATGTGTCCTTATTATATGTTAGAGCATCATCTGGGTATATGCCCAGAATTGGTATAGCTGGGTTCTCATGTAGTACTATGTCCAATTTTCTGAAGAACTGCCAGACTGATTTCCAGAGTGATTGTACAAGCTTGCAATCCCACCAACAATGGAGGAGTGTTCTTTCTCTACATCCTCACCAACATCCATTGTCACCTGAGTTTTTGTTTGTTTGTTTGTTTGTTTGTTTTGTTGGGGTTTTTTTTTTTCGAGACAGGGTTTCTCTGTGTAGCCTTGGCTGTCCTGGAACTCACTCTGTAGACCAGGCTGGCCTCGAACTCAGAAATCCACCTGCCTCTGCCTCCTGAGTGCTGGGATCAAAGGCGTGCGTTAGCCACTCTGACTGGTATGGGGTAAAATCTCAGGGTCGTTTTAGATTTCTCCTTCAATTAATATGAAGTGCCCTTCCTGATCTTTTTTGATAACTTTTAGTTGAAAGCCAATTTTGTTCAATATTAGAATAGCTACTGCAGCTTGTTTCTTGGAACAATTTGCTAGGAAAATTGTTTTCCAGTCTTTTATTCTGAGGTAGCATGCCTTTGTCACTGAGGTGTGTTTCCTGTGTGCAGCAAAATGCTGGGTCCTGTTTACATATCCAGTCTGTTAGTCTATGTCGTTTTATTGAGGAGCTGAGTTCATTGATGTTTAAGAGATATTAAGGAATAGTTATTGCTGCTTCCTGTTATTTTTATGTTTGTATGGCTATCTTCTTTTTGGTTTGTTGAAATAAGATTACTTTCTTGCTTTTTCTAGGGTGCGGTTTCCCTTCTTGTGTTGGAGATTACCATCTATTATCCTTTGTAAGGCTGGATTTGTGGAGAGATATTGTGTAAATTTGGTTTTGTCATGGAATAATTTGGTTTCTCCATCTGTGGTAATTGAGAGTTTTGCTGGATATCTTAGCCTAGGCTGGCATTTGTGTTCTCTTAGAGTCTGTATAAGATCTGCCCAGGATCTTCTAGCTTTCATAATCTTTGTTGGAAAGTCTGGTGTAATTCTGATAGGTCTGCCTTTATATGTTACTTGACCTTTTTCCCTTACTGCTTTTACTATTCTTTTTTGTTTAGTGCATTTGGTATTTGACTATTATTTTGAGAGAATGGTTATACAAGCTTGCAATCCCACCAGCAGTGGAGGAGTGTTCCTCTTTCTCCACATCCTGGCCAGCATCTGATGTCACCTAACTTTTTGTAGCCATTCTGACTGGTGTGAGGTGGAATCTCAGGGTTGTTTTGATTTGCATTTCCCTGATGACTAAGGATGTTGAACTTTTTTTTTTTAGGTGCTTCTCGGACATTCAGTATTCCTCAGTTGAGAATTCTTTATTAAGCTCTGTACCCCATTTTTAATAGGGTTATTTGTTCCTCTGGAGTCTAACTTATTGAGTTCTTTGTATATATTGGATATTAGCCCTCTATTGAATGTAGGATTGGTGAAGATCTTTTCCTAATCTATTGGTGCCCTTTTTGTCTTATTGACAGCATCCTTTGTCTTAAAGAAGTTTTGTGCCGGGCGTGGTGGCGCACGCCTTAATCCCAGCACTCGGGAGGCAGAGGCAGGCAGATCTCTGAGTCTACAAAGTGAGTTCCAGGACAGCCAGGGCTCTACAGAGGAACCCTGTCTCAGAAAAAAAAAAGAAAAAAAAATTTTGCAATTTTATGAGGTCCCATGTGTCATTTCTTGATCTTACATTATAAGCCACTGGTGTTCTGTTCAGGAAATTTTCCCCTGTGCCCATATGTTTGAGGCTCTTCTCCACTTTCTCTTCTATAAGTTTCAGTGTGTCTGGTTTTATGTGGAGGTCCTTGATCCACTTGGACTTTAGCTTTGTACAAGGAGATAAGAATGGATTGATTTTCCTTCTTCTACATGCTAACTGCCAGTTGAGCCAGCACCATTTGTTGAAAATGCTGTCTTATTTCCACTGGATGGTTTTAGCTCCCTTGTCAAAGATGAAGTGACCATAGGTGTTTGGGTTCATTTCTAGATCTTCAATTCTATTCCATTGATCTACATGCCTGTCACTGTACCAATATCATGCAGTTTTTATCATAGTTGCTCTGTTGTATAGCTTGAGGCCAGGGATGGTGATTCTCCCAGAATTTCTTTTATTGTTGAGAATAGTTTTTGCTATCCTGGGGGTTTTTTGTTGTTGTTGTTGTTGTTATTCCAGATGAATTTGAAAATTGCTCTTTTTTAATCTATGAAGAATTTAGTTGAAATTTCGATGGAGATTGCATTGAATAGGTAGATTGCTTTTGGCAAGATGGCCATTTTTACTATATTAATCCTACCAATCCATGAGCATGGAAGATCTTTCCAACTTCTGAGATCTTCTTTGATTTCTTTCTTTAGGGACTTGAAGTTCTTGTCATACAGATCTTTCACTCGCTTAGTTAGATTCACACCACGGTATTTTATATTATTTGTGACTATTATGAAGGGTGTCCTTTCCCTAATTTCTTTCTCAGCCTGTATATCCTTTGTGTAGAGAAAGGCTACTGATTTGTTTGAGTTAATTTTATATCCAGCCACTTTGCTGAAATTGTTCATCAGGTTTAGGGGTTCTCTGGTGGAATTTTGGGGATCACTTTAGTATACTATCATATCATCTGCAAATAGCGATAGTTTGAATTCTTCCTTTCCAATTTGTATCCCTTTGATCTCCTTTTGTTGTCTAATTGCTCTGGCTAGGACTTCAAGCACTATATTGAATAGGTAGGGAGAAAGTGGGCAGCCTTGCCTAGTCCCTGATTTTAGTGGGATTGCTTCAAGTTTCTCTCCATTCAGTTTGATGGTGGCTACTGGATTGCTATATATTGCTTTTACTATGTTTAGGTATGGGCCTTGAATTCCTGATCTTTGCAAGACTTTTATCATGAATGTGTTTTGGATTTTGTCAAATGCTTTCTCAGCATCTAATGAGATGATCATATGGGTTTTTTTTCCTTGAGTTTGTTTATATAGTGGATTACATTGATGGATTTCCATATATTGAACCATCCTTGCATCCCTGAGATGAAGCCTACTTGATCATGATGGATAATCATTTTGATATATTCTTGGATTTGATTGGCAAGAATTTTGTTGAGTATTTTTGCATTGATATTTATAAGGGAAATTGGTCTAAAGTTCTTTCTTTGTTGGGTCTTTGTTTGGTTTAGGTATTAGAGTAATTGTGACTTCATAGAATGAATTGGGTAGATTACCTTCTGTTTCTATTTTGTGGAATAGTTTGAAAGTTTGATAGAACTCTGCACTAAACCCCTTCTGGTCCTGGGCTTTTATTGGTTGGGAGACTATTAATGACAGTTTCTATTTCTTTAGGGGATATTGACTTTTTAGATAACTAATCTGATCCTGATTTAACTTTGGTACCTGGTATCTGTCTAGAAAATTGTCCATTTCATCCAGGTTTTCCAATTTTGTTGAGTAACGACTTTTGTAGCAGGATCTGATGTTTTTTTTTTTTTTTTTGGATTTCCTCAGTTTCTGTTGTTATGTCTCTCTTTTCATTTCTGATTTTGTTAGGATTCTGGCTTGTTAGTCTGGCTAGGGGGTTACCTATTATGTTGATTTTTCTCAAAGAACCAGCTCCTGGTTTGGTTGATTCTTTGAATAGTTCTTTTTGTTTCCATTTGGTTGATTTCAGCCCTGAGTTTGATTTCCTGCCACCTACTTCTCTTGGGTGAATTTGCTTCTTTTTGTTCTAGAGCTTTCAGGTGTAGTGTCAAGCTGCTAGTGTATGCTCTCTCCAGTTTCTTTTTGGAGGCACTCAGAGCTATGAGTTTTCCTTTTAGGAATGCTTTCATTGTGTCCTATAAAATTTATGTATGTTGTGGTTTCATTTCCATTAAATTCTGAAAAGTCTTTTATTTCTTTCTTTATTTCTTCCTTGACCAAGTTATCATTAAGTAAAGTGTTGTTTAGCTTCCACATGTATGTGGGCTTTCTATTATTTATGTTGTTATTGAAGATCAGACTGAGTCCGTGGTGATCTGATAGGATGCATGGTATTATTTCAATTTTCTTCTATCTGTTGAGGTCTGTTCTGTGACCGATTATATGGTCAATTTGGGGAGAAGTTACCATGAGGTGCTGAGAAGACATTATAGCCTTATATTTTAGGATAAAATGTTCTATAGATATCTGTTAAATCCATTTTTTTCATAACTTCAGTTAGCTTCAATGTGTCTCTGTTCAGTTTCTATTTCCATGATCTGTCCGTTGCTGAGAGTGGGGTGTTGAAGTCTCCCACTATTATTGTGGGAGGTGCAATGTGTGCTGTGAGCTTTACTATAGTTTCTTTAATGAATGTGGGTGCCTTTGCATTTGGAGCATAGATGTTCAGAATTGAGAGTTCATCTTGGCAAATTTTACCTTTGATGAGTATGAAGTGCCCCTCCTTATCTTTTTTAATAACTTTAGGTTGAAAGTCGATTTTATTCGATATTAGAATGGCTACTCCAGCTTGTTTCTTGGGACCATTTGCTTGGAAAATTGTTTTTCAGCCTATTACTTTGAGGTAGTGTCTGTCTTTGTCCCTGAGGGGGGGTTTTCTATAGGCAGCACAATGTTGGGTCCTGTTTATGAAGCCAGTCTGTTAGTCTATGTCTTTTTATTGAGGATTTGAGTCCATTGATATTAAGAGATATTAAGGAAAAGTCATTGTTGCTTCCTGTTATTTTTGTTGTTAGAGTTGGAATTCTGTTCATGTGGCTATCTTCTTTTAGATTTGTTGAAAGATTACTTTCTTGCTTTTTTTTTTTTTCCTTGTTAGTAGAATCTTTTTTTATTCAGAAAAGAAAAAAAAAAAAACAAAACCCAAAAACAAAAAATTTCCAAACACACACAGGAGGGGGTATGGGTAGGGGGAGGTGTCTGTCCATCCAGCCCCAGCCCCCAGCCCATGTGGTTTGGGCAGCAATAAGGGAAATGGGGTAAACTTTCTTGCTTTTTCTAGGGCGTAGTTTCCCTCCTTGTGTTGGAATTTCCCTTTATTATCTTTTGAAGACCTGGATTTGTGGAAAGATATTGTATAAATTTGTCACCTTGGTTTCTCCATTTATGGAAATTGAGAGTTTTGCTGGGTATAGTAGCCTCGGCTGGCATTTGTGTTCTCTTAGCATCTATGTATATCTGTCCAGGATCTTCTAGCTTTCATAGTCTCTGGGGAAAAGTCAGGTGTAATTCTGACTTCTGGTGTGCCTTTACACGTTACTTGACCTTTTTCTCTTACTGCTTTTAATATTATTTCTTTGTTTAGTGCATTTGGTGCTTTGATTATTATGTGATAGGAGGAATTTCTTTTCTGGTCCAGTCTGTTTGGAGTTCTGTAGGCTTCTTGTATGTTCATGGGCATCTCTTTCTTTAGGTTAGGGTAGTTTTCTTCTATAATTTTGTTGAAGATATTTACTGGCCCTTTAAGTTGGCAATCTTTTTTTTTCCCCCTTGTTCCCATCAACCCTGCTTGCTCTGGTTGACCCCGCTTGCTCCAGCCAGCTCTGCTCACTCCGGCCGCCCCCGTATGGCCCCGCTCGCTCTGGCTGGCCAGCTTGCTCCAGTCGGTCTCTCCAGTTTATTATTATTATTCATAAGTACGCTGTAGCTGACTTCAGACGCACCAGATGAGGGCGTCAGATCTCATTACGGGTGGTTGTAAGCCACCATGTGGTTGCTGGGATTTGAACTCACCTTTGGAAGAGCAGTCCGGTGCTCTTACCCGCTGAGCCATCTCACCAGCCCCCTTAAGTTGGGAATCTTTACTCTCTTCTATACCTATTATCCTTAGGTTTGGTTTTTTTCATTGAGTCCTGGATTTCCTGAATGTTTTGGGTTAGAATCTTTTTGCATTTTGCATTTTCTTTGACTGTTGTGTCAATGTTTTCTACAGTATCTTCTGCACCTGAGATTCTCTCTTCTATCTCTTGTATTCCGTTGGTGATGCTTGCATCTATGACTCCTGATCTCTTTCCTAGGTTTTCTAAATTTAGTGTTGTCTCCCTTTGTGATTTCTTTATTGTTTCTACCTCCATTTTTAGATCCTGGATGGTTTTGTTCAATTCTTTCACCTGTTTGGATGTGTTTTCCTGTAATTGTTTAAGGGGTTTTTGTGTTTCCTCTTTGTGTTCTCCTGTATTTCTTTAAGGGAGTTATTTATTTCCTTCTTAAAGTCCTCCACCATCATCATGAGTAGTGACTTTAGATCCATATCTTGCTTTTCTGGTGTGATGATATATCCAGGACTTGCTGAGTTGGGAGAGTTGGGTTCTGATGATACCAAGTAACCTTGGTTTCTGTTGCTTCTGTTCTTATGCTTGCCTCCCACCATCTGATTATCTCAAGAGTTCCCTGCACTCCATATATCTGATTGGAGCCTGTCCTTTCTGTGATCCCAGTTGAGTCAGAACTCCTCAGAGTCCTGCTTTCTCTGTGACCGGTGAATTTGGGATCCTGTGATCCTGAGATTCTGGGTGTTTCAGAGTTCTTGGCAGTCGAGCTTCCTCTGAGATGCTGAGGTCCTGGTATGACAGAGCTCCTGGGATCCTTGGATCCTAGGATGCTTACATCCTGGGCATGTTAGAGCACCTGGAAGTGGTACCTCCTCTGGGGGCCTTGGGGCTGTCCACTTAGTTCGAAACCAAGGTAGACCAGCACAGACTGGAAGGAACCCGAGCCACTGGTTGGGTGGGGTTCCTGTTTTTAAGTAGCAGACATTAGAAGACATTAACATACTCTTTATAATATGTAAAAATAAAGGTTTTTGTATATTTGTGATTTTTTTTGCTTGTTTTTAAAATTAAGCTTTTCTACTCTGTACTAATCATTCCACTTATATTTTAACAATAATTAATGCCCTTCTTGTCCAGACACCACGGACTTACTGCTGTGCGAACACTGAAGACTTGGAGGCCGTCGTCCACCACGTGCACAGCCTGTATCCTGGGGCCCCTTTTTTGGCAGCAGGCGTATCAATGGGAGGGTAAGGAGTTTTTGTTTTGTTTTGTTTTGTTTTTCTAAAATGCCTGAGAGAGGAGCAGTCCTAAGGACTGCCTGCAAGGACTGTAAGCCAGCTCACAACTTAAGTATGTATGCTGAGTTCTTACATGCAGCTGAAAGAAAGAAGGCAGGAAAGAATCAGCCCAGACAAATTTTAGAATTTTCCTAGGTTCTGTGATGCAAAGGGCACAGCCAGCCCTTCTTGGGGAGTGATCAAATAAACTTGTTACTCTATTCCAAGTGCTATGTTTAGCTAAAATGGCTTATGCACTTGCCTTACATTGGGGGTTATTTGTAACTTTTTGAAGATTTATTTTTATTTATGTGTATGTATGTGTACCTGTGTTTGTGTATGCCATGCCAGGGTGTATAGTGCCTGAGAAGGTCAGAAGGAGGCACTGGATCCCCTGGAGGTAGAGTGAACTGGGAACCAACCAGATTCAAGCCCTCAGGGGAAGTGGCAGGAGCTTCATGGCGGAGGTCTCTGGTGCCCTTTGCAAACTATGAACTATCAATTGCCACACTTATATTTGAGCAATGTCTGACATTAATAACTGTTTAACTGTGCTGTGCACATGTGTGTGTCCATGTGTGTTAGGGAGAATGAGCTAAAGGAAATCTTAAGCTAATATCTAATATTTTCTTATCCTTTAGACCTCTCTTCACCATTGTCCAAACTTATCCTTTAATTTCATTCATTCATTCATTCATTTTTTTTATAGTGTTGGGGATTGAGTCAGTGCATGTTAGGCAAACACTCTACCGCTGAGCCACATACTTCTACCCCAAACTATTGTATTTCATTTTTTAAAAGTTTTATCTAGCCGTGCGTGGTGGTGCACACCTTTAATCCCAGCACTTGGGAGGTAGAGGCAAGCAAATTTCTGAGTTTGAGGCCTGCCTGGTCTACAGAGTGAGTTCCAGGACAGCCAGGGCTACACAGAGAAACCCTGTCTTAAAAAAAAAAAGTTTTATCTAATGAAAAATTCTCTTTTGCAAATCTTTGTTTATCCTATCAACAGTATAAATCATTAAAAATAGACTTAATACAGATTGGGAAAGGATCTTTACCAATCCTAAATCAGATAGGGGACTAATATCCAATATATATAAAGAACTCAAGAAGATGGACTCCAGAAAATTAAATAATCCCATTTTTAAAAATGGGTTACAGAGCTAAACAGAGAATTCTCAACTGAGAATGGCTGAGAAGCACCTGAGAAAATGTTCAACATCCTTAATCATCATGGAAATGCAAATCAAAACAACACTGAGATTCCACCTCACATCAGTCAGAATGGCTAAGATAAAAAATTCGGGTGGCAGCAGATGCTGGTGAGGATGTGGAGAAAGAGGAACCCTCCTCCATTGCTGGTGGGATTGCAAGCTTGTACAACCACTCTGGAAATCAGTCTGGTGGTTCCTCAGAAAATTAGACATAGTACTACCGAAAGATCCAGCAATTCCTCTCCTGGGCATATACCCAGATGTTCCAACTTGTAATAAGGACATATGCTCCACTATGTTCATAGCAGCCATATTTATAATAGCCAGAAACTGGAAAGAACCCAGATGTCCCTCAACAGAGGAATGGATACAGAAAATGTGGTACGTTTACACAATGGAGTCAGCAATTAAAAACAATGAATTCATGAAATTCTTAGTCAAATGAATGCATCTAGAGGATATCAACCTGAGTGAGGTAACCCAATCACAAAAGAACACACATGATACGCACTCACTGATAAGCGGTTATTAGCCCAGAAAATTAGAATATCCAACATACAATTTGCAAAACACATGAAACTCAAGAAGAAGGAAGACCAAAGTGTGGATACTTCGCTCTTTCTTAGAATGGGGAACAAAATACCCATGGAAGGAGTTACAGAGACAAAATTCGGAGCTGAGACAGAAGGAAGGACCATCCAGAGACTGCCCCATCTGGGGATCCGTCCCATATACAACCACCAAACACTATTGCATATGCCAGAAAGATTTTGCTGACAGGACCCTGATATAGCTCTCTCTTGTGAAGCTATGCCAGTGCCTGTAAAATACAGAAGTGGATGCTCACAGTCATCTATTGGCTGGAACACAGGGCCCCTAATGAAGGAGCTAGAGAAAGTACCCAAGGAGCTAAAGGGGTCTGCAACCCTATAGGAGAATCAACAATATGAACTAACCAGTATCCCCCAGAGCTGTGTCCCTAGTTGCCTATGTAGCAGAGGATGGCCTAGTCAGCCATCAATGCGAGTAGAGGCCCTTGGTCTTGCGAAAATCATATGCTCCAGTACAGGGGAATGCCAAGGCCAGGAAGTGGGAGTGGGTGGGTTGGGGAGCAGGGCGCCAGGGGAGGGCACAGGGGGCTTTGGGGATAGCATTTGAAATCTAAATGAAGAAAATAATTTTAAAAATCAAAAACTAAAATAAAAATTAAAAATAGAATTAATATATATTAATTATATGCTTAATAAATATATATTCCCCCCACCAAACCCTGTAAGATTAATGCTATTTATCTATTTTTCATTAGAATACATTAGAATGTGTTATTTTCTATACTACTGGTGCTCAGGCACACTAAATGTCCATTTGTCTTTATTTCAAAAGCTGATTTGGGGGGTTGATAGGTGTCTGAACAATTAAGAACACTTGCTGCTTTTATAGAGATTTAGTTCTCAGCACCCAGATGGCAATTCACAACTATTTATAACTCTGGTTCAAGGGGTTCTAGTGCTGACCTGTGGCCTGTATGTAGATGGTACACAGACAAACATGCAGACAAACACATACATAAAAGTGATTCACCCTTATTCTTTTTTTAGGCATTTTTAAAGCCAACATTTAAAACAGAAACTTTTTTCTTAACTTTATATTCTGGATGTAACTGCCATCTCAGTGTTCAGAACATCTTAAGAGCGTGTGTGCTGGCAATAAAAGTCCTCCATGAACTATATACAGACTCTGAGATAGGCTCTAGCCAGAGATTTTTAGGTTCTGATAAAGAATCTATCTCTTACATTAGCATGGAAGGTCTGACTTGACCTAGTAAAAGAACTCGGAACAGTGTGGAAACAAGCAGAATCTGCAAGTCGGGCTTCATGGACACAATGTAGCAACTCTTTCCTTTCCCTGACACCATGAGCCTGAAAAGATGAAGTGGGGCTGAACTCCTTCCCTTAATTATATAAATTCATGACTTTTTTTTCAAGGCTAGCTCTTACATAAAGAGGCCCCAATTGTCTATTCAGAAGCTCTTGGAAAAGGCCTATTCATCCAGCATTGAAACCTCAGGCAGGGTCTGACCATTAGATTAGCTTTTCCAGCCAGCTGAATATTAATGTCTTGTAAATTATTGGAAGGAATCACCCCTTCTAGTTGCCTAGCACTGTGACATATTCCCAAGTAGGTGCATTTTCTTTTTCTTTTAGAGATGCAACCAACAAAAGCATGGTTGAGCTAAAGTTTTATGCCCGGTGAGCCATGGACTAGGGTTACCCAGTGCCTTGACGCCTGGGGCCAAGTGTGGGCTTTGAGCCTAAACTGAGTTCAGTCAATAAACTCAGCTGTTCTAGAACCAGATTGTGTTCTCCCAGTGAAATAGTAAATACTTTTTAAATAAAAAGAAAATTCCAAACACGTAAAATGAAAACTGAAGAATATCCCTACATACAGACATTACCCCCCGCTTCAGTCATTATCAGCTGGTGGGTTAGCATGTTTCGCCTGCATGACCCACTTCTCCAGTTCATTCCCTATTACCTAAAGCTCAGTCATCATTTTATTATTATTTCAGATGAGTCAAGCATGTGCTTAGAATGTGGGAGGACCTGGGCTCAGATCCTGGCACCTCAAAATAATAAATCAGTCAGTTGAATCACTTCTGGGCTTTGATCTGTGATCTACAATAAGTGTAGTACCTGTGCTTCTCACCTCAGTGTCTGATGAAGCCTCTGTCACTGGACAGTAGATTAAGTGGATTCTGGAACAGGCAGATAGGATGGGATCTTGCTTTGCCTACACAGTGCATCAGCCTTGGATCACAGTACCTCTTGGAGTGGAGATCACAGAAGGAAGTCTGTTAATGTTTCAGTTGGTAGCTCTAAGTGCAAACGTTGTCTCTTTCTGTAAAGTTATAACATGCTCACACACCAGAACAAGTGACAGTACTCCCTGAGCATCACTAAGTATCCAGAGCATCATCACTAAGTATCCAGAGCATCATCACTAAGTATCCAGAGCATCATCACTAAGTATCCAGAGCATCATCACTAAGTATCCAGAGCATCATCACTAAGTATCCAGAGCATCACTAAGTATCCAGAGCATCATCACTAAGTATCCAGAGCATCATCACTAAGTATCCAGAGCATCATCACTAAGTATTCAGAGCTTGCGTTTACTTCCTGAGGATAGAGTATCTACACTGCCCCTGGTATATGTTATTTTGTTTTATAGTTTGATATAGTTGCCAAATAAAATCCATCCTTTGGTGTTTAAACATTTAGTCCATGAGTTCTTTCTCTGTCTAGCTCTGTTTCCCCAGCGTGTGCCCCTCCAACTGGCGAGAGAATGGGGTCCTTCTTTCAAGGTAAAATAATAACCTTTTGGAGGCAGCACTTTGACATTTGTTCATTCCTAAGTAATAACTAGGAATTGCCTCTAAAGAAGTGATTGTTCCTATTTCAGGGTCTTTCTACTTCCTTTCCAAGTGTTCTGACTTGTGTATTTTACCAGCCTCTGGCCATTACCTGACTCCAGCTGAAATGTAGAGTTACCATATGAGAGATAACACTATGGTGAACTTTTCCCAGGACAGAAAGCATCCTTCAAAGGGTTCAGTGACCATAGCACTGTATGCAAGTCATATGGTCATTCTGAAGGGCCATTTTCAAGTCATGCATGATGGAGCACATCTAATTCTAGCATTCCTGGAGCCTGAGGGAGCGAGGGGGGTTACAAGTTTCAAGCCGGCTTGAGCTAAAAAGAGTAAACTGTCTTGAGACAACAGTCGTTATCAGGGCTGACAAGACAGCTCAGGAGATGAGGGTACTTGGTACCTGCATGATGGCCCAAGTTTTATCCTGGGTTCTACATAGTAGAAAGAACTGACTCCTTCAAATTGTTTTCTGACCTCCACAAACTTGCTATAGACCATACATGCATGTATATACACATACACACAAAAAATAAATGTAATTTTAATTTTTTTCAAAAAAAATTTAAAAATTATTTTCAAAGACTGGTCCCGGCCTCCAGCAACTGGTTCCGAAGTGCCAGCCCCTCCGTGTTAGCACATGGCCCGGTGGAGCCCCTAGTCTTCCTGGCCAACTTTGCCCTGGTTCTGCAGGGACCGCTCACCACACAGTACCTTTGGCACCAGTTCAGCACCGAGCTCAGCTACAATGGCACCCGCCACCGGGAAAACTGTAGGAACCAAAGTGCGGATCCCCTCATAAAGGGTACGGATTGCTCTTCCTGTCATTGGTCACGACGCCTATCATCCAGGCCAAGCTTTCCAAGCTGGTGAGCGAATCGGAGTAGGGTGCTGTCTTCTCTGCTGTGGCCTGTGTGAATAGCTTGGCCATGTTGATGGCCTCCAGCATCTTCAACTCCATCTACCTGGCCACTCTGAACTTCATGAAGGGCTTCCCCTTCCTCCTGGGAGCTGGCCTCCTCTTCATCCTAGCCATTCCGATTGGGGTTCTGGAGAAGGTTAATCCACACCCTGAGTTCCAGCAGTTTCCTCAGAGCCCCTGACCTGCCCGAAGCCATGAGGAGCAGTGGACCTACACCGACTATATATGCCTAAAGCCCAGTGCACCAGCCGCCTCTGAGGGCAGTACTCACTTTGGAAAGGGTGTTCAAGCCAGTTATGGGCAACACCTAATCTCTGACTGAGCCAATCTGTGCTAGAAACAGAATCTAATCAGGAGAGGTCCACTTTAGGGCAGGCTGCAGGGAGCCATTTCTGACAAGGGTTTCTTCACCCCTTATGCTATTCATCACTCAGAACCTTCTAGAATGAAGGAGATGGCATTTCGGGGACCAAGTGTGAGAGCGACCTCTCCTCCTAGCCCATGGTACTAGGTCCCTGCTGTGTTCAGTGGCTTCCAGGCGCTGTCTATGGTTAGGAATTCGTCCTTGACCATAGTCTATCCACCCTTCACCTCAGCCTTGGCAATTGTCACAGTAAATTGTTTGAATCAGTCAAAAAAATTATTTTCAAAAGCTAGATGTCTACTTTTCATAAAAATTCCCTATCCTTATAAGTGATTTGAATTGTAAAAGATAATGCTAGAGTATTTTAGCTATTTCAAAACCTAGCCTGTTAAAGAAATGATGTACAGAAGCTATAGTGAGTGGTGGGTTATGGCGTCATCCTTCATACTTAGAACTGTTGAGCTCTAACTCAGTTCTTGTCCCCCTTACTCAAATAGAACTTGGCTAGAATTGAGAAAATTAAAAGAAACATAGGAAAACATGTGACTAGACATAATAAGAAAGAAAAAAACAGTAACTTTAAGGCCAGTGCTCTGCCACAGCTTGGAAAGTCTAACACTGGACTGGAGAGTACTTCAGAGTCTCGCTGAAGGACGCAAGATACATGGGTGAGGTCGGTGACCTCACAGACAAGTGACCTTAGGAGCTCAGTGCATGACATCATGGGTGACAGTGGTGACCACACAGACCAATGACCTTGGGAGCTCAGTGCATTAGATGCAGACACAAGTTTTCTAAAGTCCCTAGGTGATCCCAGCCACATTAGAGAATTCCTTGGGGTGGATCTCTTCCTGTTCTTAGGATTTGACTTGCTCCACCATAAGAAGCATGCAGGAATAAATGTGGTCTGTTTCACAGTTTAGCCAAGTGCAGTGTCAGTAAGCATGTGGGTCAGGCATGGGGTGCACACGTATCCTCCCAGGCAGAGGTGGAAGGAAAAGAATGTACTTTAAAATAGAAATATGAATATGGGCAGGTGACATGTCTCTGGGTAAAGGTGCCTGTCACCAAGTCTAAGGGCCTGAATTCAAGCCCCTGGAACCACATGGTGGAAGGTGACCGACTCTAGCAAGTTGTCCTCTGACCTCCATTCACACACTGTGGTATGTACAAATTCTAAGAATATGAACATGAGAAAAGAATAAAGGTAATCTTTCTAATGTGCAGGACTTAAAACAGTAGTCGTGGATGATGGTACAAGGTCCCAGACTGGGCAGAAGGGTCAAGTATTCAAGGTTATCCTAGAGAGCGTTCAGAGTCACTCTGGGCTGCCTGCATTGGTCACGTTACTTACTGGCTCCTGCCGTGTTCTCTTGGAGTGATGGTTAGAAAGGAGGTGTCTTACGAGATGTAACCAGTCACAGTCTTGTTTCTCCCTATTTTAGAATGCTGCTTCTGAATTACTTGGGTAAAATTGGGTCCAAAACCCCTCTGATGGCTGCTGCAACGTTTTCAGTTGGCTGGAACACTTTTGCTTGCTCAGAGTCACTGGAGAGGCCGCTGAACTGGCTACTTTTTAATTACTACTTAACAACTTGCCTCCAGTCTTCAGTTAAGAAGTAAGTCATAGTTAAAACCTTCTGTTACCAAACGTTTTAGATTACATAACCCAGCACTATGGAATTTCAGAATATAGCACTTCCTATATATGTATACTTATTTATATAATTTATTTCTGTACCAAAATGTTGTAATAATTTTTAATCCCAACCTGGGGTTTCTAACCCCACCTTTGATATTTAGTTTCTGGATAAAAGACATATGCAACCTTTATATTTACAATAAGCTTAAACAGCACAAGAGCTGGGCAGATACCTAACCTCTATGCCATCAGAATCTACTTACCTATCAATAACCCTGAGTTATTACATACAATGTTTTATCTAGGCTGCTCTTAACTCCAACCGGCCAGCCCTCAGGACCATGTTTTTATGGTTTTCCTAACTCATGGCAGCATTTCTTCCTCTTCACCTTCTCTCCCTAATGGTTTTCTTCTGGACCCAAGCCCAGGAAACCTAACCCCCACCTGTGTCTCTTCTGCCCAGCTATTGGCTGTTGGCATCTTTATTTACTAATCAGAAATAACTTGGGGGCAGGGTCACGTACATCACTCAGGTCTATGTACAGACTCCAGGTATTCTACATTACAATAGATAGCAAGACCAAACCTCAACACCAAAATATTCTCCAAATTATGAATGCCTACCAAAAATTGTAAGTTAAAAATATAGATGAAAGTAATAATGCTGCATTCTATCTATGTCTATGCCCCTACCCAACCCCCTACCATCCCACCCCTCCACACTGCTTTGAAGGTTGCTATTCTAAATTATTCTGAAAACTACATTAGCATGGAGTGTGTTTGGTGATGTGTTTGGGCTGTTTCCTTAGATTTCCTGGTCGTTAATCTTTCCCAAACCTAATTCTTTCTCAGGTAATATGTTAAGAGTGTTCTGTGCAGCTGGGCTGATGGCATACCCCTTTGATCCCAGCACTTAGGAGATAGAGGCAGGCAGATCTCTGAGTTCAAAGCTAGCCTGGTCTAAAAGGTGAGCTCCAGGACAGCTTAGGCTACATAAATAGTCCCTGTGTTGTTGGATTTTTATTGCCATGAAGAGATGCCATGACCATAGCAACTCTTACAAACATTTCAATGGAACTGGCTTACAGTTCAGAGGTTTAGTCCATTATCATCATGGTGGGAAGCATGGTAGCACACAGGCAGATATGGTGCTGGAGGAAGAGTTGAGAGATCTACATCTGAATCGTCATGCATCAGGAAGAGAAACTGTGTGCCACACTGGGCATAGCTTGAGCTTCTGGAAACTCAAAGCCCTGCCCCACAGTGACACACTTCCTCCAAGGCCACAGCTCCTAATAGTGCCACTCCCTATGGGCCAAGCTTTCACACACATGAGTATGTGGGGACCATTCCTATTCAAACCACCACACCTGACTCAAAAAACAAACATAGAAATGAGTGCCCCATGTTGAACAATACAGCTCCTTACTCCTTAAGCGTGTTCTTTTTTTTAAAGATTTATTTATTATTATACATAAGTACACTGTAGCTGTCTTCAGATGCAATAGAAGAGAGCGTCAGATCTCATTACAGGTGGTTGTGAGCCACTACATAGTTGCTGGGATTTGAAGTGAGGACCTTCGGAAGAGCAGTCAGTGCTCTTACCCGATGAGCCATCTTGCCAGCCCAAGTGTGTTCTTACAAGCATGGTGTGTTTTAGAAATGAGAGACTAGAAGCCAGTGAGATGGCTCAGTAGGTGAAAATACCTGTCACCAAGCCTAATGACCTTTCAATTCCCGTTACCCACAGGTGGGAGGAGATTTTTTGACCTCTACACACACACACTGGTGTACACATGTAGACACCAAATAAGTGATATTTTTTCCATTTTAATAAAATTTCTTCAAAATGTGAAAAGAATAGAATGTACTTCATTTGTATAGTCATAGCTCATGGTTCTTATATTTCCACAATAATGTCTTTGCATCCATTTTTCTGGAACTGTGCACCTCCTAAAGTGAACCCAGCATGTCGACACAGAACATACAAGTGGTTCTAGTCTTATTTTCTTAGTGACTAATACTATTTTTTTGTTCAGAGCTGTGAATTGAACCTAGGATCTCATACATGCTAGGCACATGCTCAATCACTGAGCCCCAGCCCAACCCTACCAAACCTTTAAAGATGAATTGATAAATATATATAAAAGTATTTATATATATATTTCATATGTATGTATGATTTAATGAAATTTATATACATATATTATATAAATTTATATATATATATATATATATGTGTGTGTGTGTGTGTGTGTGTGTGATTTAATCAAAATTATTATCCTAGCTGGCGTGGTAGCGCACGCCTTTAATCCCAGCACTTGGGAGGCAGAGGCAGGCGGATTTCTGAGTTCGAGGACAGCCAGGGCTACACAGAGAAACCCTGTCTCAAAAAAACCATGTTTAGTTACAAATATTGAGCATAAATACTGCTAAAATACTAAAGAAAATCACCATGTCATTATTTATTACAGGAGTGGTTATTAATTATCACTGACATGGTCATTGAAATAGAAATAGTTGCAAGAAAAAGTGAAGAATCACTTGGATTAAAGTATTAGTTGAGGGCCTAAGGCTGTAGCTCAGTGGTAGGACATGTGGACACTGTGTTCCATGTTCTAGGTGCAACCCTTACCTCGGCTAGATATATGGATATATATTGATCATGAAAGAAACGTGACCAGGGCCAGGTATAGTGGTACATGCCTTTCAAGGCCAGCTTAGTCTGCAGAATGAGTTTCAGGACAGCTAGGGCTGTCGCAAAAAAAATAAATAAATAAATGGAAGGAAGGAAAAAGTGACCAATGTTTAAAATACAAGTTTATAAAAATATTAGTTCTGCCGGGCATGGTGGCGCATGCCTTTAATCCCAGCACTCAGGAGGCAGAGGCAGGCGGATTTCTGAGTTCGAGGCTAGCCTGGTCTACAGAGTGAGTTCCAGGACAGCCAGGGCTATACAGAGAAGCCCTGTCTCGAACCCCCCCCCCCAAAAATATATATATATTCTAATTTATATACTAGTATGATAGAGAGGCGATTTCTGGGACTGGAGGTGACTCAGCGGGTAAAGCACTTGCCTCGGAAGCATATACATGTAGTTTGCATCCCTAGGACCCACAGGGATTAACTCCAACCGGCCAGCCACAGGGAGCCAGATATGGTAGTGTAAGTCTGTGTTCCAGCACCCTGGAAAGATAGGAGCTAGAAACAGGTCTAGCCTGGTGTATGCAGTGGCAGACAGTACAGAGATAACCTGGTGCACACAGTGACCGATAGTAAGAGATCTTGTCTCAAATAATACAGAAAATGGGAACCTACACCAAAGTTGTCCTCTAACCTGAACATGTGCACCACTGCATGCAACACACACACACACACACACACACACACACACACACACACACACACGGAGGGGGGGAGTGGAGAGAAGCAGTTTCTTCAGATAACTAATTTAGTCTTTTTGAGCATATTGACATTTTAGCAACAGTATATAGATATACTTTGTTATAAGACAACCTATAAGTTATTTCTATTATTATGAAGCTGGTTTATTCTTTCTTAGTTTAAAAATAATACTTAAGTGGCTGGATGTGGTGATGCACACCTTTAATCCCAGCACTCAGGAGGCAGAGGTAGATGGATCTCTGTGAGTTCAAAACCAGCCTGGTCTACAGAGTAAGTTTCAGGATAGTCAGAACTACACAGAGAGACCTTGTCTTGAAATGCCCTCCCCCAAGCACTTAAAATGCTACTTTGAAAACTAATGTCAATGTACTTATTACTCCTATGTAAACTCAAAATATTTTCATTATATTTTATTAACTTCCTTTTTGTAGGCTGTGTGCCATGTAGGTGGGAGAATAATCTGTGTGAGTAAACTCTCTTTCTCCCATGTGGATCCAGAACTCAGGTCATCAGGCTTGATTAGGTGTCTTCTCTCACCCACTGAGCCACCTCACTGATACAGGAAATATTATTTTAGTACCAGCTTTGTGCCCCGTGCCAGACTTTATAATCATCCGCTTTTATATATTTCAGGTATGACTGACTAAGGTAGAGATGATGTTAAGTTTTCGTTTTGACATCTGTCTTGTTCCAGGCACCGGCATATGTTTGTGGAGCAGATTGACATGGATCAGGTCATGAAGGTGAGACGGAGCTTTTCCTGATCTGTTCATCTCCTATTGTGACTCCAAGAGCCCATTCTGTCTCGTTTTGTTTTCCAGGCCAAGTCGATCAGGGAGTTTGACAAGCGGTTCACTGCGGTCATGTTTGGGTACCCCACACTCGATGATTACTACACTGATGCCAGTCCAAACCGCAGGCTGAAGTCAGTGGGAATCCCGGTGCTGTGCCTGAATGCTACCGACGACGTGTTCTCACCCAGCCATGGTGAGTATCGTCCAGCTACACATTTTGGCATGAGATAACTTTCTTTTTCAAAGATTCATTTATTAGTTTTATTTCTGTGTTTGTCTATGTGTGTTGGTGCCCACCGAGAATGAAGGTGACAGATGCTCTGGAACTGGAGTTGCAGATCATTGTGAGCCACAAGGCATAGGTGCTGGGAACTGAACCAGAATCCTCTGGGAGAGCATCAAGTGCTCTTCACTGCCAAGCCATCTCCCTGGCTCCTGGTTTAACTTTTAAAATATTGGTTGGTTTTCTTTTTAAGTGGCGCACGCCTTTAATCCCAGCACTTGGGAGGCAGAGGCAGGCGAATTTCTGAGTTCGAGGCCAGCCTGGTCTACAAAGTTCTAGGACAGCCAGAGCTATACAGAGAAACCCTGTCTCGAAAAACAAAAACAAAAAAAAAACAAAACAAAAAAAAATATTTTTTTGTTGTTTGTTTGTTTGTTTGTTTTGAGACAGGGTTTCACCACAGCCCAGTTAGAAATATGATTTTTTAAAAGAGGCTGGCCATGCTGGGCAGTGGTGGCTCACACCTTTAATCCCAGCACTTGAGAGGCAGAGGCAGGCAGATTTCTGAGTTCAAGACCAGCCTGGTCTACAGAGAGAGTTCCAGGACAGTCAGGGCTACACAGAGAAACTCTGTCTCGAAAAACAAAACAAAACAAAACAAAACAAAACAAAACAAAAAGAAGGCTGGCCATATACTATCTTCCATTATGAGTTTTTAAGCTACCTGGAATGATGCCACATGCCTATAATCCCAGCACTTGGGACACTGAGACAAGAAATGAAAAGAGCTTAGGGCCAGCCTCAACTTAGTAAGGTGAAAAGCAGCCTGGACTAGCCTGGGCTAGCAAGACATTATCTCAAAATATAGAGCAAGCAAACAGAAGTTTGGCTTTCCTAGTAGGATCTAAGTGTCTCAGGTCACATGTTCAGTGTCTCAGGTCCTGTCTGTTATCACAGATTCAACCCAGTTAGCACGCTGCTATTTTGTATGTTCATGTGTGTATATGACCATTCATTCCTCTCAAATACCAGTCCTTTCAACGGATTATGCTCCAGCATCTTTGCCTGGGGAGAACCTGTCATTGTTTGCCTCTTCTGCCCAGAGTCCCAGAGTAAATGAGTTTGAAATTTTCTTCCCTTTAACCTGAAAAAGCATCTAGAAACACAGTGTCCTTGAGTACTTCAATGCTGGAAGTACTGTAGCAAATGTGGACTAAACATTCATCTCTAAAGAAAAACAGTCTAGTTTTTTCCCGCGGATGATGTAAGAAAGAAAATTATTCCAAAATTAACTTTGTACTATCTTAACTCAAAATAGCAGTTGGGCAGGAGAGATGGCTCAGTGGTTAAGAGCACGTATTGTTCTTGGAAAGGACTGAAGTTCAGTTCCCAGCACACAGGCAACTTGAAACCACCCCTAACTCCAGATCTAAGGCCCCCTTCTGGCCTCCACAGGCACTTCACTCACGTGTCATACATAATACCCTGTCCCACACATTCATAATTTAAAGCAATAAAAATCTTAAAAAGAAGCCTCCTGACTTTTAAAAACTTAAGAAAAACAACTGTAAGCACACATTTTCTCTTATTGACAGCAAGAGTCCTGTTGGCTTGTCTTCCAGGTGTCCTGGATGAGGTTTTATGGGCAGTTATTGCTTTTGTTGTTGTTAGCATGGGATGTCCTTGTGTAGCCCAGGCTAGCCTAGAATTGTGATCCTCTTGCTTTAACCTCCATGCTCTGGTATGAAAAGTTTGAGCCACCATGTCTAGCTAAAAAAGCATCTTTTTTTAAATCAGTTTTTAAACTGTTACGTGTATGGGGCGTTTTGCCTGCATGTGTGTCTGTGCCTAGTACCTCAGAGGCCACAGAGGAAGTCAGATTTCCTGGACCCAGAGTCACAGATGGTCGTGTGCTACCATGTGGGAGCTGGGAACCAAACGCAGGTCCTCTGGAAGATCAACTCATGCTTGCAACCACCAACTCCTCTCTCCCAGTCCCTCAAAAAATCATTCAAACCTTTCCTCCAGCTCTCAATTAAAAGCATTTATTTGGTGCTGGGGTGGAGCTCGGGTGGTAGGGATCTTGCCCAGCATGTGAGAGGCTCTGAGCTCAGTCACCTTGAAAAAGCAAAGCTACCCAGATCCCAAGTCTAACATATGCACTGTAACAGTTTTAGAAAATCCCAACATGCAGTGTTTTAAATCACCTGCTGTTCATTTAACCAGAGGTGATTGTCAATAGCTGGCACTTCGGGCCTCTGGTTATAAAAAAAGAAACTGGCTTTAGTATCTACCTGTGGTTGCCTCATATAACTTCACTGGGTAAGGTCTGATATCTCTCCATCCATTTTGATACTTTGCTGCCTCTGTTACAAACAAGAGTTTCCCAACATTTAACCCGATTCATTAGGGTAAAGTTTAAATTCATTATTTCCTATTTTTTCCCAGGCCCTGAAGATAGTGTTACCACATAGTAGATAATTGTCTGCAGCCTGAGGAAACAGGCCGCCTACATTGTTCACATGACTGCAGCATGGCAAAGCCTTTTGTTCTGATGAGACTGTAGCAATCAGGGTTAGAAACTGAGAGTGCTGGGGTGAAGCCCACGGGGAGGGCTGAGCATTCATGAGAACAATGATCTAGTTCATCTGTGGGGTGAGAGCATGTGCCTGTGCACCAGCACACACACACACACACACACACACACACACACACAAACACACATGCTCGCGCACAAATGCATGCATGCACGCATGCACATACTTTCCCCTCACTGTCTGAACTTTAAAACCTGGGAGAAAAAGAAAATAACCTTAATTCCTGCCCTTAAAACTTCTGCTAGGCCGGGCGGTGGTGGTGCACGCCTTTAATCCCACAATTGGGAGGCAGAGGTAGACAAATTTCTGAGTTCGAAGCTAGCCTGGTCTACAGAGTGAGTTCCAGGACAGCCAGGACTATACAGAGAAACCCTGTCTCGAAAAACAACAACAACAAAAAATCCTGCTAGAAGTAGACTTGCTTGAGGACATGCAGACACTGCTGTGTAGAATGGGTGTATATTTTCACTTCAGTTTTTTGCCAATAATGCCTCATTTTCTATTGAGTGTAAACAGAAAATCAGAAAGATGGGAAAAGATGATCACCCAGACTTAGATGTCTCAGCAACAGATGGGAAACATGCATCACCATTGGTCAGAGTTTTATTTCTTTTTGGTTTTGCTATCTTTATATGTCTGCTTCATATATATGATATATATGATATATATATATATACACACATATATATATGCATATATGTATAAATATGTACATATATATAACATTTGGAATTTTAAGTCCTTTGTAAAGGTATCAATCATCTTTAGAAATTTAAATTTATGTAAAGTTAATCAAAATTATACAAAATGGATTTACAACTCTCACAAAGGTTAGCTTAGTATTAATTTCTCAAAACCAGAATCAGCCTATATTTTTATTTTATTGTATCTTATCTTCTGTGTGTTTGTACACATGAGTCCACACATGTGCACGGGCATTACAGCACATGTGTGTGAGTCATAGGTACTTCTGTCTCTATACCAGCTCAGTTATTGGGCTCTGCAGAAGCATCTTGGCGGCCAAGCCATCTCAACAGCCCAAGAAACAACCTGTATTTTTAGGTCTTATAAAATCTTGGACTGATTCTTTTAAAAATAATGATCTAGCACAATACTGTAAATATGAATTATTATAATATAGATGGTTGGTATGAATTAGTCAAACTCATTGCATTTAGCCATACTCATTACAAGTATTTGTTTAACGTTTTTACTGATTAGAAGTGATAAAGTATACTTTTCCTAACAAAAAAGTTAATGATCTCTCTCCCTCTCTCCCCCCCTTCATTTCCTTGTTCCTCCCCTTCTCTCCACCTCCTCTCCTTTCTTTTTACTTCCTCTTGCCTTTACTGCTTCAATTCCTCAAGCTATCCCAATAGAAACTGCTAAACAAAACCCTAACGTGGCTTTGGTCCTTACAGCCTATGGAGGCCATATTGGTTTTCTGGAGGGAATCTGGCCTAGGCAATGCACTTACATGGATCGAGTCTTCAAGCAATTTGTACAGGCCATGGTTGAGCATGGACATGAACTCTCCAACATGTAGTTTCTTGGCTGCATTAAGCCTGAGCCACTGTTGTTACAGCAGTTCAGCTTGGAGCACAGGTTTTAACAGCTGAGGAGGGTAAAGCTGACAAGCCAGCAGATGAAGAGATCCAGCATGTCATGCAAAAACTACTTCTTAGGGAAATACAACAACTTTGTAGTAAGAAACTAAAGATAGTTTAGATTGTTACTGTAGTAGATCTTATTTTTCCTATGCCTTACCAAATATGACCTTAAAATTAAGTAGTCCTTATGGAACAGAATTGCACTTAACCAAAACTATTGTGTAAAAAGATTTTAATTCCTCAGGGTTTTAATTTAGGCTAGTATTTTTAATTACTCAGTTTAGATGACTTAATAATATTTTAATAACTGTTAAGAGATTTTAATGATTTGAATATAAGTTAGAAGAGGGGCATTCATGGTAACAAGAAACTGAAAATGATAAATTATAATGTTCTAAGTGTTTCTTCTGATTTAAAAGGCAAATGCAACAATGTTAGACTGACTTCTATATTTGTTCTCTTCTCTGATAATATTAAATTAGGGCTGATTTATGTTTTATAATTATTATCGTTTACATGCTTATTTTTAAAATAGTATTTGTGAATACATATATCATATTAAAATAAATTCTATCATTTTAAGTTGTTTCTTTGTGAGTTTTTATATCTACAAAAGTAGAGCCCTGTTGGGTATGGTAGCATATAACTTTAATCTCAGCACTCAGGAGCCACAGGTAGGTGGCTAAAGTGAGTTTGAGGCCAGCCTAGATTATAATGAGTTCCAGCCAGCCAGGGCTATACAGTGAGACTTTGTCTCAATAAATGAGACCTTGTCTAAATAAATAAATAAATAAATAAATAAATAAATAAATAAATAAATAAATAAATGGTCCAGAGCATAATATCTAAAAGGTGTGCTAATATTAATTTCATGAATGTATTACCAAGAAAACTTTTGCTTCACTATTTTCAAAATAAAGGCTGATATCATACCCTTACTTAAGCATACTTTCAAAACTTAGGGATATAGATCAGTTGGTAGGTTGCTTACCTAGTCTACAGAGAGCCTTAGTTTAAATCCCGAAAATACATAGCATTGATCATGTGGCTAAACATAGAGCCTGTAATCCCAGCACGGTGGAGGTTGTTCAAGGTCAGCTTGAGCTACAAGAGTATCTGTGAAGAGACTCTTGTAATTTAAGTCAACAGGGTTAGCTCAGTTGCAGAGTGTATACCTATGTCTAAGGCCCTGAATTCAACTCCCCAATGTAGTACTTTGGTATTTATTAGCAAATTGCCTTTTATAGAAATTGTACCATTTCTGTGGTCCCAGCAGCAGTGCCTGTGACCACCATTCTGACCCAAACTGTTTTTATTTTGTTTTTTTGAGCCAGAGTTTGTCTGCTTAGCCCTGGTTGGCCTAGAATTGCTATGCAGGTCGGGATGGCCTCCAGTTTACAGAGATCCACCAGTCTCTTACTGCCAGTGCTGAGATTAATGACGGTCACCACCAAGACTGGTTTCAGAGCTGCTAGAAGCTCAGCACATCTAGTACACAGATGAATGAGGAGCTGGGGTTATTACAGACAAAGAGGCAGGGTTTATGGTGTCAGCTGACCACTAAACAGCTTCAGCTCTGTAGGGGAGCAGTCTCCAGCATAAATATAGGGCAGGGGAGCTATGGTGAACAGTTGTCTGGACATGCTATCAACATTGTCATTTCCCTCTGATCCTAATCGTGGCTCAGGCTGGGCCAGGAGTAGGGGTTTGGGTGGGCTTTCTCACTTCCCTCCAGGTAATGAAGTAGGACCTTTGACACACCAGTGTCCAAGTCCACCGCACACATTCACTCAGAACCTGACATACTCAGGGCCTCCTCTGCTCATACACTAGCGTGGCTTCCAGACATCACCGGACCATTGCTCACATCAAGGCACAGTGGCTGTGACTGCATGCTCAAGACCTGCAAAAGGTCACAGAAGTCACAATTCCACTGGAGATAAGGGAAGTCCCATCACTTTACTATTTTCATTGTATTTTACTTAATATTTTGGGGAAGTGTGTGTGTGTGTGTGTGTGTGTGTGTGTGTGTGTGTATTTTAAGGTTAGGAGAGCTGAGTCAGTTCTTCTATGTGGGCCACAGGAGACTTGGCTCAGAAAATAAAGGTTCAGATGTTGGATTTTGAGATTCAGGATGTTTAACCTTTATGGTGATATAAAAATACACCTAAAGGATATTAGGATTAAAAAAAAAAAAAGCAGGATGCAAGACTGGGTGTAAGGAAATAAAAATGTGCCGGGTGTGGTGGCGCACGCCTTTAATCCCAGCACTTGGGAGGCAGAGGCAGGCAGATTTCTGAGTTCGAGGCGAGCCTGGTCTACAAAGTGAGCTCCAGGACAGCCATGGCTATACAGAGAAACCCTGTCTTGAAAACCAAAAGAAAAAAAAAAAAAGAAATAAAAATGCACACAATGAGACTCCACAGGGGATACAGAAAAACTAGGTACAGTAATTTGGTCTAGGGAGATAAACTTAGGAATAGGAGACAGATAGAGAATATGCCTTTAAAATTCTCTACTATTGTATATATGGCTTCACAGGTACAGGGGCTTGCCACCAAGCCTGATGACCCAAGTGAAATCCCAAGAACCCACTCAGCAGAAGAAAGAAGAGACTGCTGAAAAAGATATCCTCTGACCTCCACACATGTTCCATGGCTCATACGTGCTCACACACATGCACTCAATACTAATTGTTTATTTTTTTATTTACTTTTTAATTTATTTTTGGTTTTTTGAGACAGGGTTTCTCTGTATAGCCCTGTCTGTCCTGGAACTCACTTTGTAGACCAGGCTGGCATCAAAATCTGCCTGCCTCTGCCAAGTGCTGGGGTTAAAGGCGTGCGCCGCCACGCCCGGTTAATTGTTTATTTTTAAAATACAAAGATAAGTTCCAAAAACTGTAAGAGACACAGTAAGCAGAAAAGCCAGGGGTAGAAAACTGTGAGAAACCCAAGATGATGATATCCAAATGCTAGTTGATCACCTGTGAAGAAAATTCAAGAAATTTAAATGAGTGTGAATGCTTTGTAGTATTGCCAAGCAATGTTTTGCAGCCAGACTTCTTATTAAGTGCAAATTGTTCTACATATCAAACTAACTTACAGTATCTTGTCAGATGTGGTGATTTATGGCTATAATGCCAGCAATTGGGAGGCTACCATGGGGGAGGCTACAACAGGAGAATAGCCATGAGTTCCAGGCTCACGCATACACACATGCACATACACACATGCATACAGACACATGTGCACATGCACACACACACACACACCAGTACCTTTGTCTGGGTGCTATGGGGTATACACCTGGAATCCCAAACACAAAACATCTCCACATGGAACAAGCAGCTCTTACGTTTCGGTTTCAGCTCTATCACGGCACTGTAACATGTCATTAGCATGGACAGAAGAACTCTGGGTATCAAATGAGATAAATAACAGAGCTGAACCAACATAATGGCTCAGCAGGTGAAGGCCATCAAGTTTAACAACCTAAATTCAATCCAAAAGATATAAAGCCAGTAACATGGTGCCTGGCAAATTTTAGCAGTACTTATTAAGGTAAATAATCAGAATATGTTATAATTCTACCAAGTTCTCCTAAACTATTATGAACTCACTTAGGTGGAATTCTATGCAAATAATCTACCCATTCTTAAGAATAAGAATCCACCAGAATATAGTGGCATACACTGGTAAGTCCACAATTGGGAGGTTTGAAAAGGAGAAACTTGAATTTGCGACCAGCCTGGAGTTCATAATGAGACCTCACCTCCAAAAACCAAAAAGCCCATGTGCCTGCAGAAATGGCTCAAAAGTTAAGTATAAATCATTAAAAATAATAAAAATAATAAAACCTGAGTCCACATCTGAGAAATCCCCAGCCTGGAGCCATGCCCTCCCCTGCCCCATTGCCACATGTGGCAGGTGGGAGAGCTGTCCCTGAGGTCCTGAAATCTGGAAAGCTATCCCTGCCTCTCACCAGCTGCAATACTCAGGAGAGTGGGCCCTGCACCTTGCCTAGACAGCACAGGAGAGCTAGCCTTGGTGATGTGGGCCAGCGTGAGCCAGCCCCGAGGGCATGAGAGTGGGAGAGCTGGCCCTGCCATTTACCTGCTGGCTACAGCATTGGGCAAGCTAACTGGGGCAGCTTTGGAGTGGTGTGGGTGCAGGATAGCTGGCAGGCCTACCTGCTCAGCTACCACCCAGGCCCAGACTCAGGTCTTTGAGTTGAACCACCCCAAGATCTATCCAATCAATGAATTGCTGGAGCTACTGAAGGGGTGGGTCCTACAGATGCATGATACAGGCCAAGGACAGGGTATCTGAGAGGAGTCCTGGTGAGGATCCAGTATTGATAGGGTAGCAGAAGCAAGAGGCATTGAACCAGACTAATGACTCTTGTAATGAACATTTGCAAGTAAAGATATGTGGACAAAAGGGTCCACACACTGTGACACACTGTGACACACTGCAGCTTGCACAGGGTTTCTTTTTCTTTTGTGGGGGAGGTTGTGAGGGTGAAAGGGCAGATACAAAGGGACAGGGAAATGAGTTGGATTGGGGCATATGATGTAAAATTCACAAAGAATCAATCAGGAGTTAAATAAAAATTTAAAACCCATAGAACAAACCACAAGAAAAGACAGCTGATAGTGTGTATCTTTGAGATACAGTATTACACCCTGTTAGTATGACAGTGGGTAAATTTTGATATATTCACATTATGCAGCCCCATACTTTCCAAAGATATTTCTGACATGCTATTTAATAAAAAGTTGATTCGGGGCTGGTGAGATGGCTCAGCAGGTAAGAGTGCCTGACTGCTCTTCCGAAGGTGATAAGTTCAAATCCCGGCATCCACATGGTGGCTCACAACCATCCGTAAGGAGATCTGGCGCCCTCTTCTGGAGTGTCTGAAGACAGCTACAGTGTACTTACATATAATAAATAAAATAAATTTATAAAAAAAAAAAATAAAATAAAAAGTTGATTCATGTATATAGGATTCCATTAGTGTGAAGCAAAAGTAACAAATCGACAACTGTTTTGTCCTGGTTTCTACATCTCAAGCAATTAACACATTTCCTAAACAGTGCAGAAATTTAGTAAAAATTAGCTGGAGATGTGGCTCAGTGTTAAGAGCATGTGTTGTACTTGCAGAGGACCTGGGTTCTCTTCCCAGCACACACAGCAGCTCATCCATCTGTAACCCTAGTTCCAGGGGATCCAATTCTCTCCTCCGTCCTCTTTGAGAGCATTTGTGGTACAGACACATACGTGCAGACAACGTATTTATACACATAGAATTAATTTTTAAGTGTTTAAAAATAAAAAATACTGAGATGGTTCAGCAGATGAAGGCACTTGCCATCAAGTCTGATGACCATAGTTATTTTAATCTCTCAGACCCACAAGGTGGGAAGAGAGAACAACAACCCCTCAAGCCTCTGGTGGACACATGCAAGTCCTGACACATTACATTCATAAACACATGTGTGCATGCAAATAAATAATAGATGCAATAGATTTCTTTTAAATAATGGAATTCCAGAAACTTTATAGGAAGGAAATGATTTTTGCCTGTGACCATTTTCACAAGAAGTACTAATTCCTTCTTTCTTCCCTTCCTCCCTTTGTCCTTCCTTCCTTTCTCATCCCATAGCCCAGCCCAGGCTCACTTGAACTTGTTACATAACTCAGGCTGGCCCTAAGCTGGCAGCCATCCAAATTCAGCCTCCCAAGTGTTGGGATTACAAACGTGAACCGCTAAACCTGCCTAGAAATTTCTTTTCTTTCATTTTTTTCTTCCAACCTTCCTTCCTTCCTTTCATTTCTTTCTTTCCTTTATTTTTCCTTTCTTTCTTTCTGTATTTTTTTTTCAAGACAGGGTTTCTCTGTGTAGTCCTGGCTGTTCTGGAACTTGCTCTGTTGAGCAGGCTGGCCTTGAACTCAGAGATCCCCCTGCCTCTGCCTCCAGCGTGCAGTGATTTAAGGTGTGTGCCTATCACACTCCTAGAAGTTTCTTTTTTTTAATAGAGATTTATTTATTTACTTTATGTATATGAGTACACTGACTTCATGCACACCAGAAGAGGGCATTGGATCCCATTACAGATGGTTATGAGCCACCATGTGGTTGCTAAGATTTGAACTCACGACTTCTGGAAGAGCAGCCTGTGCTCTTAACCACAGAGCCATCTCTAGCCCCATAGAAGTTTCTTTATATCTGCTTTTACCTGGAGATTGAAAGTATAGTAAAGTCAAGAAATGTGACTTTGTGCTTCATTTTATCCTCTAAACCCAACACAGAGTCTGACTGTAGCCTCTTGATACTTTATAATGCTTTCTTGACTGAATCTCAGACACTTAAGTAAAACCAAAGGGCAGAATTTATATATAAACCAGAATGAGGAGAGCACGGATTACTTCAGCCTCTCCATGATTCAGAGCATCTTTTGAAGCAGTCTGTTTCCCGTGCAGACTTCAGACTCCAAGTGATAATTAAAAAAAAAAAATCACAGTTACTCTGAGCCTAATATAGCACTTGTCACAAGGTAAACTCTCAACTTCCTAGAGCTTAATTTGGAATAGAAGGAGATAATAAGTGAGGTCAGGTGATAAAGGATTCCTAGGAAATGTCTTTAGACATTTTAGAGAGAGCTAGTCTCTCTCTAAATACTCTAATACTCATTTTCCTATATTATAATATCCTCCTTGACTAATACAGTAAACGTTACCATATGTAATTTATCTTAATGCTTTGATTTCTAAATAAATAAAATTTTCGGGGGGGGGGGATTCTGTTTTTTTTAATGTTGTTTTTCTTTTTCTTTCTTTATTTTTTTCTTTTTTGAGATAAGGTTTTTCTGTGTAGCCTTGGGTGACCTGGAAGGCTGGCCTCAAACTCAGAAATTCTCCTCCTGCCTCTGCCCCCACCCCCAAGTGCAGGGATTAAAGGCGTGTACCATTTGTTTTTCTTAACTGTGTTATAAAGTTGGGAATTAATCAACTGCCATTTAGTCTCAGTACCAAACCTTTAAGACTTTTTTTTTCTGACTTTTGTTTTAAACCACCCAAACTTAGGGATAATTTAAATACTTTTATGCCTTGCAAAATACAGAGATAGGAAATACTTATGTAATAATGAAAATAATTAAAAATTATTTACTTTTCTAGTCAGACATGACACATACCTTTAATCCCAGCACTCAGGAGGCAGAGGTAGGTGGATCTCTGTGAATTCTATGTCATCCTGGTCTTTATAGTAAATTCCAAACAGCTAGAGCTATGTAGAGAAACCATGTTCCAAAAAAATTTACTTCTTTGCAAAGTGTGTGTGTGTGTGTGTCCCAAATAAACTCAGTATCAGGAGTAGGGTATTGCTGTGAAAGATCTGAAAATGCTGTTTTTCAGAGAAATGTGGGCAACTTTGAAAGAGGACTTTAGACTAAGAAATATATATATATATATATATATATATATATATATATATATATATATAATTATTTTAAGTTATTTACTTCTCTGTAAAGTATATCTATGTGTGTCTATGTGTGCACATATATTGTTATTACTGTTAATGTTTTGGTTTGATTTTTGAATCACAGTCTCATGTATTCCAGGCTGGCCTCCAACTTGATATGTAGTTGAGAATGGCATGACGTTGAACTGCTGATGCTTCAACCATTATCTCCAAAAGACTAAGATTACAGTCATATATACTACACCTAACTCTGAATATAGAGGGTAGCCCCTTCCATGAGCTAAATACTGCTATTGGTATCTATAAATGTTAAATATTGGACTGGAGAGATGGCTCAGTGGTTAAGGGCACTGAATGCTCTTCTGAGGGTCCTGAGTTCAAATCCCAGCAACCATATGTTGGCTCATAACCATCCATAATGAGATCTGACACCCTCTTCTGGTGCATCTGAAGACAGATACAGTGTACTTAGATATAATAATAAATCTTTTTTAAAAAGATAAATGTTAATAAATAAATAAATATTAAATATCCCATTTGTGGTGGCTTGAATAGTTGGTCCCTAGTTGATGGAATTGTTTGGGAAGGATTAAGAGGCATGGCCTTGTTGCTGCTGTCATGTCACAGGGTGCAGGCTTTCAAAAGGCCAGCCATTTCCAGTGTTGTTCACTCTCCAACTTGTGGTTGTGTCTCAAGATATGAGTTCTCAGCTACTGTTCTAGTTCTATGCCTGCCTCCTGATGCCCTGCTCACCTTCAAGTTTTAGTAGTACCCAATTAAATACTCAAACTGATCCTGGAGGTGGCAGATCCCGCTCGCTCCGGCCGGCCCCATTCGGCCCGCTCGCTCGGGCCAGCCCCGCTTACTACCTGCCCCAATGTTCTGGATTCCCAAATGAAAGACACACACACACACACACACACACAGAGTGAAGGAGAGAGAGAGAGAGAGAGAGAGAGAGAGAGAGAGAAGAGAGACTGACTGACTGACTGACTGACTGACTGACTGACTGACTTTATATTTTGGTATGCCTTAAATAGCTCAATGGCTGGGCCACTTGCCAACCTCCACGTGGCTAATCAACCTCCCTCCAATATTCCCGAGCTATTACTTACTAAAATCTATATTCCATCTTTACTGCCCTGGACCCAGATGTGCAGCCCTCTTGGGGTCTCTCTCTGCTCCTACATAGTAGCTCTGCTTTCTGTCCCACACTTTCTCAGACTTGGCATCTCCCTTACTCGTGGCATGGCAGATCTCTTTCTTCCTTCCTTTTCCCTCTCTCCCTAGCCTGGGAATCTTAAAAGTCCCTCCTCTGTCTGTCCTGCTCAACCATTGGCTGCCAGAAACTTTTTTTTTAACCAATCATAACCAAATGGGGGCAGGATCCCATGGTGTCTTATGTGTGAATCTGCAGATTTTTTTTCCTCGTTCCGGCCGGCCCCTTCTCGCTCTGGCCATCCCCATTTGGCCCGCTGCTCCGGTCTCGCTTGGGTAGGCCCCTTCTCGCTCCGGCCAGCCCGCTCGCTCCAGCCAGCCCCATTTGGCCCGCTCACTCTGGCCAGCACCAGCTCGCTCCAGACTCGCTCCAGTTGGCCCCGCTCGCTCCGGGCGGCCCAAGGATTCATTTATTATTATACATAAGTACACTATAGCTGACTTCAGAAGCACCAGAGGAGAGCGTCAGATCTCATTATGGGTGGTTGTAAGCCACCATGTGGTTGCTGGGATTTGAACTCATCACCTTCGGAAGAGCAGTCAGTGCTCTTACCCGCTGAGCCATCTCACCAGCCCCCAGATCTGCAGATTCTTGCACAATTTTGGAGACCCAAATTAACATAATAACATAAGCAGTGTCTTAGTCAGGGTTTCTATTCTTGCACAAACATCATGACCAAGAAGCAAGTTGGGGAGGAAAGGGTTTATTCAGCTTACACTTCCACATTGCTGTTCATCACCAAAGGAAGTCAGGACTGGAACTCAAGCAGGTCAGAAAGCAGGAGCTGATGCAGAAGCCATGGAGGGATGTTCTTTTCTGGCTTGCTTCCCCTGGCCCCTGGCTTGCTCAGCCTGCTCTCTCTTTTTTTTTTCCCCTTGTTCCGGTCAACCCCGCTCGCTCTGCTCGACCCCGCTCGCTCCGGCCAGCCCCACTCGCTCCCGGCCGCCCCCAGTACGGCCCCTGCTTGTTCCAGCCAGCCCCACTCGCTCCGGTTTGGCCCTGCTTGTTCTGGCCGTCCCGTTCGGCCCCACTCTCAGCCTGCTCTCTTATAGAACCCAAGACTGCCAGCCCAGAGATGGTCCCACCCAGAAGCCCCCCCCCCTGATCACTAATTGAGAAAATGCCTTACAGTTGGATCTCATGGAGGCATTTCCTCAACTGAAGCTCCTTTCTCTGTGATAACCCAGCTGTGTCAAGTTGACACAAAAACTAGCCAGTACAAGTAGCATCGGGCCAAGCTCAGTATATCAAGTCATGGACTTACCCTCTCAAATTGTGAGCCTTAAATAAACTTACTTCTATAAGTAGCCTTGGTCATGGTTTTCTCACAGCAACAGTAGCTAGGAAGGTGGTACCAAGCACTGGGTACTGCTTTGAGTGGCCAGGCTATGCTGCTTTTCAGATGAACGTGGAAGACTGTGGGACTTTGGACTAGGAAAGTGCTTGAACACTACAAGAGGCTTGGCAGATCATCCTAGCAGGAGCTTGGAAGAAAACAGTGCTGAGAGAAATGTGGACTATGTAGGCCCAGCTCAGGAGGTTTCAGAAAGGAACAGTGATAGCAACAGTCTAGAAATCAGTCTTGCAATATATTGGCAAAGAATGTGGCCACTTTCTTCCTTTGCCCTTAGAATTGGCCTGAGGCTAAATTTTTTTTTTTTTTTTTTTTGGTTTTTTGTTTTTTTTTTTTTTTTTTTTTTTTTGGTTTTTTGAGACAGGGTTTCTCTGTATAGCTCTGGCTGTCCTGGAACTCACTTTGTAGACCAGGCTGGCCTCGAACTCAGAAATCCGCCTGCCTCTGCCTCCCAAGTGCTGGGATTTAAGGCGTGCGCCACCACTGCCCGGCCCTGAGGCTAAATTTAAAATAATGAACTAATTTCTTCGGATGAGAAGATTTCAAGATGGCCTAATATTGATTCTATCACGTAGTTCCCAGGATTCACTTGTATTCAGCTAAATAGTGAAAAAGAGCAAGAGGGTAAAAATCAATACAATCTTTACAGTTTGAAGAGAAAAAGAGCATCAGGAGATTTAATGTTGGAGTCAAGGCTTGTGCTGAAAGTGATGAAATATTAAAGAAAGACAATGATTGGGCAGTGGTGGCGCACACCTTGAATCCCAGCACTTGGGAGGTAGAGGCAGGCACATCTCTGAGTTAAGAGGCCAGCCTGGCTTGTGCTGTAATTGCAGCTGTGTGTTGCCACTTGAATTTTGGGATAAATTGACAACTTCCTATAGTTTTCTTAGTTTGGGTTTCTATTGCTTCAGTGAAACACCATAATCAAAAAAACAAGTTGGAGAGGAAAGGGTTAATTTAGCTTACACTTCCATATTGCTGTTCATTCTTGGAGGAAGTCGACGAATTCAAACGCAAGGATCCTGGAGGCAAGAGCTGATATAGAAGCCATGGAAGGGTGGTGCTTCCTGGCTTGTTTCCCCTGGCTTACTCAGGCTGCTTTCTAATGACTCAGATGGCACCATCAACTGTGGGCTGGGCCCTTCCCCACGGATCATTGAGAAAATGTCTCATTGGGTCTCATGGAGGTATTTCCTCAACTGAGGGTCCTTCCTCTCAGATGAATCTAGCTTGTGTCAACTTGACACACAAAATCAGCCAGTACAGCAGTTTCTGTTATTTTTCTTCTTGGTACTGTTTGGGTTGGATCAGGGGCTTGTATATGCTTGGCAAATGCTTTACCACTAAGCTACACAGCCATCACTTAGCAAGTTCAATTGAACATTTTTGCTTCAGAGAAAGGGTCTGTGCTTTGCTCAGAGTAGGTAGGCAGATGGCAGCCATACCCAGTTATTTAGCTATAATCCTATCAAAATATGTTAACTAAGGTGAATGTTAATTATTCACAGTCTCTGTAAGTAATCTGCTTGCTAAAATTTGTAACCCCAAAATAAATACTTTCAGTCACACGGGTATGCACAGGGCAGTGAAATCTGTCACCTGACTTGCACCTTCCTAGCTGAGGCCTACAAAGTGCCACTTTGTGTAATGTCTACTTAGAGACACTTCTTGCACCATGGTTTGTAACCCAGTGCCCACTAAGTATGGATAGTTCTGTCCTGTGTCCTTTAGCTCAAGGCCACAATGTGCCTTATAGATAATGGTAGACATTTTGTGTTGGCAGGAGTAAAATGCTATTGGCCATGGTGCAGTGTTAGTGTTAGACAGTATAAAAGTGTCTTGTTTGATGGTCAGGTTATGTGGGTCCATGTTCTGTCCCATTGCTGGACATGGCCTCTTGGGGAGGTGGAACGCAGGGAATTTGACTGCACTTATCCCAGCAATGAGGTTGGACTTGGCGGCGGGGTGGGAGGCTGTCTCTGACTCTTGAACATCCAGGACCCACTGGGAGTCAAGGAAGAGCTGAGAACGGAGTGTGTATGTGGGGTGGGGTGGCTGGGGACAGCGTCTAGCTCCGAGGCCAGGGAAAAAGGGGAGCTCCTGCTTTTCCTAGCGGTTGTTCTCCTTAGGTTGGAGGAGGTAGGCTGGAGGTGCAGAAAGGTTTATGGGAGATTTAGCTGTGGCTCTGTAGACGAAGACCTTCTGCATGTTCCCCATGGTGGTGGAAGAAACAGAGTCCATGGTTGTTCATGGTGGAAAATGAATGCATACCATAACTGTACCCACTTCTCAGGGTGGATCCAAGATTAAATAAAATCCTTTTGTAGGGAGGAATGTCTGAGAAGGGAAGCTTATTGGCTAGCCCTGGGGACCTCTAGGTAACTCATTAGCATGGAGAACTCTGTTCTGGGCCTACTCGACCATAGGTGACATTTCCTTATGTGGAGAGTGTGGCACATGTCCCAGGCCAGGAATCTGGCAGGGGAGTGGGGAGTCTTAGGTGTGTGCCCACCGAGTCTCCAGGTCTCAGACCTGCTCTACCTTACCAAGCTTTCTGGCATGGTTTTACTGATCCACAATGTTACATTTCTAAATATTAAGCCATAATTGAAGTACTTAAAAGGTTCTGTGAATTCTGATATTTTATTCTGGGCCTTGAATCCACATCTTTTAAAAGGTGAATTCAGGCCTGGGGAGATGGATCAGTGGATTAAACATTTACCCGTGTGAGGACAGGAGTTTGAATCCCCCTAATTCAGGTGAAGCATGGGTAGGTGTGATGACCAACCTGCCTGTAAGTACTCCGGCACTCTGAAGCAAGCTGGCTAGCTTGACTAGAGGAATTGTGAGCTCTGGGATCCACTGGGAGATTGTCTTAGTGATACAGTAGAGACTGCAGCAAACTCCAGCAGCACTCTCACACATGCATGCTCTCCACACATGTGCCCCCTCCACATGAACATACACAAAAGCATGTTACACGTTTTATGGTTAAAAAAAATCTTGAGATTTAGGTAGACGTGTACAAAATGAAGCAAAAGTACAGATTTCTTTGAGGGATAGGGCAAGAGATTCGAGTTAAAAATCCAATCCAGGGCTGGTGAGATGGCTCAGCGGGTAAGAGCACCCAACTGCTCTTCCGAAGGTGATAAGTTCAAATCCCAGCATCCACATGGTGGCTCACAACCATCCGTAACGAGATCTGGCTCCCTCTTCTGGAGTGTCTGAAGACAGCTGCAGTGTGCTTACATATAATAAATAAAATAAATCTTAAAAAAAAAAAAATCCAATCCATTTTCTGTTATGCTGCAGAGCTTAAGCCAATTAAAAATTTCTCTCCACATATTTTTAAATGTTTTTACAGCTGGGTGTGGTAGTGCACACCTTAAAGCCCAGGACTTGGAACACTGAGGCAGGAGGATCCCTGAGCTCCAGCCTGGTCTACAAAGCGAGTTCCAGGACAGCTAGGGCTACACAGAGAAATCTTGGCTCAAACAAAACCAATAGCAAAACAAAAACAATAAAATGATTACCTCTAGTAGAATAAGCTCATCAAATTCCCACTGTAGTGTGTTCCTATTAAACTGTCTTTAGAGCATGCCAACTTCCTAGATACTAAAACATTTTGGTTTTGTTTCTCTGTGCAGCCCTCATTATCCTGAAACTTCCTCTGTTGAACATGCTGGCCTCAAACTCAAAGAGATCCACCTGCCTCTTCCTCCTGAGTACTGGGATTAAAGGCATGGACCACCATGGCTGACACTAAAATTTTCAAGAGGAAATGCATTAAAAATTTTTTTTTAGCTGGGCAGTGGTGGCACACACCTTTAATCCCAGCACTCGGGAGGCAGAGCCAGGTAGATCTCTGAGTTCGAGGCCAGCCTGGTCTACAGAGTGAGTTCCAGGACTGCCAGTGCTACACAGAGAGACCCTGTCTCGAAAAACAAACAAAAATCTTGACAGGGCTAGAGATGGCTCAGTGGTTAAGAGCATTGACTGCTTTTCCAGAGGTTAAGTTCAATTCCCAGCAACCACATGGTGGCTCACAACCATCTTTAACGGGATCTGATGTCCTCTTCTGGCTTATCTGAAGATAGCAACACTATATTCATACATAAAATAAATCTTTTGACTCCCATAGTTGCTACTTTGTAAGAGACATTGAAGCCAGCAGTCTGCTCACTCCAGGAAAGTGCTTTACCATTTAATTACACCTCCAGCTCCCCCTGATGTCTTAATTTAGATAGGAATGCTAGGTATGGTTGTATATTTCTGTAACTCAGCATGCAGGTGAGGGAGGTTAGTTTGTTCAGAGGCAGCCTGAGCTATACAATAATGGTCAGTGCAAAAAAGAAAGCAGAAGGATGGGAGGAAATATACATGGGTTGTGTATGTATGTGTATATATATATATATATATATATATATATATATATATATATATATATATATATATATATATATATATATATATATATATATATACATAGTTGTGTACTGGCTCCTCGACCAGTTGCAGAGACCAGTGTCCGTGGATCTTTACATACAGCCTGTCAACATTCTCCCACGTACTCTTGGTGCTGAGTACTGAATCTTTGTATTAACCCTTCAGTTACCACTGAGCTACAAACATAGTCTGTTCATCATGCATAATGCAATGCATATTTCAATATGAGACAAGGTCTCATGTAAACTAGCCTGGATTTGAACTTTCCATGTAGTAGATGGCTTTGGACTCCCATCTCTGCCTCATGAGTGCTGAGAACATAGACCTGTGCCACCACACAACATTTTTAAAAACCGTGAGGGGAGGTGCTTGAAAGCAGAAGAGAGCATCAGATCCCTTCAAGCTAAATTGAGTTTGAGTCACCCAATGACAATGCTGGGTCCCAAAGGTGGATCCTCTATAGGAATATCAAAAATGACCCTAACTGTTCAGCAATCTCTCTAGACCATCTTTGACCTTCAGTTGAAGTCCCCAATGTAGAATCCATGGGACATGGGGTAGGGGAACATAATAGCACACAATTTGCTACTTTGAAAAAATTTCACATCTCAATGGTACATGCCTAAAATGTACTTCAGGAAGTTGAGACAGATTAGTTAATCCATCAATCTAGACAAGATTCTAGCTCAAAAAACAAGCTGGAAAGAGGTTTACTAGTTTAGAACACTTGTTCTTGAAGACTGGGGGTTGGTTCCCAGAACCCTTATGCACAACTCACTCGTTTCAAACCTGACACTCTCTTCTGACCTCCAACACCAGGCACACATGTGGTACACATACATTTCAACAAAACACATAAATCGAAAACAAGAGTATCTATATAAAGTATTAAATCATTATCTCATACATTTTGTTGGATCAGTTTTGATAAAGCCATCTGACCATGGTCAGATGTATACTTTTTTTTTTTTTTTTTTTTTTTGGTTTTTCGAGACAGGGTTTCTCTGTATAGCCCCGGCTGTCCTGGAACTCACTTTGTAGACCAGGCTGGCCTCGAACTCAGAAATCCGCCTGCCTCTGCCTCCCGAGTGCTGGGATTAAAGGCGTGTGCCACCACGCCCAGCTCAGATGTATAATTTTAATCCCCTATAAACAGTAAAATAAGCATGTTGTGTAAATAAGTACTTGAATTAGCCTAATTAGCTAACATACTGTTAAGACCATTTTGACAGGGTTCAAACTAATGATAAGGGCTAGGATTACCCAACAAACTTGTCTCTCACATTATTATTATTTTTGGTTTTTTTCGAGACAGGGTTTCTCTCTCTCTGTATAGCCTGGCTGTCCTGGAACTCACTCTGTAGACCAGGCTGGCCTTGAACTCAGAAATCTGCCTGCCTCGACCTTCCGAGTGATGGGGTTAAAGGCGTGCACCACCACGCCCACCTACATTCTTTCCAATCTTGAGATTTATATGACATTTTCACAGTGGCTACTTTGTTTCAGAGGAGAAAGAGGCAAAAGCCAATGTGGACATCCATGACATGCCTGTGAAGGTCAGAGAGCTTCCCAGAATTAGTCATCTCCACCTTTTTATGTGGCACCTAGGGATTACACTTAGATCACCAGGCTCGCACAGCCTTTACCCACTCTAATAAATTAATAGTTTTACTGCTGTGAATAGACACCACGACCAAGGCAACTCTTATAACGACATTTAATTGGGGAGCTGGCCTACAGGTTCAGAGGTTCAATCCTCTGGGAGCATGGCAGCATCCAGGCAGGCATGGTGGAGGAGCTGAGATTTCTAAATCTTCATTTGAATGCTGCTGGGAGAAGACTGGCTTCCAGGCTGCTAGGATGAGTCTGCCCATGACCACAGTGACATACCTATTCTAATATTCTAATAGTGCCACTCCTTGGGCCAACAACATATAAACCATCACACACCACAATATATAAACATCAGTAAACCATCTCGCTGGTCCTTCATTAAACACTGTAAAAATTATTTTGTGTCCATGTTTGTATGTATATGTGCACAAGCATGCATATGCTCCACAAATGTTGTCGGAGAGTTCAGAGCACAACTTGTAGAAATTGCTCTCACCTTCTACCAAGTGGATTCCAAGGATCAAGCTCAGGTTGTCAGGCTCAGTGGCAAGCACCTATTACACACAGATACACTGAGATAACTCACTAGCCCAGACCCTACTTAAAAATGTATGTGCATGGAAGATGTCTTCAATACAGTCATGTCTATACCACTGTGTGTGCAATGCTCAGAGGCCAGGTGAGGATGCTGGATCCCCTGGAACTGTTGTAAAAAGCCATGTGGGTGTTAGGAATGAACTCCATCCTCTGGAAGAACCTGTACTGTTGAGCCATCTCTCCAGCCCCAGCACGACCAATAAATACTAATGATCCTTGTAGAACTTTTCTATGTGTGCATAATATGTGAAGACTCAATCTTGGATGTTACTTCAGCACTACACTATCCACCTTGTTTTCTAAAATTCAGATTAGCTTAGGCCAGTTGGAGAGCCTCAGTGATCTAAACCCCAAGAGCGGGTTTGAAAATATGTAGATCAGGCTGGCCTTGAACTCACAGAAATCTGCCTTCCTCCTCCAATGCTGGTACTAAAGGTGTACACCATCACACCTGACTCATGCTTGGCTTTTTTGAATTCTTGAGACCGAGTTCAGATCCTTGTTTATCCTTAACCAAGTACGTTTTACAAATATAACCATCTCCTAGCTCCCAGAAAATTTAATTTAAAAACAAAACCCATATGCCTATCAAAAGTAAAAAATATAAATTAAGGCTAGATTTTCAAAATGGCTTCCCCTAACATATAATTGGTAATAAGCACTATAAAAATGTATATACTGAGGTATATCTTCCTCTAAATTTAACCACCTAAAATAACTTCTAAAATTAGTGTGGTAACTCAAACTTGTAATTCCAATTTATGAGAGATGGATGCCCAAGTTGCTGGAGTTCACGATCAGTTTTGGTTACACAGAAAATTCAAGGACAGATGGCTCCGCAGACAAGAACACTTAGTAGCAGAGGTTCTAACATTCAATTTCCAGCAATCACATGGCATCTCACAACCATCTATAATGGGATCTAATGCCCTCTTCTGGTGTGTAGGCAGAGCACTCATACATAAATAGCTCTCTGGGCACCTGTACTCACATGTTCGCACCTAGACACATGCACATGCACACAAGTAAAAATAATAAATTCATTTTAAAAAGGGAGCCAACAAAAACCTAAAAATTCGGGCTGGTGAGATGGCTCAGTGGGTAAGAGCACCCAACTGCTCTTCCGAAGGTGATAAGTTCAAATCCCAGCATCCACATGGTGGCTCACAGCCATCTGTAATGAGATCTGGCGCCCTCTTCTGGAGTGTCTGAAGACAGCTACAGTGTACTTACATATGATAAATAAAATTAAAAAAAAAACAAACCTAAAAATTCTTATTACCTGTAAGAATTATTTTGCTGATCAAAACAAGTTTTCCTTCCTTCCTTCCTTCCTTCCTTCCTTCCTTCCTTCCTTCCTTCCTTCCTTCCTTCCTTCCTTTCTAAGTTTTTTTATTTTTTTATTTTTTTTATTATGTCTCCTTAGGAGGCCTGGCATGGGGTGCATACCTTTAACTCCATCACCTGGGAGGCAGAAACAGGCAGATCCTTGTGACTTAAGAGATGAGCCCAGCCGGGCGTGGTGGCATACGCCTTTGGTCCCAGCACTTGGGAGGCAGAGGCAGGCGGATTTCTGAGTTCGAGGCCAGCCTGGTCTACAAAGTGAGTTCTAGGACAGCCAGGGCTATTCAGAGAAACCCCGTCTCAAACAACAACAACAACAACAAGTTTGTTTTTTACCGACACAGGACTTCTCTGTGTAGCCCTGACTTGTCCTGGAACTGACTCTGTAGACCAAGCTGTCCTCGAGCTTAAGAGATCAAGTCCCTCTCTGCCTTCTGAGTGCTGGGAGTAAAGACATGCCACCACTGTCAGGCAAAAATCATTTATTTTTTTGCTTTTACCACTAAAGCTCCATGGAGTAAAACTAAAGAGGATGAGTTTTAGATCTCATCCCATAAAAACTTTATTGAAATACCAAGAATTTATTTCATCTCAAAAGAGGCCGAAATAATGGACTCATGTTCAGTACATAGGTACTTCATGCGCCCAACTCCCCAAACTGAACATACTATGTGAATACAGTAGATACTCACTACAACTTTAATTTGACAATCAACAGACAACTCTGTCCCTACACTTATGTTTATTAAAAACTGACAAACAAACAAAACCTGTACAAAAGATATCCCCCAAATTCCTTATCAATTTGAAACAGTAATGTTGAGAAACATTATCGCCTAGGACCCCCTCTTCCTCTGCCGCGACCACGTCCTCTTCCTCTACCCCGGCCTCGGCCTCTTCCTGCAACTAGGGAAAGGAAAAACAAAGCAGGTGAGCTCCTCTTCAACAGCACAGTCCCCGCCACCACACAGCTTATCTAGAGCATTTTCACACCTACACCTCTTAACTTAGCAACTAGCTAGAGTAAAGAAAGCTCTAATTCAGCTTCTCTCAAATATGACCACCACCACCACCATCATATAAAAAGCAGGGAGACAAATTTACAATTTACACCTTGTGTCAGGTTTCTGCTTATTTAATATGAGCCAAGCACGTTAACCCAAATGTTAGCTTGAAAACTTGTTTGGCTTCTAATCATGTTAGCCTTGAACACACAGCCTTATCTCTAGCTGGCCATCATGAGGACAAAGAAAGGAAAGGCAAGAAAACAGAGCACCTGCTTGTTGCAGCAGGACTGAGGTGTGTGTAACATCCCATCCACAGTCAGAATCAGACCCAGGACATCATGGTGTGATTTGCCACTGAGTGATATCCCCCACACTCTGGTAACATCATACATTTATTTAAAGGCTTGTTTTTAGCCCTGGCTTCCTGGCTTTATAAACCAGGCTGGCTTCAAACTTACAGAAATCCACCTGTCTCTGTCTCTCAAGTGCTGGGATTAAAGGTGTGCATGTAGTAAAGGAAAAATAGCTTTCTAAAGAAACCAGAACTCTAGACTCCATGGAAGAAAAGAGCAGTAGAGAGGACTGGAGGGACTATTCTCCACAGCAGTACCAGGAACTCTAGGTAGTGTATGTACTAAGACAAATGTTCTGAACAGCAAAAACACCCTTGTTCACAAATGTATTAATGAGTTAAGATTTAAATACACTATACATAAAACACCTTCACACTTACCAGCTTCTCTTTTCTTAGATTTCACCTTAGGTTCAACATCCACAAGTAGTGTATCTAGAGGTAAGCTGTCTGGTAGAATAAAATACCGGATGTTATTGCCTCGAATACTCAATGTTTCCAACTGTACAGGTTCTCTGTTCTTCAGGGTCATTTTCACAGCTTTAAGGTGTGTATTCATGCTGACATCTACACCTACAGGGGGAGGGGGGAGAAGCAGAACAGTTACCAGCATGATAAAGAAGGCTATCAATCCATTGCACCAAGAGCGGAAATCATACTGTAAAGGATTGTTTTCTGCTATGTTACAGGTCAAGTTTCTGTAACAATATATGCACAACGAGGAAAAATGTCAAAATAAATCAGCAATTTTTCCTTCATAAAGACTTTTCCTAGCCACAAAACCTCTGTACAAAGCTGAGTGCACTTACAGAATTGAATGCATTGGTGGTGTGGTTAGGTGACTCCTGTAATCTCAGCATTCAAGAGGCTGAGGCACAAGGAATACATGTGTTTAAGGAAAGCTGGGACAACAGAAAAAGAACCTATCTGCTAGGCAAAGGAAATGAACATAGCAAGCTATGAAGGAACCATGAGTCCACTACCTTCAGAACTGAATTCTTATCCCAGGATTAGATAGTGTTTGTGGTAGAATCTCCCATTATCCCCATAACTTCTTAACCAACATTCTATCACGCCATAGGCCTTTCTTCTTAAAGACCTATGGTATTTTCCCCTATCATTAGGAACTCTTCCCCCACTTTCCTATGTACCCCAAGCTGACCTCAGACTCTCAAGTACTCTATAGGTACTCACTGCCACACCCAGTTTAACATGTCTATTTATTTACTTAAAATGATTTTTAGGGGCTAGAGACATGGCTCATTGGTAAGTGTGCAGGGCTCTTACAGAGAACCAAGTTTGGTTCCCAGTACTCACATCTGAAGGGCCATAACTAATTGCCTGTAACTCCAGCTCCAGAGAGACCCAGTACCTCTGGCCTCCAAAGGCACCTGCACTCACATACATACCAAGTAAAAAGCAGAATCTTATCAAAATAATTTGTATGAGTATGGCTATGTGGGAAGGCAGGTACCTGTATGCTATGGTGCATGTCTAGAAATCAGGACAACTCTTTTGGTTTTCGAAACAGGGTTTCTCTGTATAGCGCTGGCTGTCCTGAAACTCACTTTGTAGACCAGGCTGGCCTCAAACTCAGAAATCTGCCTCTGCCTCGAAGTGCTGGGATTAAGGGCGTGAGCCACCATGCCCCGCTCAGGAAAACTCCTAAGAATCAGCTCTTTCCTGAAGCATGAACTCAGTCAGGCTTGGCATCAGATGCCTTTACACACAGGGTTGAGTTGGCACACCCTCTCACCTTGTTTTCTCAGACAGAAAGTCTCAGAGAACTGGAATTACAGGAACAAGAAGTACCCAGCTTTTGGGGGACCTGAACTCAAGTTCTCAAGCTTGCACAGTAAGCACTTTGCCAACTAGGTCCTTTGTCTGGGTCCTTAGGTCTTTCTAAATGTGAAGGTTTTTATTTATTTTTTTTTTGTGGTGCCATGGACTGAATCCAGGACCTCAAGCATGCTAGGTAACTATACTATCACCTTATAACCCAGCCTTTAACTGAGGTTGTTTGTGTGTGTGTGTGTGTGTGTGTGTGTGTGTATATATATATATTTATATATATACATAAAATATATATATATTTCTGTTAGACAGGCTGCCACTATGCAGCCCAGAGTTGCCTCAAACTAAGGATTCTGCCCTAGCCTTCTAAGTGTTGGCATTACAAGCATGAGCCAGCATGCCAGCCTAACCTTACTGGTATAAACCCTTTCTTTGTTGGGCAGGGGTGGAACATGCCTTTAATTCTAGCAGAGGCAGGCCAATCTTAGTGAGTTCAAGGCCAGCCTGTTCCAGAGCAAGTTCCAGGACAGTCAGCTATACTGAAAAAATCTGTCTCAAAACAAAACACCCCACAAAACCCAACAACAAATGCTTTCCTCTTTTTCTCCAAAGAAGGAAGTTCTCTTCGTTCCTAGACAGCCTTAATACATTCCCTCTCCTCCATATGCTTATATATATGTGTGTGTATTTACATTCATATGAGATACAGAAACTTGTGTTAGGATTTTATTTTGGGATTACAATTTTCATCATCAGATTTTGATGGGGGGGGGGAGGGCAAACATGCCACTCTGGGGTTTGGGAACATAGCTCAGCTGGTAGAGTACTTCCTTAGCATACATGAAGTGCCGGCTTCAATCCCCATTGCTAAATAAAGAGGTGTGGTGGTACACATCTGTAATACCAACAGCCAGGAGCTAGAGGCACAAAACCAGAAGGCCATCTTCAAATATACAGTGAGTTTGAAGCCAGGATATATAAATCTGGGATACATAAATCCTGCATCTAAAAAAGGACAATGAGGAGGAAGAGGAGATCTTTCCCAATGCTGTTCTATAGGGAACAGACCAAATCCCTACTCAAGGAACTTTAACAAGGGCAGCACCAGTACACCCTTAGATATAGAAATTTTGGCATATCTAAAAAGGTAAATAGGCAAGTTCCATTCACAATTAGTCCTGAACATTTCTAGAAAAGCCACAAAATGACAACCCATTTTCTCCTGGATTACTAAAACACTGGACCTACTTATTAAAAACTTACAGATCTACAAGGTCAGTATTTTAGAAAATAGTAACACGTGTTAAGATACTATTTTTCAGCCGGGCAGTGGTGGCACACACCTTTAATCCCAGCACTTGGGAGACAGAGGCAGGCGGATTTCTGAGTTGAGACCAGCCTGGTCTACAGAGTGAGTTCCAGGACAGCCAGGGCTACACAAAGAAACTCTGTCTCTAAAAAACCAAGAGGGCTGGTGAGATGGCTCAGCGGGTAAGAGCACCCGACTGCTCTTCCGAAGGTGATAAGTTCAAATCCCAGCATCCACATGGTGGCTCACAACCATCCGTAACGAGATCCTCTTCTGGAATGTCTGAAGACAGCTACAGTGTACTTACATATAATAAATAAATCTTAAAAAAAAAAAAAAAAAACAAGAAGAAAAAACAAACAAACAAAAAAGATACTATTTTTTCCCCTTTGATAACCACTTTAAAAAAAAAGTCTTAGGAGACAAACAGGAGAGGATAATGAAGGATGAACAATAATAAAAACAGATGTAAAAAATCATATATAATTAACATAGGCCAATAACAACCTACAGTCAAATGTGAAACACAAAGTAATAAAAGTCCAAGTCTCAGATGTTTTGGAAGAAGCAACATTCTATGCAGAAGAACACACACACACAAGCAAAAGTATACAAGGTAAGAAAACAGAAGCAGCCAGGCGTGGTGGCGCACGCCTTTAATCCCAGCACTCAGGAGGCAGAGGCAGGCGGATTTCTGAGTTTGAGGCCAGCCTGGTCTACAAAGTGAGTTCCAGGACAGCCAGGGCTATACAGAGAAACCCTGGGGGGGGGGGGGGGGGGGGGGGGGGGAGAAGAAAAGAAAACAGAAGCAGCACCTGGCAATTTGGTTTGGTTGTAGGGCAAGAATGTAAGATGAGTGGGGCTGGAGAGATGGCTCAGCAGATAAAAGCATTGGTTGCTCTCCCAAAGGACCTGGGTCCAATTCCCAGCACCTACTTGGCAGCTCACAACTCCAATGTAACTCCAGTTCCAGGGATCTAATACACACACAGACAATACCCTTACACAGGCAGGCATGCAGGCAAAACATAAGTGTACATAAAATAAAATTTTTCAATAAGATGAGGCTTAATAAGGTTCTTTCAGTAATTCAGACAAAAAGAATGATGACTTGCACTACAACAATGCTCATTAAACAACCAAAAGGAAGAAAACAACAACAAAACCTCTCCAGTGGGTAGTACATGGGAAAGAAAAACCTTAAGCAAAAAACATTACAGAAACAGTCCAACCTTCTTACCTGTGATTGTTCCATGAACTTGTGTCCCATTCTTTAATTCAATGGTTACAGTTTCATGACTCAATTTCATCAAAAATCTATAGAGACAAAAATAAAGTCCTGATTTTTTACCTTAACATTAGAAGTCTTTTTGTGAAGTCAGTGGAGTAAAATGCTAGAGATCAAAAATCTCTAAAATGCTACTACAACAGTTCATAAGGGATCTGAATAGCTAACTCAGCAGTTAAGAGCACTCTTCTCTCTTGTAGAGGACCCAGTTTGAGTCCCAGAACTCATATGAAAGTTCACACCATCTGTTATCTTTGCTCCATAGAATCTGGAGACCTTTTCTGACCTTCATAGGCACCAGACAAATTTGTGATGCACATACATACATACATATATGCAGATAAAACATTCACACATAAAATAAACATATCTTAAAAACAATTCTTCATCATCATAATAATATACACAGTGCTTAACTTTTTCTGAACTAAACTCATAAACTTAGAAAGAATAAAGTAATAAACTGTCATCTGGCATCTGACTGTCAACCACAGGCATCCTTTTTGGCTTCACTAGACCACACTGGATGAAAAATTGTCCAACCTACAGAGTACTCAAATGTTTACTTGTCAAGATAATGCCATCTGCAAAGCTTACACTGGAGTCTGTAAAGTTGTGCTGAGCCATAATCATAGCTGTCCTGAGCGTCTAACTAGAAAATACTAGGAAAAACTATTACAAAACAGCCTTAAATGAAGATATGTGAAGATCCTGGAGTAGCATTAGGTGTGGTGGTGCGTCTTTTAATTCCAGTACTTGCAAGACAGGCAGATGGGTCTCTGTGAACTGGAGGCCAGCCTGTTCTACATAGACTAATACCCTAGACTACATAGACTACATACCCTAGACTAATTTTCAGCCACAAAAAGGATATAATTTGAGCCGGGCGTGGTGGCGCACGCTTTTAATCCCAGCACTCGGGAGGCAGAGGCAGGCAGATTTCTGAGTTTGAGGCCAGCCTGGTCTACAGAGTGAGTTCCAGGACAGCCAGGGCTATACAGAGAAACCCTGTCTCAAAAAAGTCAAAAAAGGGGCTGGTGAGATGGCTCAGCTGGTTAGAGCACCCGACTGCTCTTCCGAAGATGACGAGTTCAAATCCCAGCAACCACATGGTGGCTTACAACCACCCGTAACAAGATCTGACGCCCTCCTCTGGTGCGTCTGAAGTCAGCTACAGCATACTTATGAAGAATAATAAGAAATGAATCCTTGGACTGGAGAGACCAACCGGAGCAAGTGAGGCTGTCTGGCGAGCAGAGCCGAACGGGGACGGCCAAAGCAAGCAGGGACGGCCGGAGCTAGCGGGGCTGAACGGGAACGGCCGGAACGAGCGGGGCCAACCAGAGCAAGCGGAGCCGATCAGAGCTAGCCGGGCCGGCTGGAACGAGCGGGGGCCGTACGGGGGCGGTGGGGAGCGAGTGGGGCTGGCCGGAGCGAGCAGAGCCGGCCGGAGCGAGCGGGGTTGACCGGAACAAGGAAAAAAAAAAAAGTAAAAAAAAAAAAAAAAAAAAAGATATAATTCTAATTGACAGCATAAGATTACATGGTAGAAATAAAGAACCCCTCTTTTCTGTGCCTGCTTTCTTGGTGAATTGGGCTATTATTCTAACCCATAAGCATAAATGTAAGATTCTACTTTACACAAAGTAAGCTATTCTTCAATGGCATCTATAATACTTGGAGCTTATTTAGCAGTTTACATTGGAGATAATTCCCTAAAAATAAATATCCCAAGAGCTAGTGGTCCACTCTATGAAAATGAGTTATCCCACTGTGAATGATGTTTTCAACTTTCTGCCATACGAACCCATTTATGTCAGCCCTCACCAGTAACAATTAACAATCTCCCAATATTCTATCTATTAAAAAAAAAAAAAAAAAAAAACAGGTGGGGGAGGGGTGTTGTAAAGAGACATAGCAAGATGGTATCCAGAGGGTAAAACACTTGCTGCCAAACCTGGGGATCCCAAATAATGACAGAACTGACTCCTTCTAGGGTCCTTTGGTCTTTGTGTGTCCACACACAGTGGTGTCAACCCTCCCCCATAAATAAATACATTTTTTTTAGACAGGATTTTTGTGTGTAGCCATGGATGCCCTGGAACTCACTCTATAGATCAGGGTGGGCTTGCATTTACAGAGATTATTCTGCTTCTGCTTCTGCTTCTGCTTCCTAATGGGGTGTGACACCCTCCACTCTGTTAAAATGTATAATCTCAAAAACAAAACAAAAACCATGGTAGGGAGGCAGAGGCAGGAGGATCTCTGTGAATTCAAGGCCAGCCTGGTCTACACAGTGAGCACCAGGTCAACACTCGCACACACACTTACACACACACACACACACACATACACACACACTCTCTCCCTCCACACCTCAAAACCAATCATCACCACCAACAAAATCAGTTAATTAAAATACCGAGCAGCACCATCAAGATGCCTCAGCAGGTAAAAGTACTATACTGGCTGAGGACCTGAGTTATGATCCCTGAGACCCTGGAGGAAGGCAAAAACAAAGTCCCAAAAATTGTCTTATAACATACCTGTGCACCAGTTATGTGCACTAACACACACAAATAGTAATTTATTTTCTAAAGAGCAAAGCTAAGAAAAATGTTTGCTTATAATCCTAGCATTTGGGAAGTTCTTGTGAGTTTGAAACCAGTCTGGCTGAATGGAATATTTCAAAGTGGGGGGGGGGGGGGCTGGGGGGAGGGAAAGGAGAAGAGGAAAAGAAAAAATGAATGAAAAAAAAAGAAAAAAGAGGGGACACTAGAGATGGTTGAGAGAGAACAGACTGCTTATTCCAGAGGCCCCATATGGCAGCTCACAACTCTCTGTAGCTCTTGATGGAGGGGATCCAACACTTTCTTCTGGTCTCCATAGACATCAGACAAACATGTTGTGTATAGACAAAACCATCATATATATAAATCTTTATAAAAATAAAAAACAGAAAGGAGTATAACAGGCAGGGTCTCAGACCTTAGTAGGCCTTAAGACCTAACCAAGTCCATGATGGAAGTACCATTCAGGCTATACAGACAGTACCACCTACCAAAACTAAGCAAAGACCTAGTCCATCAAAGTTTAGTTATAGTAAAGTCTCTACATGTAATCTTGCTTTTTGGTGTCTGTATTTCTGCTTCTGATTAACTCTTCTTGCAAATTGACATGTCAACCTAGGACATGGTTTTTGTGCTTAAAAAGCTTATCCTGAGACAGGTTCAGTGCTACACTAGGACCCTGAACACTGCATGGCTAATAGGCTTTCTATTGGCTTAAACCCATGTCCAAGCAGTATTCTCTGGTGAATATACCACAACAGGAAAAAGGAGGAGAAAAAAGCAAGTAGCAGCAATTTGCCTGAGACTTGATATGGTTCATGAATATAGAAATTCTGTATTTCTTGAATTGCTTATACATTATTCATACACTCTTCTATCAATCCATCACTGATTTGACTACAAACTCTCCTGTAATTAGAAATCTCTATACTTTGCGCTACACAAAATAGGATCCAAGACAAATCACAGCAGCTGGCAGAAAAGTGAGTACCTGCCTAGGATGCTGGCAAAGATATCCTAATAGAACCTTTAAATGAGATAAACATAAAAGTTACTGCAAATACATTATAGTTCATATCAGGGAGTAAAGAAACGGCAAGTCTACCTAGGTTACAGTCCAAATACAAATGAACTGGGGCTGAGCTCAAGGTTAAGTGACTATTAGAAGCTCTCTGCGTGCCATCCCCAGAACAGGGGGAAAAAATTCTTTTAACCTTAAATGCCTTCTCCCTCAAATTCCTCCTGAATTGATTTTTTTTTTAATTTCAAGGAGACTATAAGTAATCTATTCCGCCGTCACTATTAAAAGAAACTTCAAAAATGTTTAAAAAGAAATCTTGTGAATTGTGTATAACTACTTCAGAAGGTGTTCAATGGCATTCTGGTCAACTACAACAGTCTTGACACAACAAAAACTAAATATTTCTAGTTATTTGCTTAGATATTATATACCCTGCCTGTCAAATATACCTTATTTGACCCAAGCCTGTTCGTTTGAATTAAACCAACATGCCTCTAGTTAGGCTCCACTTCCGATATTATCTATGCAGGCGAAATTAATTTGTTACCTTCGGCCCCATCCTAGGACTTTTTGTCTTTCCTGAGTTAGAAGCCTACACTAACCACTTACATACTTCGTATAACTGGTCAAATTTAAGGAGAACTTAGTCTAAAACGTCTTGCAAATCGGCATCGTCATTTGCAGATAAAACCATGCTAGGTCTACTAAGTCCTCCTCAGTGCAAATGGTCCGATTCGCCACGAAAACGGGCCACTGCTCCGTTTAAGCTGCCGGATACTGGGTGGGCAGAGGCGGCTCGGCCCCTCCATTCCTGGAAGACCGGCGGGGTCTGCGCGCTGGTCCCTCGCCCCGGCTCTAGGCGGCCGGCAGGGCGCGGCGGGGCCCGGGGAACTGGGGCCGTTAGCAGGCCGCGCGCACGCGGCTTTCCCGCCTCCCTGGAAGCACAGCGGCCCGGCCTCCCAAGCCGACCCCAAACCCTCCACCCGTTGCCCTCGTCCGGCGCGGTTATGCTCCTCACCTCACGAGCTTCATCCTAGCGATGCAGTTCTCCCTTCTGGTCCGACTGTTCACGGAACTCAGGCTCCAGAGACCCACGGACTAGGGTTATGAATGGCCGGAAAAGCGCGCGGAGGCCTGCGGACGCGCGACGAGAACGCGGAAGCTGCGCTGCCTTCCGGCCACCGGGAGGACGACAGCGGCCCCTAGCGACGGGAGGAGTGCTTTACAGCTTCGGAGGTCGGGAGGGCTAGTGGACGACATCTGCTGCAGGATTCTGAGACCAGTTACAAAGTGAAGGCCTGGAACTTTCACATGTTAAAGGAAGAGAAGTTCTAAAAGAAGCCCACTAAGATTCGAGTTTAATACTTGGGGTTCACATGTTGGAAGCAGGGAACTCAGTCCTGCACGATGTCCTTACTTGGTTTGACATTAAGCTAAGCCATCAAATCTTTGGACAAAATGGTTTTCCTTTGGGGTTGTGAATTGTACTAACCCAAGAGTTGCAGGGCACCTTCTTAAAACTAGGAAAACCATTCTCAGGACAGAGTTTTAAACAAAATTCTCATTTTATATATAGTAAGCCCTTCGACTTAAAAAATGTATGTGGATATTTCAGTTAAAGTTAAAACAGAAAATTCAACACCTTATTTGCAATAACCACACTGTTAAATGTAGTTACTCAACATATACATTTGTATCTAATTTCAAACATAGTGCAAATAATTTCCACTATCAAGAAATTTGGATGATATTAGTTTATTATCATTTGATTCTATAATGTATTATTTATGGCTCTCCGGAGAATATCATGTCTGAAAGCAAGGAAATACAACTGCTTGCTGCGCTTTCCAATACCGCTTTCATGGAATGTGATTTTGTCACAAAACACCCCTGTCCCATATATGGGAACTAGTCCCAAGGATCAATGAGACCAAAAAAAGAGGTAGGCAAGTGCAGAATTGCAGTGTGCAGTTTATGGGTGACTTGTAACAGAAGAATGGGCCTGGACATCAAGAAAAGCAGAGGTCTTTGTAATTTGGGTTAGAAGATATGTGGGTTATAAAACAGGGGAAACGTTATTTCAGAGCTAGGCATGGTGGTTCAAGTTTGGGGCCAGCATGTACCACAAACTCTATCTCAAACCTTCCCTTCCTCCTAAAAAGAGATTTCACCCAAGTAAGATTATACCTTGTCTATTCCGAGCTAATCAGAGCCAAGTACATTCTTAGTCCAAGGTCTGGACAGAAAGCTTCACACAACTCGAATGATTTTGTCTATTTTATGCTGGAAAGCCAACCAGGGTGACTCAGAGGTAATTTTAATAGTTTCCACTCAAAATAATTTTAGTAATGGCAAGATAAATCTACAGTTCTTGACTGATATTTATGAACAATTAAATACCTCCCTCCATTAAAATGTATGCTTTATAAGGATACATTGTGCATATCATTTGCTGCAATAATGCCAGTACTGATCACCTGGTGTTCCTTACCCACAAATCCCCTTTCCACTTGGGGTCATCTTCCTTCTGACCCATCTCCTCTCCACCCTCAGTACTACAGAAATGTCTAACATCTTGGAGTTCATCAAGCTCACTCTTTTTTTCAGATGTTTGTACATGGAATGTTATAAATCCAGCTAAAACCTATTCATTCTTTCTCAGCTATGTGGGACAAGCAGTGGTGACATGGGTCTTCAATCCCAGTATTCCAGAGACAGAGGCAGGAGGATCTCTGAATTCAAGGCCAGCCTGCTCTACAGAGTGAGTTGCAGGACAGCCAGGGATACACAGAGAAACCCTGTCTCAAAAAAACTAACAAACATAAAGAAAGAGGGAAGGAAGGAAGGAAGGAAGGAAGGAAGGAAGGAAGGAAGGAAAAGGAAAGAAAGAAAGAAAGAAAGAAAGAAAGAAAGAAAGAAAGAAAGAAAGACCACTGTTACTTGGGTGAACTGATGCATGCCTCTAATCCCAACATTTAAGGGGCAGAAGCAGGAGGATCTCTGGTCCACAAAGCAAGTCCCACAACAACCAGTGTTGTCAAATAGAGAAACCCTGCCCCCCACAAAAAAACAATGAAAAAGAAAGAGAAAAGCCATTGTTCGTAGATTAATATCAAATACATTTATTTGGTCTTCATTTTGTAGCTTGATTTTTTTTTTTTTGTAGGTTGCAAGGGTAAGGATGGACAGTAACAAGAATACTGCTGCAGCCTTGAACTTGTGAAAGACAATTCCTTACTGTATTGCAGTATGAGATTATGAGTGTGTGCTCTGAAGTGAAGACAGCAACAAGGGTAAAGTAAATGCTCTGTTCGCTGCTGCCCACGAGGTCAAGTCTGGAAGTGGGATTGTTCTGTCCTCTGTGGGTTGGCAGAGGTTTATGTGCTGTGGCAATTATATTGGTCACCAAAAAAGAATAAGGAAATGAGAATGTGATGGGGGGGGCAATGTGCCCATTTAAAGACCTGGTCATGATAAGCAAGTACAGAAACTTCATCCTGTGTCCGGCGCTCACCCCGACCAGCAGGAATAAGACACAGGACAATCCAAGTTTCATCTCAAGGCAGTTTACTTAAGAATACTTGTTGCATGCAATAATAGCTTAAGCTTAATGGTGAATCTCTCTCTTCTGCTCTATCCCTACCAGAAGCAGCCAATTAAACCCTATCCTGGCCACTCACAGAATGCCACGTGGCTGCTGCTCATATGCCAGGAAATCTCGGGCTTTAGGATCATAGTCTCGGGCTTAGAATCATATCACTGTTAACACAGCCTAATACCATATTAGGAGATATTTATGCCAGTAAAGCTGATAAGGCCGAGGCAGGCAGCACCATCTTTAGGGAGCGGCAGCTAGGCTCCCTACAATCCTGAGCCAGAGATATAGCTCAACTGGTAGTGTCTGCCTAGCATGCAAAAGCTGTGTTCAGTCTCCAGCACAGCATAAACTGGATGTGGCAGGATATATCTGTAATCTCATCACTCAGGAGATAGGAGCAGGAGGACCAGAAATTGAAGGTCATCTTCAGCTACATAGTGAGTTCCAGTGCAGCCTAAACTCCATGAAACCCACCTCAATAACCAAAAACAAACAAGTTTGAGGTCATCAAGGAAAACAAAATGGGTAAAAAGTCCAGAAAATGGAGTCACAGTTCTCAGTTTAGCCAGAGACCATAAGTGTGGGCAAAAGCCTTTGTTTCAAGCCTGGGGAGATGGGAAAGTGGAACAATCAGAACTTTTGCCCAGGACTTTCATTCTGCTGAAATTAGTTTGCACTGAGATTAGTAATCTCTGTCAAGTTGTCAGAAGAGCCTACTTGAGAATGAATGCAGGTAAAAGAAGAGGGTGTAGAGTAAAAGGTTCAAGCACACTTTTCTTTTCTTTTTTTTCCTTGTTCTGGTCAACCCCGCTCGCTCTGCTCGACTCCGCTCACTCCAGCCAGCTCTGCTCGCTCCGGCCAGCCCCTTGAGCACACTTCTAAGCCTTGAAGCCCCATCAATCCCTGAGCTCAGAATCCTACCAGTCCCTGAGGTTGCCCTCAAATCAGGACTTGAAATCCCACTAATCCCAACCCTGGAAATCTCCACTCGGGAAATCTGCATCCCCCGAGACACCTTATAAGCCTGTCTGCTGATCAGGTCTCTGAAGCTTCTCTCCTAAGCAGAGGCAGCTACCCTCCTGTGTTCTTCTCAATAAGTCTCTTGTTGAGGTTTCTTGTGTAGTGTGTGATGTGTTTATAAAAAGATAAAGAGAGAGGGGATATGTTCTATGGAGGTATAGTCAAGTATGGTAGAAGGGGGTGCCTAGGCAGGCCCATGCTGAAGGATCCCTTCCCCATGAGGACCAACTACACGACAAAATAGTATAGAACAGTTTATTCAGGGCGTGGGGAGGGGAGTTAAGAAGGTAATAGAGACAGAGAAAGGCAGAGAGAGAAAGGGAGGGAAGAGGAGAAGAGAGGTAGAGGCCAGCCATTAGCACATGGAGAGAGAATGGGAGCAGGAAGGGAAGAGCAAGAGAGGAACAAGAGAGAAAGGAGGGAGCAAGCAGCCCTTTTATAGTGAGTCAGGTACACCTGGCTGTTGCCAGGTAACTGTGGGGCAGAGCTTAGACAAAATGCTAACAGTGTAACTTTGTGGTATTTCTTGGCTCTCAACTGCATACTTTCCCCTCAGAATTATAATGCTTGCACAGTGTCGAGTTGACATAATTTGAGTCTTGGGTTTCAAGATGGCCTGAGGTCATCTGCTCCCCAACAGTGTCTAGTTATAATAGGAAAAGAAGACTTTTCAAATGTTGCTTATAGGCTGGGCGTGGTGGTGAACGCCTTTAATCCCAGCACTCGGGAGGAAGAGGTAGGCGGATTTCTGAGTTCAAGACCAGCTTGGTCTACAAATTGAGCTCCAGGACAGCCAGAGAAGCCCTGTCTAAAAAAAAACCAAAAAAAAAAAAAAGTTGCTTATATTAGTTTCAGGTGGATTTCAATAATTTCAAACTGATGAGAGCTGACTAATTTTTTATTTGGATTATCAAACATTATCCCCCCTCTTTTGCACTGGATCCCATTACAGATGGTTGTGAGCTACCATGTGGATGCTGGGAATTGAACCCAGGACCTCTGGAAGAGCAGTCAGTGCTCTTAACCTCTGAGCCATCTTTCCAGCCCCTTTCTCTCTTTTAAGAAAAAAAAAAAAACACTACAATTTTGAGTATGTGATAGAGAAAGTTAGATTATAAAACTTTTCCCAGGGAGACACCACAAATTCAGCTACTCACCTCAGATTGAGAACCATGGAAGACTAAAATATTGACATCTCCTAATTCCATTCCATTTTACTGGGGTTACATACAGGAATGTGGGTGAAGTGTTACTTACATGAGCCAAGAATGACACAAAGACAAAACCCTCTCCAGCATGGGTAAAACTCACAAATCTAGGAACCTGGAATTGAAAGACCTCCGTAAGGAGACCCTCCCACCCGAGTCTCGGGATGTGCACCCAAAGAAGCTCGAGAGGCCAGCTTGATGCAAACACACGAGGCGGAGCTCCGGGTTGACACATGTCTCCCACGAGAGACAGAGGAAGCGAGGCAGGGCTTTATATAGTAAAATGGTGAGGGGTGGGGGGTGGGAAGAACTGACGAAGTTACACATGATTGGCTAGTTTAAATATCAGTAAAGAATATATGCAGAACGTGCAATTCCGTTGGGTGGGGCATCTGGTTAACCTCTAACCATATTAGGAAAACAAAGAGACACCACCATCCAGAGGGCCCCTTGCTCCGCAGGGATAAGCCCGGTCATGTCCTTGCATACCCTCCCTATCTTCATGGCAAGCTAGTTCCTGGAATGAATCAATGGCCTTTGTTCTAGCCTGTCCGGGCATGCCTGGGCTTGTTCAGCAGTGCTCACTATCCTATGCCTGTAAACCTTTTGACTATCCAGCATTCACCACAGACCCTGATTTTAATTTTTCTTTCAGAATGCACTGCATAGCATGTAGGCAGCTCAACAGGTTGGAGAGCGTCTTTTCCAGGTGCCGCAGTTGGACTAAACCTGTTGTAGTTTGAAAGAAAATGGCCTCCATAAGTCAATAAGGAGTGGCATTATTAGAGGTGTGGCCTTGTAGAAGGAAGTATGTCACTGTAGAAGCAGGCCTTGAGGTCTCTTACTCTCAAGCTACACTCAGTTTATGTCTCCTGCTGCTTGTGGATCTGAAAGGACCCCCGTAGGGAGACCTCCACTCAAGTCACGGGATATTGGTGAACCCCCCCAAGAACTCACAGAAGACCAGGCTTGATGCAAATTACATGAGGCTTTATTCGGGGAAAGCCAGAGCTCTGGGGACGACTCATATCCCGGAAGTGGATAGAGGAGTCGACCCTGAGGGAAAAGAGGACCCGGTTTTTATGGTTCCTCAAGAGGGAGAGAAGGAGGAGGAGGGAGTAGGGGATTTTTCTGATCTGACAATATCTGACAATATCCATTCTTTCTACAGAAGAAATGGGTACACAGAAGATTTTTATGCTCTGGTGCACAGGTGCAAAGTGAAATTCTTACCACAAATACTTGGCAGTGAGCTGCATCTCAATCCATCAACTAACCCACAAACTCTTGGCAGTGAGCTATAGCAGTTGGCGAATACATGCATTCAAAGAACAGTAGGGGCAAGCACACAGATTCAAGAAATGTTCAGGCAGCCGGGCGTGGTGGCGCACGCCTTTAATCCCAGCACTCGGGAGGCAGAGGCAGGCAGATTTCTGAGTTCGAGGCCAGCCTGGTCTACAAAGTGAGCTCCAGGACAGCCAGGGCTATACAGAGAAACCCTGTCTTGAAAAACCAAAAAAAAAAAAAAAAAAGAAATGTTCAGGCTATTATATTTAGCTATGTAAAGGCTTTCTACTAATAATGAAATCTCTTTCCCAGTTTCGGGGTCTTTGAGACCTGTTACATTTTCTCAGGATCTTTCAGATCAAGATATAGAACTCTCAGCTTTTTTTCCAGCATCATGTCTGCTTGCATGCCACCATGCTTCTTGCCGTGACAATAATGAACTAAGCCTCTCAAACTGTAAGCCAGCCCACTAAAATGTTTTCCTTTATAAGAGATGCCGTGGTCATCACAGCAATACAACTCTGACTAAGATAAAAACCTCTTCCAGGCCGGGCGTGGTGGTGCACGCCTTTAATCCCAGCACTCGGGAGGCAGAGGCAGGCGGATTTCTGAGTTAGAGACCAGCCTGGTCTACAAAGTTAGTTCCAGGACAGCCAGGGCTATGCAGAGAAACCTTGTCTCTCTAAAAACAAACAAACAAAAGAGTCCTCTTTTGCCGCTGAGTTTATCTGAGAGTCCTTTTTGCAGTTTGGCTCTGCCCTTCTGAGACAGACACTCAGATTTTATTGCCTATTCTGGCAGGGAGCCTGGAGAATCTAGCCAGTTTCAGGGACTTCCTGAAGTGATTTTGAGTTCTTTACTTTCTTGCTTAAGGAGCTTCCTGCACGATGGAATGTTTTAATCTTGAAGGAAACTGTTACACCACAGGGAATGTTAGGGCACATGTATGGAAAACAGAACAAATTGTTGGAGTGGTTCTCTTTCTACCTTGTAGATTATAAGGATCAATTCAGGTGTCCGACTTGGTAGCATGCTCCTGCATTTATCTGCTGAGCCATCTTCCTGGCCTATTGGTGGTGTTGTTTTGTTTGGTTTCAAACCATTAACATTTTTATTGTTATTGTGTATACATGAATGTGTGTGGGCATATGTGCCATAGAGTACATATAGAAGTCAGAAAACAATTTTGTGGAGTCAGTTTACTATTTTCATTTAAAAATTTTTTTTCTGGTTTTTCAAGACAGGGTTTCTCTGTGTAGCCCTGGCTGTCCTGGAATTCACTTTGTAGACCAGGCTGGCCTCGAACTCAGAAATCCCCTGTCTCAGCCTCCCGAGTGCTGGGATTAAAGGTGTGCACCACCACGCCCGGCACTATTTTCATTTTAATGCGAGTTCTGGAGCTCAAATTCAGGCTGACGGACTTGTGTAGCATGAGCCTTTATCAGTGGAGCTATACTGCCCACCGCCTCTGTTTTGGGAGCAGGTTTTGCTATGTAGCACTGGTTGATGGACCTTGCCTCCTTCATTCTCTTGCCTTTGCCTTATTCTTGCCTCCTGAAGGCTGAGACGATAAGCTTGTGCATCACCTGATGAGACATCCCCCACATCCTTTGTAAGACCCTGACCCTCTGTCAGTGGTACTTCAAGATGCCCCCCACCCCAGTGACACGCAGATCAATGCAAAAGCAAGAGGTTTATTTTCCAGCTCATCGGGGTTGACCTTCAATTAGTCCCTCAAGGCAAGTTACTAAGAAGGTGACCCTGAGTGACTATTTTTTGTTTGTTTGTTTGTTTTTCGAGACAGGGTTTCTCTGTATATCCCTGGCTGTCCTGGAACTCACTTTGTAGACCAGGCTGGCCTCGAACTCAGAAATCCGCCTGCCTCTGCCTCCCAAGTGCTGGGATTAAAGGCTTGCGCCACGACGCCCGGCCCGAGTGACTATTATAAGCAGTTTTTATACTTTTTACAGGCACAGGTTACATCAGCAAGGTTACAGTTCAAACTTATTGGCTAAGCATATTGACCTTTAAATCTATTGGCTAACAAGCATGACACATATTTGAACTCTACCTGGGACTTTCCAGAGGGTCAGGTAATATCAGTCAGTACATTCTGAGAATTTTTTACTGAAGAATGTTCCTGTGGGTAGAGAATAGCACTTGGCCTAACCTTGACTCCAGGCAGGAGGGGGAAGCTGTAAGGTGTGTGTGGGATTGGAAAACCTCTTAGGGTCCCTCTTCCTGGGACTGGGGAACCAAACATAAGTCTCAAGGAGGCTAGGTGAAGGGACTCTGGCCAGCTTGAGCATGGCAAATGTGATTCTCCCCCATTCTCTCTGTCTTGCTAAAAACCTTTAGATTATTTTCCTGAAGCTAGCTACCAAGGACTATCCCCTAATTTGGCCACTTCCTTCTCCTGAGGCTGACCACTAAGGTCCAGCTACTAAAGTACTGAAGTCCAGCAAACAAAAGCCCCTTTGTCTCACCTGATTAACATGCCTAATTAAAATTAAACACCTCATCCTAACACAGGCCTTCCCCCTTTTACCTTAATAAGCCACCATTTGCCTGTGGGCCAAGTCTGTCTCTCTACTATGCAGAGGCAGTCCTTTGTCCCACTCTGGGACAAATATCCTTGGCCACCCTTGTGCCTTTCCCTTTCTCCCTTCTCCTCTATCCCCTGTATTTGTGTCTCATTTCTTGTTGTCTGTCTCTCTGGGACAAATGTACTCTGAGCTGAGAACTTGGTCCTGGGGATGTCCTGATGCCTTTACTAGGTAGGTGCTATATCGCTGAGCTGCAGCCCCTGCTCACTTTCCCTTCTCTTCCTAAAATCCTTCTGTACCACAGATATTTAAGAAGACATTTTCTTTCTTCTTAATATCAGACCCCTGACCTAAGACTTGTTTTTCTCTCATTTTTGGTTTCTAATCTTGCATCAGTTCAACATTTCTTCTCACTGACCAGTATCTGCAAAACCTGATCTCTCTCTTTTTTTTTCTTCGAGACAGGGTTTCTCAGTGTAGCCCTGGCTGTCCTGGAACTCACTCTGTAGACCAGGCTGGCCTCGAACTCAGAAATCCGCCTGCCTCTGCCTCTCGAGTGCTGGGATTAAAGGCGTGTGCCACCACTGCCCCGCAAACCTGAACTCTTTATTCTGTTTTGGAAGAGATTAAAAACTCAGTCAAGGATCATTATGAGTTTTGTTCCAAAGCTACTTGAGAGATGACTCTGGAAGAAAAATAGTGGCAAAAAGCAAAACAAAATTTGTCATTTATGATATTATAGAATAGCTGAGATTTAGTTAAATCACAAAGACCTTTACTATTGAATCAGATGTGTGAAATGCTCTTCAAAATATGAACAATAATGCTAGGAAAAGCTATCCCCCCTCCATGTTGTACAGTGCAATCCTCTGAGCGAAAAACTAGCCACCATCTTTAGCAGATGAGCTGTACCTAATTGCAAGAGTCTTTCACCCTCCACTGTGCTTGCTGACTGTAGCTCTCCCTCTGTAAAAGGAGGGGATAGGGCTCTCATCAGAACTCAGTAGCTCCTCCCAGCCACAGTATGCAATTCAGCCCTGATTGTCAGTGGTTGCATGGGGGAAGAGGGTGTCTATGGAAGTGCTAGAGTATACAGGCAAAGAAGGGTAACTGAAGTGGGGGCTCCAAACTCACTCTGTAGACCAGGCTCAGAGCATGAATGAGAGGTCACTCACAGTAGCTGCACTTTAAAGACCTGCCCTGACATGGATGCTGGCTTTCCCAAACACTGTCCTGGAACACACTCTGTAGACCCGGCTGGCCCAGCCTGTAGCTTCCGAACAAAACTCATAATGATTCTTCACTGAGTTGGTTTTTTTTTTTTTTTTTTTTAAGATTTATTTTATTTATTATATGTAAGTACCCTGTAGCTGTCTTCAGACACTCCAGAAGAGGGCGCCAGATCTCATTACAGGTGGTTGTAAGCCAACATGTGGATGCTGGGATTTGAACTTATCACCTTTGGAAGAGCAGTCGGGTGCTCTTACCCGTTGAGCCATCTCACCAACCCCCCTCACTGAGTTTTTAATCTCTTCCAAAAGAGAATAAAGAGTTCAGGTTTGCTGGGCGTGGTGGCACATGCCTTTAATCCCAGCACCTGGGAGGCAGAGGCAGGCGGATTTCTGAGTTCGAGGACAGCCTGGTCTACAGAGTGAGTTCCAGGACAGTGTTTGGGAAAGCCAGCATCCATGTCAGGGCAGGTCTTTAAAATGCAGCTACTGTGAGTGACCTCTTATTCATGCTCTGTATCTAATTTCCAGGATGAACTCTGGTGGAATCATCCTCTGGTTTGATGTTGGGAACCTTATGAAGAGGTAGACCAAAACATTTTTCCATTGCACATTTAAGTAACTGTATGTATATATGTATGCTAGCATTTTGTCTAGCTCTGGCCTACAGTTACCTGGCAATAGCCAGGTATGCCTGACTCACTATAAAAGGGGCTGGTCTCCTCCTTTATCTCTCTCTCTCTCTCTCTCTCTCACTCGCTTGCTCCTACTCTGTACCCTTGCTCCTGCTCCCCTTCTCTCCCCAATCCTTTCCCCTTCTCTCTCCACGTGCTCATAGCTGGACTCCTCTCCTCTCCTCTCCTCTCCTCTCCTCTCCTCTCCTCTCCTCTCCTCTCCTCCCCTTCCCTTCCCTTCCCCCCCATCCCTGCCAGCCTTTCTCTGTCTCTACTCCCTCAACTCAACTCCCCTGGCTGGTCCCTTGGTTGGAGGCAGGGGGGGGGCAGGGATGCCTCAGCATGGGCCCACAGAGGCACCTCCTCCACCCACACCTTACTGCACATCCATCAACCATATTCCTTCTCTCCTTATCTTTTAATAAAACACAACTCTCTGTATGTGTTCACATATATGAACATCTACAAGAAACAGATTATTAGTTGCACTTTAAATTAATTTTGAAGGAGCAGTGACAAGTTCTCCCTCTGTAGCCCAGGCTAGCCTAGAACTCATAATCTTTCTGTTTCCTCCTACTGAATTCTAGGATTATAGTCCCATACTATCTACATTGTTAATCTCAAATATTTGAGGAGAAAGACAACCAACAGAAAGCATCATGGCCAAATTAATTAAAGCAAGCTTTTAAAATTCATGTACACATAACGAGCCAGGCGGTGGTGGTGGTGGCGCACGCCTTTAATCCCAGCACATGGGAGGCATAGGCAGGCGGATTTCTGAGTTCAAGGCCAGCCTTGTCTACAAAGTGAGTTCCAGGACAGCCAGGGCTATACAGAGAAACCCTATCTTGGAAAAACAAAACAAAACAAAACAAAACAAAACAATTCATGTACATGCAATGGCTGCCTTCCCCTAAGGCAGAGTTTAAGAAGTCAGCATTGAATATGAGGAAGACAAGGTTTTTGTAGTTGGGGGGGGGTAGGGAGTTTCTGAATTGTGTGTGTGTGTGTGTGGGGGGGGTTGGCAGGCAAAATAAACCGGGTACCAGGAAGAGCATGTAAGCATAACAAGTTAAATGTTGGACATAAGAGCCTCCTGAAACAAAGACTTGAGTGCAAGGTAGACAATAGTCATAAGAACCTGTGATCAACGGTAGGCTTGCAAGATGCTTATGAACAACTTTGTGAAATAAGGATATGGTTGCCTTTCCCTGGAACAGGCAGTACTGAACCATTTGTAGTTAAGGTTACAGGTGGGGCATAGCCCAATCCTTGAGAAACAGTTTTAATCATAAAGAGGAGTGAGTCTAGCTTGTCTTTACTAAAAGATGGTTCTTTGGCTCTTTCAAGTCTAATGTGGAAGTAGGCTGGTTCACCAATATAATTCCTGGCTTCAAACGACTTCTTTACCAACAATAAGTGCATATGATTTCAAATGGTGTGACGGATTTTTATGCTCATATGTAAAGCTAACAGAGCAGAATACTGGCCTTACTTAGGTCTACTTTGTAAGAATGTGTATGTGTGTGTCCAACATTAGTGAAGATAAACGGAGTCACCCAACTAAGAAATCATCACTAGTTGTCCACTCATCATAAAGTGAAGAGAAACTTTAGTTTGGCCATTTCCTATATGCCAATAAAGCATAAATCTGGAGCCTGGCTATGGAGGCTCAGAACTTGGGAGCGGAGATAGGAGAATGAAAGTCAAGGTCATTCTAAGCTACATAGAAATTGAAAAGGCAGCCTAGGTTACATCAAACTCTGTCTCAAAAAAATGAAAACCACTTTTGGCTCTTTCTTTGGATGTTTTGAAAGACCTTCGTGAGGAGACCCCCCCCCCCCCACTTGCTTCTCAGGAAGACGAGCACCCAAAGAAGCTGGAGAAACTGGCTTGATGCAAACAACACGAGGTACTTTAATGGCAGAGCTCCCAGTCAACACATTTTGACAGACAGAGGAACCGACCCTGAAGAATGGGGGTCAAGGGTTTATATGATAAATGGAGAGGGGTCATGTGAAGAACTGATGCAGTTACACATGATTGGCTAGTTTAAACATCAGTAAAGAAAGAACATGTGAGGCTTACAGCGCTTCCTTGGGCGGGGCATCTGGTTATCCTCTAACCATATTAGGAAGACAAAGAGATGCCAGCATCCAGATGGCCCCCTGCTCATTCCTGGCCTTGTTCAGCAGTGCTCAATACCCTATGCCTGACCTTGATTTTAATTTTTCTTTCAGTTTCTCAATGCCAGTCTGAATATCACCTTCACTAAACTTAGTGGAACCCCACAGTTTTGTTTAGGTTCTTAGCTCTCAGGTCCAAAGCACTGGTTAAAAAGGGTGAATCCTTGTGTGCTCTAGTGTAGCTTGAAGTAAAAGAGAATGGATATTGGATCCTGCCCCTTTTCTTTACATTGGCCCCTATTAAAGATCAAAGGATAAGAATCTTGGAAGAGATCCCATAGAAAGTGTTGGAACCTGTAGCAAATCATCAACATTTGGGGCCTGAGTGAGTTTATTTTAAAGGGGTTTTACAAATTTGTTACAATTTTCACTTAGCCGGGTGTGGTTAATCCCAAGCATTCGGGAGGCAGAGGCAGGGAGGCCAGCCTGGTCTACAGAGTGAGTTCCAGGACAGCCAGGGCTACACAGAGAAACCCTGTCTCAAAAAAAAAAAACCCAAAACCCAAAAACAAAAAAAACCAATTTTCATTTATGTATGTGCGGGTGCATATGCAACGGCTGGCATGTTTAAGTCAGAGGACAATCCACCATGGGGCTCACAGGGGTCGAACTCAGTTGTATTATTTGCCCGCAGGTATGTTCGCCTTTTGAGCCATCTAACTGGCCCCAAAGTGGGTGTGTGGCCTGAGAGGACCGCGTGGACAAGCCGCCACCAACAGGGGGCGCTGCCCTCTCCCCGTCAGGCGTCCACCCGCGGAGGCGCGCACGCGAGGCCTCCCAACGCGCCTGCGCTGAGTGTGGACGCCAGCTTGCCTCCCACCCGACGCCCAGCTGTCGCGGCCCGAGTGAAAACTGCGTGACACGCGGAGAGCGTGGCGGCCATTTTCGTCTCCTGGGCGCGTCAGCTGAGCGGCTTGGGAGGGCCTCCACCCCGAAGACAAGCGCCGCGCAAGCGCACCCACGGCGGCCTCAGGTAACTCCCATCTGACGGGAGAGGCGTTGCCACCGCCGGAAGTTTGGTGTTTGTGCCGCGGGGCGGCGAACGCCGCAGAAGCAGCTGAGCGTCTCCGGGTACCCGGATGTGAGGCGACCTGCGGGCTGCAGGAGAACCCCCCAGCCGTGCAGCAGGAAGGTACGTGAGCAGCCCCCGCGGTCCCGCGGCGTCGCCATCCTCTCCCAGCCCCCGCGGAGTTCGGACGGCTGTCCTTGCGTCCCGTCCTCAGGGTCGCGCTGCCGCACACCTCTTCCTCGTGTGTCCCTGGCTCCTCGCACCCCCGGGAACCGGCTGGGCGGCTCGCAGACGCCGGCGTGCGAGGTGGGCGGCTGCTCGTCACCTGCCGCCGCTGGCCGCCTGTCACGGCTGGTGAGGAGCTGGGTGCCTCGGACGGCTGGAGGTGGCGCGCAGCCATGGCGACTGCGGACCGCCTGCGCTCCGACCCGCAGGTAGCCCGGGCCTGGTCCCCGCCCCCGCCCCCCTCCTTCCGTCCGTCTTCCTTCCGCCGTCGTTTCCCCTGCCTCCTGCAGTAGCCGGGCTGCGGCCCCGGAGACTCCTGCTGACCCGGCCTGAGCTGGGCGGAGCGTGGGGGATCCCGGTTCCGGGTCTTCATCTTGGGAGGGCAGCGATGTCCGGGTTTCCCATTTCAGGAAATAATGCAGGCTCGAGATGGGAGCCGGGGGACAGGTAGAAATAGGTCCTTTGAGAGCTTCAGGGAAGTTTACTGTCGGTGGGGAGATGCGAGCGGAAGTGAATTGGGTCCTAGATTATAATTATAGCGAGGGTTTTATTTTGCAGAGGCAGAGTAGCCTGTCTGTCTGTTACCAAAAGTCCGAAAATCGGATCTCCACACCCCGCCTCTAAGTGGAGCCTTGTGAATATTAGACGGGCTTAGAATTTTGTCGTGGGTCGTGGTAGGCCGGGGAGTAGGACGATGGAAGAAGTCAGCTGAAATGAGTTTCTTGTAGCAGGAAGCAATGGCAGCATATAGTACCTAAGTGGTATTACAAATTACAAAATAGCTTTTTCTCCTCTTTTCCCTTTTCAGAGACTCACCTTGTAATTCAGGCTGGCCTGGAACTCAGATCCACCTGCCTCTGCTTCCCCAGAGCTGGGATTAAAGGCTAGTGCCGCTAATGCTCAGCGCAAAACTATTTTATTTAGTAAAATAATAAGATGTAGCCTCTATCCCTTCTCTCCCAATCTAAATTTTTGAAAAGTAGGAATGAGGGGCCGAGACCAACAAGCTGAGTTTAATCTCTGATGATGTGGGAGTAGAGAACTGACTTGAAGGCTGGGCTGTCCACAGTATACATACACATAAATAAGCAAATACAGGAATGGACTGCGTGGTAGGGTTCTGTGTATATTGCTCAACATAAACAAAGCACTAGGTTCAGTCTCTAGGACCAGAAATAAGAAACTTGGTGAAATACTTCACCAAGACTTCAGTGAACTAAGCTGTCTTCAGATTCTCTGGTTGTGTTTTACGTAGGGTACTGACACATGACTTTTTTTGTTTGTTTTGTTTTGTTTTGTTTTTTGAGACAGGGTTTCTCTGTATAGCCCTGGCTGTCCTGGAACTCACTTTGTAGACCAGGCTGGCCTCGAACTCAGAAATCCGCCTGCCTCTGCCTCCCGAGTGCTGGGATTAAAGGCGTGTGCTGCTACGCCTGGCTGACTTTTTTTTTTTTTAATTTGAAAAGACTAAAATTTTCACAGAGACTTTAATTAAAAAAAACACACACACACACACACAAAAACAAAACCAAAAAGTGCTTAATTTGGAAGCTCCTAATTCAGAGCTTTAGCATCTGAGGAAACAAATTGTAGTAGACACACTGCCCCTCCTTTTTAAAGGCACGATATTCCTCTTAGGCCAGGGCATTAGAATCATAGTTCTTTGAACAAAATGTGCCCTGGCTTATTAGCATTTACATAATCCCTTTCTGAGGAAAGCACCATATTGTTTTTCCTCATTCAGCTTTTGTTTTCTTTTTTCTTTTCTTTTTTTTTTGAGACTGTTTCTTTGTGTAAACTAGGCTGGCCTTGAGCTATGAGATCCTCCTGCCTCTGCCAAAAGGAACCAAAGGTGTGTGGCAGCACACCCTCCAGCAATATGATTTTGGAGTGAAAGAAATTTTGCAAGTTGCTGATTAGTATGTTATTTTATTATTACATTTCAAACATTTAATATATTTCTATCATATTTACTCGTTACTCTTTCTTTCTTATTCCCTGCCACTCTTTCTCATTCTCAACCAGTCCCCTTTTATTGTCATGATGTGTGTGTGTGGGGGGGGGCGTGGAGGGGGAGATACCAGTGAGTTTAGTTAGACTTTTTTTGTTTGTTTTTTTGAGACAGGGTTTCTCTGTGTAGCCCTGGCTGTCCTGGAACTCACTCTGTAGACCAGGCTGGCCTCGAACTCAGAAATCCGCCTGCCTCTGCCTCCCAAGTGCTGGGATTAAAGGCGTGCGCCACCACACCCAGCTACACATTTTTTTTAAAGTTAAGATTAATTTATTTTATGTATATGAGTACACTGTAGCTGTACAGAATGTTGTGAGCCTTCATGTGGTTGTTGGGTATTGAATTTAGCACCTCTCCTTGCTCAGGTCGGATCTGATTGCTCTAGTTGGCCCTGCTTACTTAGTAGTCCCTGCTCGCTCCAGCCCAAAGATTTATTATTATAAATAAGTTCACTGTAGTTATCTTCAGATGAACCAGAAGAGGGTGTCAGATCTCATTATGGGTGGTTGTGAGACACTATGTGGTTGCTGGGATTTGAACACAGGACCTTTGGAAGAGTAGTCAGTGCTCTTACTTGCTGAGCCATCTCACCAGCCCTAGTTAGAGATTTTTATGGGATCACATCTTAGAGTGCTTGCACTCAAAAGAAAATGTCTCTCCCTCTACCAGCCATTAACTAACAGCCTCTAGATCTTCAGGGAAGGATGAAGCCTCTTGAATATTCCCCTATTGTTAAGTTTATTTTATTCTATTTTATTAATATTTGTCCCATGCAAGGGTTTTGTGCCTCCATTTAAATTGATAAATTATGCTTCACAGAAAGGACAACTAAAGCTGAGTACAATTAACTCCCTTTGCAGGATGATCTTTTTTTTTTTTTTTATGACTTGGTAATTCATCAAAACACAAGAGTTGATTATATTTGTCCTAGAAATGAAAATGAATAGGGTTGCATAATTCAGAATAATGTTTTCTTATAATAGTTAAATATTTTTCCTTTTTTTTTTTTTTTTTTGGTTTTTCGAAACAGGGTTTCTCTGTATAGTCCTGGCTGTCCTGGAACTCACTTTGTAGACCAGGCTGGCCTCGAACTCAGATATCCGCCTGCCTCTGCCTCCGAGTACTGGGATGAAAGGTGTGTGCCACCACGCCTGGCTAAGTATTTTTTCTATCCTGGAACTCACTCTGTAGACCAGGCTGGCTTCAAACTCAGAGATCCACCTGCTGTTGCCTTCCAAGTGCTGGGATTAAAGGCAGTGTCATCACCTTCCCTTCTAGTTACTAAATTCTTTTTTTTTTTTTTTTTTAAATTTTATTTATTTATTTATTTATTATGTGTAAGTAAACTGTAGTTGTCTTCAGAAACTCCAGAAGAGGGCATCAGATTTTGTTATGGATGGTTGTGAGCCACCATATGGTTGCTGAGATTTGAACTCAGGACCTTTGGAAGAGCAGTTGGCACTCTTAACCACTGAGCCATCTCGCCAGCCCTAATTACTAAATTCTTAAGCCTAGTGAGTGTGGGTGGAGAAAGGACATAGTATCATGAGTTGATTGACAGTTGTTTAAGTTGACATTATGTATGTATGATACCAGAAAGTTTTGTCAATGCAGCTCAATGGTAGTGTTTGCCTAGTATGTGTGAGGCTCACATTTTTTGGTATTAGAGGTATGCATGTGAGTGTGTGTGTGTGTATGGTGCGTGCAAATGCATGAATGATGAGTATGTAGGTGTGGAGTGAATTTTCATGAGATTTCCACTTTTATGTGGGTTTCAAATAGCTAGGCTGTTTTGGCAAATATTTTTACCTGCTGTGAACCATCTTGCCAGCCCTTGCTGGCATTATAGCATGAGAGAATTTTAAATTACCTTATATTATAATCTTATAATTTAAGATTCAAATAAAGAGAGCCAGTTGTGGTAGCGCATGCCTTTAATCCCAGCACTCAGGAGGCAGAGGCAGGTGGATTTCTGAGTTCGAGGCCAGCCTGGTCTACAAAGTGAGTTCTAGGACAGCCAGGGCTACACAGAGAAACCCTGTCTCCAAAAAAAAAAAAGTAAAAAAAGATGTAAATAAAGAAGAGATGACTGTAGAGCTAGAGCTTGTAAGAGAGAAAGGCAGAAACAACAGAACATTAAGCTTTATCAGAAAACAACAGGCTGTATAAACCTGAATGTAGTTCAGGACTCACAGGATTGTGGAGTACTGTTGTACAGCTCTGGGATTTGGCTTACCTTGTTTCAGTTCCTTAAATAGTAGGTGTTTTGTAATTGCTAATTTTTTTTGTCTCAACTAGGTGAATTTGCCTTTTTGGACATTTGGCAGTATCTGGACATTTTGACAATACTGGGGAAAGGGATGCTGTTGGCATCTACTGGGTATAGGCCATGGATACTGCTTCTAGATACCCTCTATTCACACAGACAGCTCTTTGCAACAGGGCCTTTATCTAGTCTAAAAATGTTAATAGTGGCCAAATCGATAAATCTGGTTTATTATTGACAATTGGGGGGCTGCTCTGGGATCAGAAACCCACTTTCATTCTTTCTTTCTTTCTTTCTTTCTTTCTTTCTTTCTTTCTTTCGTGTGTATGAGAGGGTGGTTTCGGGGAGAGATACTGTGTGATGGAAGATAAAGGACAATTTATGAGAGTCGATGCTCATTTTACACCATTTGGGTTCTGAGATTGGATTAAGGTGATCAGGTTTGGCAGTAGCCCTTTTGGCTGCTTGAGTCACGTCACTGGCCTCTGGAATCATTCAGAATAGTGGGTGTGGAGAGACGCCTGGAATTATAGATGGTTGTGAGCTTCCCTGTTGGTTTTGAGAATCTAGACTGGATCTCTGGAAGAGTAGCCAATGTTCCTAACTGCGGAGCTATAATTTTTTTTTCCATTAAAAATTTTTTTGTGTGCATACATGAGTGAGTGAGTGTGTGTGTGTGTGTGTGTGTGTGTGTGTAGAGGGTATTACTGGAGATTGAACTTAGAACCTTACATACACACTAGGCAGGTACAACTTTAGACAGGGTTTCTCTGTATAGCCTTGGCTGTCCTGGAACTCACTCTGTAGACCAGGCTGGCCTCGAACTCAGAAATCCACCTGCCTCTGCCTCCCAAGTGCTGGGATTAAAGGCGTGAGCCACCATGCCCGGCTACAACTTTGCTTTTTGCTTTTAAAAAATATTTATTTTTATGTGTATGGGTGTTTACTTGTATGTATGTATATTGTGTGTGTATGTATGTATGTATACTGTGTATGTGTCTTGTGTCCATGGAGGCCAGAAGAGGGCATAAGAATCCTTGACACTAGCGTCACAGGTGGTTTTAAACTGTCTAGTGGGCACTGGGGACTGAATCCAGGTCTTCTGAAGAGTAGCAAGTACTCCTTACTGTTGAACAATGTTCCATGTCTCTAAGTCGTGTGTTCCCGGCTCCTACTTGCTTTTGGCTTTTTTTTTTTTTTTTGGTTTTTCGAGACAGGGTTTCTCTGTGTAGCCCTGGTTGTCCTGGAACTCACTCTGTAGACCAGGCTGGCTTTGAACTCAGAAATCCACCTGCCTCTGCCTTCCGAGTGCTGGGATTAAAGGCGTGCGCCACCACGCCCGGCTGCTTTTGGCTTTTTTGAGTCTGGGTTTCTCTGTGTAGCCCTGGTTGTCCTGGAGCTCCTATATCATATCTATATATCTATATCTTTATATCTCTATCTATCTATCTATCTATCTATCTATCTATCTATTCATTCCTGTATTATCCCTTTTTTCTCTCCATTCCTTTGTCCTGGAACTTCGATATTATATATATATATATAATATTCATATATATATATATATATATTCCTATATTGTCCCTTTTTTCTCTCCATCCCTTCTCTCCTTTCTCCCTAAAATTAGATAGGAAAGAAAGGAAAGAAAAAGGAAGACAAAAAGAGTTCCTTGAATCCAACTTCCCTTACTTTGTTTCCTCCCTGTCCAGAAGCATTTAACCTTCCTTTAAATAACAACAAATATCCATCACCCACTGAATGACCAAAACCCACCCACCCACCCCATTTCTTAGGTCCTCTAAAGTTGCTTCCTGCTGTCTGGGAACATAATCCCCTTTGGGGGCCCTCAGAAAATCGGGATATTGGCCAGTCTTAAGAAAGCCAGCTGCAGCACTTGCTGTCCAAGCTCTGTTTGGTATGAAAGCAAGGGCTTGACTGAGGTCCTGATTGGAACAGTCTGATAGACCAGAACAAAGGGGCTTCTTCGCCATTTTGTTGTCCTAGAAGCAAGTTTTGATGAAGCAGCTATTGAGGCAGTCTGAGGTCGGATGAAGCAGGATGCTGATATGTCTCAGCTTCTCAGCATCAGTCTTAGCATCTTCAAACTTTCAACATATAAATTTTCAAAGGTAATATACATTTCTGCCATAACACATGTATGGCATGTATGGAATGTGTGGTGTGTACAGTGCAGCTAAAGATGATTCTCTGCTCTTTGAGCAGGTAAGGCTTTAAGTTAGTTTGGACTGTAACCAAACTGTAATATACATTTTCATTCATGTCACATGAAAGGATGACATAATAAGTCCTGAGGACTTTATAGCCAACAAGATTTATTGGCTGTTCTTATCTGAAGTCTCTCAGTTTCAGAGCTGTTCCCATGTAAAGGGATCAGTATATATGTTACCCACGGCATTCTTTTTGGTTTCTTCCTTTATGTGTGCAGCCTAGATCTTCTGGTGGCCTCCCGGTCAAATCTAATCTTTACTAATTTGGATAGAATCCATAGCTTTTCTTCTTTTTTTTTTTTTTTTTTTTAATTTTTTTAATTTATTTTATTTATTATATGTAAATACACTGTAGCTGTCTTCAGACGGTCCAGAAGAGGGCGCCAGATCTTGTTACGGATGGTTGTGAGCCACCATGTGGATGCTGGGATTTGAACTTATCACCTTTGGAAGAGCAGTCGGGTGCTCTTACCCGCTGAGCCATTTCACCAGCCCCCATAGCTTTTCTTCTGTTGAGACAAAGACAAACCTCTTCCCCAAATGCAGCACATTTCGTGCCTTTCATTCTGAAGTCAGGACATCCTTAAAGTAGATGGGCTGTTCTAATTTAGCAGTTTTCCATAACCCAGTGTCTTTCAGCTGCTGTTGTTTTTTTTGTTCATTAGCATTTAAAAAATTTAAAGTCAATAAGGCACTATCTCTGGGGGAGTCTTTGTTATCTCTTTTTGTTTGTTAAGCATCTCCTTTAATGTATGATTAGCTCTCTCTACAACTGCCTGTCTTATAGGATTGTGAGATATGCCAGTAACATGTTTTATGCCATAATGTCTAAAATATTGTTGTATACTAATGGATACGTGTGTCAGAGCATCATTAGCTTCAACCTGTAAGGGCATTTCCAAGATAGCCATCACATCTAATAAATGTGCAATTTTAGAATCAGACTTTTCAGAATGCAAGACAGAAGCTCCTTGGAATTTTGAACATGTATCAACTGTATATTAATGTATGTACATATTTAAAAAATTTAAAACTACAAAGTGAAACACATCAGCTGTTACATAACATTCTGAGGTGACTTCATTAAGCAGAATCTGTATTTTTAGCTCAGTATATTGTCTCTCTATAGGTTGCCATTTTAATTTTTCAAGCCTTTCTAGATTTTTCTCATCTCCATTTAATTCCCTTAACAAGGCTGGGAAAATCATTTTTTTAAAATTTTTTTTTTACTTTTTATTTTATTTTTAAAAAAAGATTTATTTATTTATTATATATAAGTACACTGTAGCATTTTATGTAATCTAGAATGCGCTGTCATTATTTTTCTCTCCATTTTTAACATAGAAAATGCTTTTCTTTTCTTAATGTCTAATTCCTTCAGAGACTTACTTTCTCCCAATAACTTTTTTCTTTTTTCCTTTTTTTTTAGAGATTTATTTATTTTATGTACACACTGTAGCTGTACAGATAGATGGTTGTGAGCCTTCATGAGGTTGACGGGGTTGAATTTTTAGAACCTCGCTCTAGTCAGCCCTGCTCGCTCAGTCTTTGCTCTGGCCCAAAGATTCATTTATTTTTATACATTAGTACACTGTAGCTGACTTCTGACATACCAGAAGAGAGCATCAGAACTCATTATGGAAGGTTGTGAGCTACCATGTGGTCGCTGGGATTTGAACTCTGGACCTTCGGAAGAGCAGTTAGTACTTTTACCCACTGAGCCATCTCACCAGCCCTCCCTATGACTTTCTGTATTCAGTTTCTCAGTTTCTTTAGCACTTAGCATAATTTCGAAGCTACTTAGCTTGGTCAGAGGCTTGTGTCTGTGTTTGCATTTGTTTTGAGGGTTGTCTATGGTGCTCCTGCTGTTCAGTTAGCACCTGGTGTTGGCGGCTGGCTCCACCCTCCTATGGCTTGGTCCAGTGGGCTGCCCCGCTGGTACTGCCTTGTACTGGTCGTGGTCAGGCTTCTCTGAACCCCCCACTAACCCCCTCCCCCACACACAGTTCAACTTCAGGCCTTCACCCATGAGCACTTGCTGGTAGTCTTAGGCCTTCATGCCTTACCACACTGGCTAGACAGTGGTCACCATACTGGGGATGCAGTGGGCTAGGACTGGGCTGCTGTTTTCCCATGGGCTGCCACATGAACAGCACCTTCTACTGAGCAAAGCACTGGCTTCCTAGAGCAGTGTGCTCAGCTGGGATGGTGCCTTGAGGCTCTGTTCCTGTTGTACCCATTACTCACAGGCCTCCACTCTCTGCAGGACTTAAGCTGCTCTACTCACACAGAGCAACCTGCCCACCCCCATAGAGCAATGTGCTAAACCATCCTTCCCTGTGGCTTCTCAGGTGCTAAGCATGGATTCTAAGAGCCCAAACTTTGAGCACCATTTATTGCTGAGGGCTTTTCCACCCACACCCCAGTGCTGGCTCCTTTACTAATTCTCAACCTTCTATTCTAACCTGAGTTCAGCTATGTGACTGGTTTCTTCTCGTCTCAAGTCCGCCTCCCAGTCCCAGTTGAAAATCTCCTGACTCAGCCGGAAGTCCCGCGCTTCTACACAGTATATAGACTAGCAAAACCTTGGACTTTTTAAAAAAAGATTTATTTTATATATATGAGTACATTGTAGCTCATCTTCAGAATGTAGCTGTCTTCAAATGCACGAGAAGAGGGCGTCAGATCCCATTACAGATAGATGGTTGTGAATCACCATGTGGTTGCTTGGAATTGAATTCAGAATCTCTGAAGGAGCAGTAGGTGTTCTTAACTGAGGAGCCATATCTCCAGTCTGACCTTGGACTTTTGAATCTCCTGTGTCCACTTATCAATTGTAATGCATGCACCACCAAGATTCACTTAAAAAAAATTTTTTTTAAGATGGCATATGGTTTATACCTTTAATCCCAGCATTCCTGAGGTAGATATCTGTGAGTTCCTAGTTAGCCAGAATTACAAGGTTTGGTGATTTGAATGAATGGTTTCCAAAGCTGGGCATGGTGGAGACCGCCTTTAATCCCAGCACTTGGGAGGCTGAGGCAGGTGGATTTCTGAGTTCGAGGCCAGCCTGGTCTACAAAGTGAGTTTCAGGACAGCCAGAGAAACCCTTTCTCGGAAAACCAAAAAAAAAAAAAAAAAAAAAAAAAAAGGTTTCCAGAGGTTTAAAATGGATACTCACCAGGGAGTAGAACTCTTGGATAGGATTATAAGGATTATGAGGTATGTCCTTGTTAGAGGAGGTGTGTCACTGGAGGTGAACCTTGAGGTTTCAAGCCCATTCTAAGGCAGATTCTATCTTTGCTCTCAGCTGCTCTAGCACTTGCCTGTATGCAGCCATACTCCCTGTCATGAGAATAATGGACTAAGCCTCTGAAAATATAAGCAAGCCCCCAGTATAAATACTTTTATAAGAGTTGTCTTGTTCATGTGTCTCATTATAGCAATAGAACAATGATTGACACATGGTGAGATTCTGTCTAAAACAATATAATATACATTTTTTATAATAAAATAGTGAATGAATTGAAAATAAAACTTAAAGTCAGGCTGTCACTTTGTTTATTTTATTATATAATTGTCATCAATGATACAGGTAGTGTTACAGTGATATTTATTGGGGTAGTTAGTCTATATTGTAGGCTTTGATTTTTCTTTTTCTTTTTTTAAAAAGACTTATTTATTTACTATTATATGTAAGTACACTGTAGCTGTCTTCAGACACTCCAGAAAAGGACATCAGATCTCATTATGGAAGGTTGTGAGCCACCATGTGGTTGCTAGGATTTGAACTTGGGACCTTCTGAAGAGCAGTGAGCAGTCAGTGCTCCTAAGTGCTGAGCCATCTCTCCAGCCAAGCTTTGATTTTCAAATCCTACTTTAAATATTGGTTCTTAAATATTTTAACCTCCTTTCTAGCCCACCAGAGGTAGTAGAAAAGAAAGGTTATTAGGATAGTGGGGAAGTGAACCTGTTTGAAATTGTTCTTTGGAGCAGATCCAATCTTTGTTGTCATGAAATAAGTAATTCTGTTTACAGGAATCATCAGCGGCAGCTTGATCCACTTGCAAACACTTCACAATTATACTGGCAGTCCAGTTCAGCAGCGCCAGGATAGCAAACATGAATCAGCAGTGGTGGCGTGACCTAACAGAAATAGCCAGGCCTCTGCTGAATTGGCACAAGTCAGCAGGGACAAAAAGGACTAATAGGAACACCAGTAGAAGTTCTCTGCAGTGCTTCTCAATGAAGGGAAGATCAGTGAAAGACAAAGGTGTAAGACCAAGAAGTAAAGCATTGCAAAGCTAGCTAAGCATTTCTCCTCACTGTAGAAGTCTATTTACACTCCCTCCAAACACCATGTGTCCTCCCACAGGTCTTGTCTCACCACGTGAGTTTGTTTTAGTGGAACTCTATGTGCATCTGTATCACTTGACATCAACCACCCAGAGTCTGTGGAGCCTGAAATTTTTTTTTTTTTTTTTTTTTTTTTTTGGTTTTTCGAGACAGGGCTTCTCTATATAGCCTTGGCTGTCCTGGAACTCATTTTGTAGACCAGGCTGGCCTCGAACTCAGAAATTCATCTGCCTCTGTCTCCCGAGTGCCGGTATTAAAGGCATGCGCCACCACTCCTGGCTTGGAACCTGAAATTTTTTTTGGTACATTTCTCTCTATGGAGCCACAAAAAATGGAGCTCAGCAACACAGTGTAAAGTGAACCAATACAGGCGTGTCTTTAGTGGAGAATCTTTTATCATGTTTTCTTTCATGTGTTTGCTTTAGCAAAATATTTTTTCACCTGTGTCCTCTTCAGCAAAACTGTCTGCTTTAGCAAAATATCCTGTCACTTGTGTCTGCTTCAGCAAAACATCATTTGTCATAACTGACTTTCCAAAGAAACCAGAAGTTTCCACTTCACTATGTTGATATGGTATTGAAACAAATGTTGTGATTATGTTTCTATGTATACATATGTTACATATATTTGTAAATTCCTAGAAATAAAATTCTTTGTAATCTTCTATTCATAATTTTAATTTTGCCTCTATATAGAGGGTCTGTTATACATGTTATATGTGTGTGGGCATATACATGTGGATGCCAGGGGTATTCTCCCCCTTACTTTTACTTATTTAGAAACAAGATTTTACCAAGTACCCCTGGGTAGCCAGGAACTAGCCACATGTAGATCAGGTTGGCCTTGAATTCTCAGATCAGTGTGCTTCCAAGTGCTAGGATTAAAGACATATGCAGCCATGTCTGACCATACTTTTTGATGACATATTTGAAAATATATTTGTTTTAGACTCATAGTTAACTCTTTGGGTAAAATACTATACTTAGAGCATTATTTTCTTTCAGCATTTTGAAGGATTTTGCATTTTCTTGCTTGTAATGTTGACATCAAAACAGTTAATTATAATTCTGATTATTTTTGTTGTTTAATTTTTCAAGATGGGGTCTTACTATATAGCTCTGGCTTTCCTGGAATTCACTTTGTAGACCAGGCAGCCTTGAACTCAGAGATCCCTCTGCCTCTGTCTCCTGAGTGCTGAGATTAAAGGGTGCACTACCATGCCTGGCTTCCATGGGTGGTTCTTAAGTGGGTTTATGTAATTATTTTTTAAGATCCTATTTATTCATTTTTAATTCATGTACATGTGCCCATGTGAGCATGTGTACACGTGTGCACATATTCTTGCAGGTGCACATAGAGGCCAGAGAATATTGGATCCTCTTAAACTAGACTTAAAGATGGTGGTTAGCTACCTGATGTGGATTCTGGAAACCAAACCTGAGTCCTTTGCAAGAACAATAAACTTAGTCATTGGGCCATCTTAACCATTGCCTTTAGTTCTTTTCATTTTAATATCCTATTTCTGTTTGTTAACTTATTATTCGAGTTTCCTTTAGCCAGAGGATAGCCTTGAACTTTAAAAAAAAAAGATTTATTTATTTTATGTATGTGAGTACACTGTAGCTGTACAGATGGTTGTGAGCCTTCATGTGCTTGTTGGGAATTGAATTTTTAGGACCTCTGCTTGCCAGATGCACCAGAAGGTGTTAGATCTCATTACGGGTGGTTGTGAGCCACCATGTGGTTGCTGGGATTTGAACTCAGAACCTTCAGAACAATCAGTGCTCTTACCCGCTGAACCTTCTCTCCAGCCCGGCCTTGAACTCTTGATCATCCTGCCTTTATTTCCCAAGTGCTGGGACAAGTACAGACTTGGTATTATGAGGTGACGGAGATCAAAGACCTGCAGAGTTTTGTACATTCTAGGCAATCACTTTACCAAATGATCTGCATTTCCAGCTTGTATTTCCAGCTTGTAATTTTTTTTAACTTCTATTTGCTATTTCAGTATTTTTCACTAGTTCATAGATTTTTACCATTTACCTACTCAATGTTTTAATTAAGCTAGTTTTAGTTATGTGACTCAATTTTTTCTACATACATGTGTGTAGGTTTTCTTCATGTAATTTTGCTTTGTTAGTTTAATCCTTTCTGTTGCATGTAGCTTTTCATTACCCCGCCTCAGCTTTGTGAACAGGCCACACTAGTGGCCCACTCCCAGCTTCCCTTGAAGACATAGATAAAAGACACAGACACAGAGTTGTTCAATATCTACTTACCTTCTTGGCACAATTGCTGGGCGCTACTATCTCCTGTCTGAAAAAAGAGTGCCCTTATTATTACTCTTAGCTCCCCACCTCCCACCTGCCCTAAACTTTAGTGCCTAGTCCTATCTAGCCCCTTGCTAAAAAGCCCCTGACCACCTACCTGTAGGGGTGGCCATGTGGCCACTCTGTTTTGAGATCTCACATGGCTCTTCAACCCTTCTCCATTAGAAGCATGGTGAAACTCTCTCTTCTTATGTCTTCCTCTTCCTCCAGGGACCCAGAGGGCCTGCCTGTACCTTCTACACATCAGTTGGTCCATGGCTTTCTTTACTGAGAGATCAAGAACCAACTGGGGAACAGGACCTTAGCATCAGCACTGCCCCTAAACCATTTAGTGTTGTGATTTTTTTTTTAAACTTTTTTTTTTCACAGCATATAATGGATGTATACTATTCTAATAGATGAATATACCAGAGTATACTTCAAGGTAGAAATAATGAAATTAAATGTCATATATATATATGTTTTATGATCAGGGTAAAATTAGGATTATAGGATGTAATTTGGATCAGAGGTTAGTGTATAAGTACATTGTTATCTTTTAAAACATTGTAATTATTATTTTTTTAGGTGCTGTATAATGTGTTAAGAAGAGGCTATAAGGAATGGTTTTATCAGATTTTCTTGAGTTATGGTGGCTGAAACATCAGTTCTATCTTGTGGGAAAAGAACTGTAAGTAAATCTTGGGATACATTTTTTTAAAGTATAATATGTTTTTAATAAGATAAATTGTTATTGGAGATTATATTTGGGAGAGGTGAGAAAGATGGCTCAGTGGTTTAGAATACTTGTTGCTCTTGCAGAGGACCTGGGTTCAATGTCTAGCTAGCACTTACACATTGACTCAACCATCCAATTCATGAGTACCTCCAGTTCCAAGATCCAACATTTCTTTCTGACCTCTGTGGGTACCAAGCATGCATGTGGTGCACATATATTCAGGCAAAATATTTATGTACTTAAAATAAGTCTAAGCTGATAGAAAAATATAGAGCCGGGCGTGGTGGCGCACACCTTTAATCCCAGCACTTGGGAGGCAAAGGCAGGTGGATTTCTGAGTTCAAGGCCAGCCTGGTCTACAAAATGAGTTCCAGGACAGCCAGGGCTATACAGAGAAACCCTGTCTCGAAAAACAACAAAAGAAAGAAAGAAAGAAAAATATATTTGGGAGACTTAATTGTTATTCTAAAGAATATACTCTAAAAGAAGGAATTAAAGTTTATTTAAATTGAGTTTATTAATTTTTTGCATAGTATTATTGATCTGTTTCTTGGATTATATAAAACTTAATGTCTATCTTTTAATTTTTCAGAAATGGCAGCACAAAAGGAAATCTATATTAATAGAGTACTTTACTAAGCGAAGGAGATTAAATAGAAGCCACAAACCAACAAACTTGGCAAGCAAGGAAAGATACCTGTTAGCCATAAGACATGTTACAAATTCATCAACGTCCAGTAGTTATAGACTTCAGAAGAAAAAACTTTTCAGAAATTTTGTCAAAGCAGACAGGTCAGTGATAAATAACTTCTCTAGTAATAGGGCTAGGCCGGAAACTAATCATAATTAAAACAAATTGGATCTGAATGAAGTTTATTTTAATTAAAAAAATAAAAACTTCTGAAAACATTAAATTAGAATTTTCTCCAGATTTCCATTTCCCTATCCAGCAGAAAGCAAGTATCTTTCAACATTCATGCCAGCTTTTCTCATGTCTTAGAAATTGCCAAGAGCAAACTTACTTGAAACAACCTGGTATTTTTGTTGGAAATGTACATCAGTATAAGTTAAAGTTGATTTTTAAGATCTACTCCTTAGTGGTAATACTAAGTACTTAGCATCTGTACTTACCTGGACACAGTCCTCAAAAACTCCTCAGAAAGAGAGACATTACTCAGGAATAATGTCCATTCAGGAGAAATCAAAAGAAAATTCCTCCATAGTTACTAAAGAAAGTGAAGAGAATTTAGAACAAGAAGTTGAAGGTTCTCAGAATAGTCCAGCAAAGAAATCAGGCTCCAAGGAAGCTGTAAAGACATCGGTTAGATTTTCCAACAAAAGTAAAACAAATCAGTCTGAATTTGGAATGCGAATGAGTACAAGGTCAGCATCATGTTCAGCTGATAAAAATGCTACTAACTCTAATAAAAATATAGTAACTGTGAAGGGACAATCACAAGAATCTTCAAAAACGAAGAAATTATGTCAGGAAAAATTATCACTTGGAATCTTCAAAGGGAATGAACAGCTTAACCGTAGATCACAAAGACTACAACAGTTAACAGAGTGTACAACCAGGTCTTTGCGCAGTAGAGAGATTCATGGTCAAATTCAAACAGTTAAACAGAATTTGCAATCAGCAAGAAGAGAACAGTGTAACAGTACTCAAAGTAAATGTAACTCAAAGGTTAAAGTAAATCAAAAGCATGTGAAAAGAAAAGTGCTTGAAATAAAGTCTGATTGTAAGGAGGACAGACATTCAGTTACAAATGAAGTAATAAATTCTCCCAAAGGAAAGAAGCGCAAAGTACAGCATCAGACAACTTCTACTTGTAGTTCTCAGTGCAACCAAGGGTCTGAAAAATGTCTCCAGAAGACTAGCAGAAAAGAAGAAATAAAACCTGTGCCTGTAACTGCTGATATTAGAAAATTAAAAGCAGCTACTTCAGTGGTCTCTAAAAAGAATGAAGTGAGGAAATCAGCTCATACACAAGTGAGTACTAGCACAAAATGCCCCCAAATCCCACTGCCATTAGTGCCTGAACACAGTGTGGACCATGAATTGGAGCAAGCTGGAAAGAGCAAAAGAGGTAGCATTCTCCAACTTTGTGAAGAAATTGCTGGTGAAATTGAATCAGATACTGTAGAGGTAAAAAAGGAATCATCATGTGTGGAAAGTGTAAAGGAGGAGAAGCCTGCAGAAGTAAAATTGCAAGGGACTGATGCTGAAAGACAAATACTCCATCATAAAGAAACAAACCAGGATGTGCAATGTAATCGTTTCTTTCCCAGTAGGAAAACAAAGCCTGTGAAATGCATACTAAATGGAATAAATAGCTCAACTAAGAAGAACTCCAACTGGACTAAAATTAAACTTTCAAAATTTAACTCTGGGCAGCAACATAAATTGGACTCTCAAGTGTCTCCTAAGTTGAACTTATTACAAACTGGTTTGTCAACATCAGTTTTAGAAATGCCTCATCCAGTGTCCCAAAGTACATTTTTAGAGATGAAAGCTCATGGTAATGTAACTTGCCAACGGGATAAAATGAAAGGAATTAAATCTGAAGAAGTTAAAATTAATAATATTGCAATTGAAATTAATAAAGCTACAAAAAGGGCTCCTGGAAATTGTAATTTGGATAATCCTATTAAACCCTCTCCTGACTCATCATTGGATAATCAGATGAAACATTCTTGTGAGTCCGCACCAGATCAGGTAATCATCTTTATCATGTGTAGTAGAGGGCCAAGTGCTTTCTACACACTTATTTACTAACTATTTGAAACACCTTTTCTCAATAATTGATAAAATTGTTAAGGCAGCCTTAGAGTGATGAAACTGAGCACCTGAGTGTTTCACCTTTCTGTGTCTCCTGTTTCCTTGTTTTCCTTGTTTTTACCATTTGTATTTTATGGAAACTATAACTGAAATGCTAACCTTTACATTTAACACACAGATTTAGGTTGGTTTTTTTTTCTCTTTAAAAAAAATGAATTATAGCAACAGAAAGCATATCTCTGAGCATGCACCCAGCACTCAGGCAGCAGAGGCAGGAGGCTACACAGAAAAACCCTGTCTTGAAAAACAAACCAACAATAAGTTAATCTAGAATTTAGAATTTGTGTGGGCTGGGGATGTAGCTTAGTAGTAGAGGGCATCCCCACCCCCACCCCACCAAAAAAAAAAATCCCAAAAATTTATTTTAAAAGAATGCATTTTTGTTGATTTGTATGGCAATTTTGAACAGTTGGCAAGGGAAATTACTAGAGGTATAAATCATTTTTTTACGAGGACTATTAGTGTTAACTTTCTTTTTTTAAGTGGTGCTGAGGATCAAACTGAGGTGAGTATTAATGTAAGCGTGACAATCCTTACTACCACTAAACTATGTCTACAAAATTAGGAATTAATGAAAAAATAATTGGGGGCTGGAGAGAAGCACTGGCTGTTCTTCCAGAGGTCCTGAGTTCAATTCCCAGCAACCACATGGTGGCTCATAACCATTTTTAGTGAGATCTGGTGCCCTCTTCTGGTCTTCAGGCACACATGCAGGAGACTGCTGTGTACATAAACAAACAAACAAACAAATAAATAAATATAAAAAATAATTGAAAACCAGAACTCTGTGTCTGAAAAATCTAATGCTTACCTTGAGAAATTATTTTCAATATTTATCAAAAAGGTAAAGCTTTTCCTTTCTAAAGCTGTGGAATGCCAATTAAAAAATTCTCATGTGTAGAACCTTGGGTGCTTTCTATAATACAGGTGAATTTATATAATATTTAATTTTATGAGAAAACTGAGAACAGAATGTGAAATAAGTCATGTTTGGTGATACATTTTAGGGCTAGTACATAAATATTCTAATTCTTAGCACAGAGTTTCTCATAAACCATACCCTAATATCCTGAACACTAGAAAAATCATACAAGCAAAGAGGTTGTTGTTAATAGATATAAGTCCCTTTAAAGATTTCAGAATGGAGCCAGGTGGTGGTGGGCACGCCTTTAATCCCAGCACTCGGGAGGCAGAGGCAGGCGGATTTCTGAGTTCGAGGCCAGCCTGGTCTACAAAGTGAGTTCCAGGACAGCCAGGGCTATAAAGAGAAACCCTGTCTCGAAAAACAAAACAAACAAAAAAAGATTTCAGAATGGTTAAAATTCATTTTAGAGACACAGGAGCTATGAGCAGTATGGAATGAGACTGGATTTATGCAAAAGCAGTGAAAATCAGTGTCCATTGTTCAAAAATTAAAAACCAAAGTGAACTTAAAGAGACTGGATAACAGTTGGTGCTTTTACATAGAATTTTCTGTATGAGTGAGAATGAAAGCATGAGTTGAAGCTGATCCTTCAAACTGTGTAATAGATCATGGCAGCAATTAGAAGTAAGCAGTGAGTAATATTATGAGCAAGTTGTTTGGCTAGGAATGTAGTTTAATGGTGCCCTGCTTGCCTAGCGTATAATATTCTGGGTCTAGTTCCAGATCCAGTGATGGAAAATGGGGCTTTTTATTTAGGGTTGAGTCTCTAAGTGTAATGGTTGAGTGTATCTTCTAACTCCTGCTGCATAGATGCTTTTCAGAGCTTAAGAGGTGGTTAATGAGGCGGGTAGAGAGGTGGCTCAGTGATTAAGAGCACTGACTGTTCTCCTGAAGGTCCTGAGTTCAAATCCCAGCAACCACATGGTGGCTCACAACCATCAATAATGAGATTTAACACTCTCTTCTGCTGTGTCTGAAGACAGCTACAGTGTACTTACATATAATAATAAATATATATATATATATATATATATATATATATATATATATATATATATATATATATATATATATATATATATTTTAAAGGAGGTGGTTTATGAGAAAGACAAGAAACCAAATGTATTCCTTTGGACTAAGCTGTGCTACAAGTAATGTTTATACAATATTGAGTGTGTGAAGCTCTTCATTGTAAGAACAGTTCTAGACACTTGTTGATGTGTTAACATTTTTGTATGTTTTGAACTTCTTGAATATTTATTCAGAATTTAATAGCAATGAATTAATAGAAGTTAACATCTACTACTCAGATTTGAGAAAATTAGAATTTAAAAAAAAAGCGCTACTTCAGATTTTAAAAAGTAAAACAAACTGTATGTAGGGCCAGAGCCCTGCACTCCCAGCATCTTGGAAAGCAAGGCAGAAGGATGGAGTTGTTCCAGGCCTCTCTAGTTAAATGTGCTTCTTCACTTCTTCTCATTTTATTTTTATGATTTTTATGTATGCATGTATGAAGAATACTTAGCTTTGTATTTTTAATTTTATATAAATAGTATTTTTTTTAGTATTTATGTAAAAGTTCTTGAATTTTGTGCAGTCAGCATTTGATTCATGAGTATTAATAGCTGCAAAAGAAGTTCTTGTCAACTCAGTTTTTCCTTTAATTTTAGATTGTATTATTTTTTAAGATTTATTTATTTATTATATGTAAGTACACTGTAGCTGTCTTCAGACACTCCAGAAGAGGGCATCAGATTTTGTTACGGATGGTTGTAAGCCACCATGTGGTTGCTGGGATTTGAACTTTGGACCTTCGGAAGAGCAGTCAGTGCTCTTAACCACTGAACCATCTCGCCAGCCCCCAGATTGTATTTTTTTTTTTAAAGATTTATTTTATTTATTATATGTAAGTACACTGTAGCTGTCTTCAGACACTCCAGAAGAGGGTGCCAGATCTCATTACGGATGGTTGTGAGCCACCATGTGGATGCTGGGATTTGAACTTAATCACTTTTGGAAGAGCAGTCGGGTGCTCTTACCCGCTGAGCCATCTCACCAGCCCCCAGATTGTATTTTTTAACATGAGCAGTGTACTCATTATCATAATGTGATTAAGAAAGTGATAGTCACCATTTCTTTTAGAGCATGCTTCAGTACCTGCTACATCCAGGGTACTATATGGAAGAGGATATATTTTCTGCTTTACAGAATTTATATTGTAGCATTCACTTAAGAGATTTTTTTCATACCTGTCTAAACATTAAGGAGGAGGGTAGAATGGCTTAACTTCCCCTATAGTTTTTTGGTATTATTTTGGGTTTTTTGTTTATGTTTTTTGAAACAGGCTTTGTGTAGTCTTGGCTATTCTGAATTCACTCTGTAGACCAGCCTGATCTTGCCAACTCAGAGATCCGCCTGCCTCTGCCTTCCAAGTGCTGGGATTAAAGGTGTGCGCCACCACTGCCCAGCCCTCTAATAGTTTTTATTTAATGAATATTTCCTCCGTAGTATGCTAAGGAAAGAATCCTAAATCCCAGTCACAGTCTATATTACAAATTGTTATTCAGATAAGAAAAGTAAGGCTTGATTTTCGTGACTTAACTGATTTAGTGACAACCTAAAGTAAGGATGGCTGGCTTCAGAGTTCATCCAGATTTAGTGTTGGGATACAACTCAGTGTATGTTAGCATGTACAAGGACATAGGTTCAGTCCTTAGTACTGAATAAAAATTCAGACAGATTTATATTTATAGAATAAGGAAATGTAAACAAACTTTTAATTATTCAGATCTGAAATTTTCTTCTTTAAAACAAAACAAAAAACTTTGTAGATCAGGTTGGCCTTGAACTCATGGAGATCTATTTGCCTCTGTCTTGAGTGCTGGGATTTAAGGTATGTTCACCTAGTTCTTCCATTTTTTAATTATTTTATTTTATATTATATGCATTGTTGTTTTGCCTGCATGTGTCTGGGTGAGGGTGTTGGATCTTCTGGAACTGGAGTTACAGACAGTTGTGAGCTGCCATGTGGGTGCTAGGAATTGAACTCAGGTTCTCTGGAAGACCAACCAGTGTTTGTAGTCACTGAGCCAACTCTCTAGCCCTTCTTCCATTTCTAAAAGATTTATTTTTATTTATGTATGTGTGTGTCTTTATAGTGAGTATGTGTGCAGTTGCTGTGAGGTATGAAGAGGGAATGAGAGCCCCATGAGCCAGTAATGAGCCACAGGACATGGGTTATACGAACTATACTCAGATTCTCTGAGAGAGCAGCAAGTACTCTAAAACAGCTGAGTTATTTCTTTAGCCTCCTTTCCCCACATTGTTAATGTGTATATATGCACGCTTGCATATGTATGGGCATGTGGAGGTCCGTGGTTGATGTTGAAAATCATCCTGAGTCACTCTTCTACTTTATTCAGTGAGGTGAAGTCTCAGTTAAATCCAGAGTGCACCTATACAGTTGGTTTCACTAACCTGATTGCTCTGGGGAATCTTCTTCCTGTCTCTGCCTTTTGGGAGATTTGAATTACAGGGACACTGCCATATTCCTATGGCATTTAAGAAGCTATGGTAATCTAAACATGGTCTTCATATTTCTTCAACAAAGACTTTAACTACTGAGCCATTTCCTCAGTTTCAGATAAGAATTTTAAAGCTCAATTATCTTAAATCAATTTACTAACATTAGTAGAGAGAAGAATCACTAATAATGTGATTGTCCTCATTAAAATTTTTTCATTATAATTGACTTTTGGGAGAGAGAAGGGTAAGGTTGACTTGAGACTTAGGGTCCTGCCAAGTAGCCCACACCAGCCTTGAACTCAGAGTCCTCCTGCGTTAGCCTTCTGGTTGTATGCTAGGATTGTAGCCAAATACCATCACACTTGTTTCTTGATTTTTACTTCCATTTATTTATTTATTTATTTATTTATTTATTTATTTATTTTTTTTGTACCACTTCTGCTTTATTTTTTTTTTTCAACTTTTATTAGATATTTTCTTCATTTACATTTCAAGTGTTATTCAGAAAGTTCCCTATATCCTCCCCCCTCCCGGCCCTGCTACCCTACCCACCCGCTCCCACCCCCTGGCCCCGGTGTTCCCCTGTATTGGGGCAAATAAAGTCTGCATAACCAAGGGGCCTCTCTTCCCACTGATGGCCAACT